>LPNX011123814.1:134977-171784 GCA_001517045.1 Pseudotsuga menziesii | reverse complement strand
CCCCCCCCCCCCCCCCCCCCGTTAATCGTTGTATACCCCTAGTATGCTCCCTTGGCTTTGTATATAAGAAAGGGACATTGTATTTGTAATGCTCTTAATTAAATAAAATCAAACAACATCTAATTATTGGGGAGGAGGCCAAATTATATGGGGAGGCAAGATTCCACAAGAGAAGGTTCTAGGTTTAGAGGGATTATCGATCAAGTCATTATGTGAGACCTAAGCCATAGTTATACCTTATGTCTTGTGTGTACGAGCTCATATGATCTTGAGTTTTAAGTCTAATCCTTGTGTATGTGTTAATTAAGCTTCTTGGGCTTAATTAGGTAAGAGCACCTATTCCAAAGGAGGCAGGTGCGGGGGGGATTATCTTTGATCTAGGAGGAAATTTAGTAATGTCTTTTGCTTGAGGTCTCAAAATCAAAACCAATAACGAAGCTGTATGTTCATCGATTTATCATGGTCTTGAAATAATCTCAAGAAAACCCATCCCAAAGCTAATGGTTTTTGGGGATTCTAGGCAAGTTATCCAGAAGATGAGAACCGAATATAAAAAGGGCACTATCAAATGCAAACAAATTTACGACATGATACATCTTCTCAAAAAACCCAATCAAGTCTACTTCTTCCACATTCTTTGGGAGAATAATGGCATAGCCGATAAGTTATCCAATCAAGGAGCCTGATTCAATCAAGGGGAAAATGGTTATGCTAACCAAAAGAGGACTTTTAAACATACACCTTAACCACATTATGATAGACTTTAGTCTCAAGACATGGTTGAATTCTCTAGATGAGCTCTAGTTGCTCAAAGGGACGTGTGGCTGTTGGCATGTCAAGAGCCTGTACCACATGACAATCGACAATAAAGGATCCTTTAACGCTGCAATATTTTGGGGTCATGAAGAGGGTGTTTGCACAAGCAAAATGGAGGAGCAGCAGCTAAATTGGGGCGGCTGCCAGAACCCCTATGCATTGTATGTCAATTTGTGAGAGGGACAAGTCGGTGAAGAAATTTTGCATCTTCAAGATTTGTTGAAAGATTTCCCACATTGGTCTGAAGACGATTCTCCACAGACTATGGCAAGGGAAGGTTGGGCCATTGGTCTCTCCACTTAAAGTTTGGATTGAAAGATCTTAAACTGCATCTGGGCAAGATTTTTGGCGTTGATGGAGTGGGTGTGAAGGAAAACAAAGAAACTGTAGCGAATATTAGGTACATTTCCAATCAAATTCATTGTCAGGACTCCATGATTGATGACCTCGAACGGGATTTGAGGAATCTTATGGGAACAATGGATATCATCAAGGAAGAAGTGTTGAAAATGGCCAAAATGTCTCCGTGCAGTAATTGCCAAGAATATCCAGAAAATGGAGACCGTCATATGGAGGAAGCGTAATCTCTCATCAAGCTCTCAGCCTTCAAGGCAAGAAGATGTAGTGCCTCTCATTCCCTTCCAATCTTGTTAAATGTTTTTATGTATTTTGTTGAACCAACAGTATGTTAAAGTTTACCCTTCCCATGTTATGGTTAATATCAAAAAGCATACTAGGAATTTCATAAAACTGAATATAGAAACAGTTGCTTTTATTATCTTCTTCTTTCAATTATCCATGGAATACAGACTTCCCCTGGTTTTGTAATGAATGGTTGTGCACAGCTTTTTTACTTAATTCAAGCTTATACAGTTTCTATTTTTTTTTAGAGTATGAGCACCTATTGGATTAAGCCATCTCTATTCGTATGATTCGTGCTTACGATATCATATGATGTTAGGGTCAGCTCATGTGCATTTGTTACTCTAAGTTACAATGTAGAACATGTGCCTTTTTCTTTGTTCCTGCTACACCAGTTATGTCACAATACTACTACATGGGTTGTGTTGCTGCCACTATCTTGCTACGAAAGGTTATTTTGTTAAGCTTCACAAGCTTAATCAATCTAGGTTTATGACCTATGTTATATAAGTTCATGGGCCTTGTGTTTATTTATAATTTATTAAGCGTACAAGTATAAGCCTATGTGTAATTAATGAGCTTAAGTATTAAGCTTGTTTTTTTCCAAAGCAAAAAATATACAACTTTATATTAATAAAAGTTGATGTTGAACATTACATAAGCGAATATACAAAATTGATCCTTCAAGCCTAGGTTCCTCAAACATGAAGGATCATACACAAGAACATACATAATAACATTGTAATCAGAAAGTCTATCAAACTATAAGTTGGATTATCACTATCCCAGAAAATTTATGGACTCGCATAACATGCACTGAAAAACCAAAATACTTAGCATCAAAATGGAAGGACTTCCCAAGATATACCCATCCCACCTGTCCTAGAGAGTGAACATTTGTGCCAAACCTCGTAATGGACGAAGGCATCCATTTCTCCAATCCCAATCTTTGAAAGTCTATCAGCAAGATCATTAAATTCTCGATAAATATGTTGAAACGAAATAACATTAAACTTAGAGATCATCTTTCTAACTCTCATCATCCAATGATCCAATAAAAGTGATTGAAGATTGGATAGTCCCTTTGTCCAGCTGATGATAACCTGTGAATCCCCAACAATCAAAACGTCCTCGATCTTGCATTGCTTTGTCATGTAGAGAATGACCCATAAAGCCAGGAGCTCCGCTCTGGAGATTGTTCCTCTCCCAGCCTTCATTCATCCCTTGACCACAAAATATGGGTAATTTTCAAAAACACCCTAACCCCACAGATGGCTTCATGTTTCGCTCCATCAAAGTAACCCGCAGTGTAAGCCAAGGGCAAAGAAGGTCCCCGAAAAATGTGAGGCACCAATGTAGATTATTTTTTTGTCGTTCATCAAAAACCCCTACAATTATGGTGGATAAAACAACTTGATCGCAAATCACCTCATCAAAAATCGCTCTATTTCAGGCCTTCCAACATTCCCAAAATAAGAAAGGAAACTAAGCCGTTTCTGCTCTCTATACCATCTACAAGATTTGCATCCAAAGTCGGACCATCCCAATGCACTGAAAAATTGAAATGTAGACTCAAATCCTCCCATATTTCCATAATGAAAGAACATGAAACGAACATATGTTGAACAATTTCTTCATTCGTTTTATAGAGAATACATCTACCCATGCCTGAAAAACCTTTTAACTGAAGAACATCCCAAGAGAGAGAATCTTTCTTTTTAAACACAGCCACATGAAGAGTTTAATCTTTAATGGGCAGTGTACCTTCCACAGCCACTTTGTCCACCAACAGGCATTTTCAACATTTCCTTGTCATAAATCATTTCATAAGCCAATTTTGCAGTAACCACCTCATTCTTATTATTTTGTCCCCAAACTAGCTTGTCGGGATTGTTTGAAAGAATAATAACTGCTTGGACCAGACCTTCTGTGTACCTATTCCACTCATCCGCTAATGTACCATCCAGTTTTAGATCCTGTGCGGATAACCAGATAGAGTGACTAGGGTCCCCACCTTTCCAAGCCTGTTTCAAAATAATAATATTTATGCAATGTAATTCAGATACCAATCTCATTGACAACTTGTAGTCAGCATTAAGACCCACAATTGGATCCATACCAATATTAGCTTGCATGCCTCTTCCTACGGCCCAGGCAATGGTTGGTTGATGATAGGGAAGCTTCTTAAAAAACTGTTCCAAATGACCGATGTATTACATTGGTTTCTTTTGCAACACCCGAACCAAACCTCCGGACACAACAAGTATTTAGCCTTTATGACTTTGCCCCAAAGACCCGCATTAAAAAGACTCCTCCAAACAATTTTAGCATAGAGATCCTAGTTAAACCTTGACAAATTTTTGATACCCCAACTCCCGTAGGCTTTTGGTGTCGACAAAATCTCCCAAGCGCAAAGATGGAACTTACCAGCATCCAGCTTTCCAGCCCATAAAAACTGTGACATCAATTTTCTGATAGCCAATGTGACAGAGGTCGAAACACGATATAATAAGAACCAGAATACGGGAATACTTTGTAGGACAGAAGAAATCAAAGTTAGCCTTCCTCCCATTGACAGATGTCTATAAGACAAGCAATTTATTTTCCGATGTATACAACGTATAAGCCATTGCCAATCTTTACTAGAATATAAGCTTGTTGTTTTAGTTGATTGAGTGAATCGGCTAAGAGATGATTATGTTGATAATAAGCTCATAATAAATTATGTTTCAAGCTAAGGTAAGTAAAACTTTTATATAATTATTTAGAGTTCCTTACCATTGAGCTCTTATTCTTAATTAAGCCATATTTAGCGAAGAGATAGCTTGATTATTAAATTAAGCCTTATATTTGAATTAAAGTGAATTAAGATTAGTCAAATGGAAAATGGTTGCATGTACTTTATGTGGCTGCCCTATATCGAAGCGGCAGATTATCACCTATTTATGTCATGGCACCCGCATAGGATCTTATTTTCAACTTCACCCCATGGCAGCTGCAATGACAATTGAACGTTGCACACTTCATGGCTGAAGACATTCCCTCATCTCCACTAGCCATAAATTATGCACAATCATTGACCGCATAGCTCTTAATGTTGGTAGTGTGATTCTTTCAGCATTCTCTGTAGTGCCCACCCTTCCTTAACACAATATCTCCTTCTCAAATAGTTGGTTGCACCAACTTCAATACGCTGAAATATTCAAACCCTATTCCTCTACAGATGTTATTGGTTGAGGTTGAATCTGTAGAGATGTTGTTTGAGAAATACATCCTATATTTATCTGCTTCTAGGTCATTTACTCAAACAATGCAGATCATTGCAGTAGGCCCAAAAATCATAAATTTGTCATAACTTGCAACACTAGAAATTCAAACAATGTAAATCAATGCAATAGGCCCAAAAATCATAAATTTATCATAACTTGCAACATTTGAAATTCTGATATCTCGCAATAATAATCAACAATGATAACATAGAAGCTAACAATGATTCAAAGAAAGATCAACGTTGCAATAAACAAGTTACAAAAAGGAGGAAGTTTTCCCTTTTTCGTATGAGAAATTGGCGACAACCTTAGCAACATTTTTCACTTTTAGGAATCTTCCAACAATTTTTCCAAGAAGAATTTTCACACTTATTTATTGCAATATTCATGAAGAATTTTCACACTTATTTATTGCAATATTCATATCTAACTAATTTATGTAAATCTCCGTTTAACATTATCATATCTTCATGCAACCATTGTATTCACAATTTGCCCAAGTCTGTTCATGCAACTCAATTTGTATAGTACACACATGCAACTTATTTTCACTAGTAAAATCTGCCCTCTGCCAATCTCCCTTGATTAAATCAATTCATCTCCATTGAAGGACATTTGTAACTTTCCATCTCTTCTAATTTTTCCTACAAACTCTTAAACAGTCTATATTTATCATTCTTCCTAGCTTGAATGAATTTGAAAGTACCCAGTGAAGGACATTTACAACTTTCTATCTCTTCATCTTTTTCACCACAAACTCTTAAACAAACTATGTTTTGCCTGAATACTCTTCATGCTTATCTTATTTTCCTTTCTGCATTAAATCTAACAAACAGAACAGGCAAGCTCTTTATAACCATTTCTCTTAAGTTCCCCAACTATCATCTTCACTCTACCCTTCAACATAATCCATTGCAATCTGCTACATATTGTCCTTAACATCAGCATATTTTCTTTTACCTTTGCTTCTAAGGACTGTCCCCTCTTACTGTCTCCACTCTCAAAGAATTTCCACAATCTACTTTGTGGTAAAGGTTTGTTCAACAGGATCCTTCTCATCCCCTTAATAAACAGAACTGTCATCATACAACCTGCCATCCTCAATTTGAACTCTCGATCTCGAGTGTCATATTTTTCCATGTCTTTTTGTGCCATTTCTTGGTGCAATAGTTTCATCTCTACAGTGATCTTATCCTTTTCTTTGATCCAAATACATCTCAAATATGTCAACAGTATCAGCAATTGAAAATGCACACAGTTCCAATAGGCATATTATCCTCTTGTGCCTTCTTTGCCTCCTCTTCAATAGCACAAAATCCCCATCCTTGGCACTTTCAAATATAGGAGTTGCAGTAAATCAGCTTCACCTCTACAACAACATGATCAACATCATCTTCTTTTGAGAGAACCCTCTTACCTTAATTCTTCCATGTAACAAAGGTCTTTGACAACAACTCACATGACCAACATCATCTTCTTTGATGGAACCCTCTTCCCTTGACTCTTCAATGTAGCTTCCACTGCAACAATCCCTCTATACACTTTAATTTCACTATAATGAACTCTCAACACTTTGTTTTGTGGTCTTCTCCCGTGTTCTTTTCATCTGCAACTTTATGGGTCCTGCACTATGCTGCGTCCGCTTCTAATTATTCATGTGTAAATTCGTTTGCATGCTTCTCTCCCACTTTGCACTCTTCCTCAAGTGCACCATCCTCTCCAAGTAGCAAAGCTCCTCTTCAATGTCCAAATCTGACGGACAACTTGCTTCAACTGACTCTCCTTCATGTATTGCACCGTTTGCTAGAGGCAATCTACTAGAATCACCATCTCTTCTGACATTAACACATTGTTAGTCTTCCTTCACCACCATAGTAAGTTTGTTTTATGGACACGTCCAAATTCCACAAGAGTGCTTCTCTTTGGTCTTGGATTTCTAACTCGAATATTACCATTGCCTTCTGCTCCCACACGTGAATCAGCCATCAAACTTTCAAGGGCGTCATTAATCCCTTTAGGCACCTCCATCATCGGTGCTACTTCAGTGGCCTTTTCTTTCCTCCTACATTGAACTTGGCAAGTTCAATTCTTGGGGAGCACTGAATTACTTTGGGCACTTCAACAAATAGTGCCGCGTCCTATACCTTCCTCTCAACATCTCTGTTACATTGCTCACAGTATTTTCCTTCACCCTTACATGGTTGCAAATCATATCTTCAGGGCTTTCTTTTATTTCCATTGGCCTCAATCATGGTGTCTAATGTCTTCAACTTTTACAATGCTCTGTCATGGTGCTCAGTGTTTGTCTTCGCCCTTACATCATTGCAAATTCAAATATTCTGGGATTTCTTTTCTTTTTGCCAGTCTCAATCTAGTGTCCAATGCCTTCTTTAACTTCTAAAATACTCTTATTATAGCTTTGTCAATCACCCTTTGGGATTCACACTCAAATCAAAATCTTTACTAGTTTTGTTTCTCTGAACGAGTGTGTCATAGACAACCTCAAATCTTCATTTATTTTTACATCTCTCAGACATACCTTAAGTCTTGATTTCTTTCAGTGTTCTCTTACTATCCTTACAGCAATACCTATGCAAAGGCAACAAACAACCAATGTTCTCCTTTTACACACAATCACCAAACTCTAGCTAGATTTTTTATTCTACTCATTTCAAAAATTTAATTTCATGAACATGAACAGTCCATTCAATCTTCTTTGGAGAAAGCACAAGCAATGACTCATCGATCTTAACAAATGACTCCTATTAAAACTGTCTGACACGATTTTGCAGGCACTCATATATCTCGCCCCATACAATTAACTCAAAAATCTTCATTGCAGAACCGCAAGTATCAGTGTCTCAGTGTCTCACCCCTCCTTTTCTCATACACACTCCTTTCACTATATTCAATTCTAAACCAACAGAAAGAAAATCTCTGCTTGATTCTTCATAAATTGAAAAAAATGTCCTTAGATAATATGATTCAATATGCTCTCAGCAACTTCTGCCCACAGGATTTCCTAGAAATGACCCTACTCAGATACCAATCAAGGCAGTGCAATGCAGTGGGTCAAAAATTCATGAACTTTCTGTACTTGCAACACAGAATTCTATGATCACACAATATTCATAACTCGCAATAATCAGAATTCTATGATCACACAATATTCATAACTCGCAATAATCAGAATTCTATGACCCCCGATATTCGTCAACAGTCAATATAAAAGCCAACAATGATTCAAATTAAAATCAACTTTACAATCAAGATATTAAAAGTTACGAGGCATTACCCTGGCAACCAGCAGCCCCTGGCCCCCAACCCTTTTCCAATTTTTCTCCTCTTATTTCTAAGAGAAATAAGCAACACTGCTGGCAAAATTATCTAATTTTGTACTTGGTTGTTCTCTATATCCACAATCATTTCAAACTAAGTGTCATTCTCATCCTAATCTATGTTCACTACAGCAACAAATATAGTTATATAATCAGATCTTATTTTCGTGCAAACATTTTATTTACAAATTTCCAGAAGTTCTAATGCAACTTATTTTCACTCACTTCAGAAAATTTGCACACATGCAACTTAGTTTCAGTAGCCCCATGCACCCCTGCATCATTAAACATAATACACTAAGAGAATCGGTACACACATGATGGAGTAAATCATGAAAACTAAATCGAAAATTGGTGTCATATTATCTGTTCTTGTTTCAAATCATTAAAAAAACACTTATTACTTGACCAGGCACAAAATGTTGTACATAGAATTCAAAAGATGGGGCTGCAAGGATCAGATTAGGTGTATCATGCGATAAAATTGTCTGGTGAGACCATTATTTACAGGAAAAGAGGCATATTATCCATGGAGGTAAGCTGACAAGGGAACCATTTCAGAAGCTAAAACAGCTCAGTGATATTCAAGGTTCAGTTCACACTGCACAGTTACAAATCTACTATTTATAATGTATGTGAACTGGAGGAGGCTGTAACTAAAAACCAATGAAAAAATGTCCGCAGCACCCAAGTTATAACAATCTCTATCTAATACAGAGCTGCAGTTTAAATCTCTGAAGTTTCAGTAACTGTATAAATCGGCTACCATAAGGCCAAAAATTCCAGATCTCAACAAAAGAAAAAATGTACTTAAATACATTAATAAGATCAAGATGTTAAAACTCATACAATAACAAAATGATTTATGTACAAGAACATCTGCTTTGTTTGAAAGATTTCAACCACGAAAATAGCAAAATAACATTTTATTGCAAAAATCAGAAGTGCAAATACAGAAAACAAATGGATTGTTCTGTACAATTGATGAAAGACTTAAACTGGCCCGCAACCCTTTGGTACACCACAAGATACAGCTTGCACAATTCCAAACAAGTTATTCAATCAGAAATAAACCTTATGGCATATCACCATCAGGCCTAGGTCGATTTAAACGCCTTCTCCTCCTCCGTCCGGTGGCACCATTACCGGATACATTATCAGCTTCTTGAGACCCCGTAATGTCTTCACCCCATAAATTTGGATGGTTAGTATGCATACCAGAAGACAAATGCTGCCTCCTTGAACCCCTCCATCTCGCTGGCAATCCTCTAGCATCTTCAAGAGAAGACATGGGACCAATCATATGAAATAAGAAAAAAGTTGTCCACCATGGTCCAGGTGTACCCAATGCATCTCTTTCACTGTCTCGGTCAAGATGCATACCATCTTCACTATCAATAACATAATCTCCAATAACAACTGCACTTGGCATGGCTGAACGAATGGTACTGAGTACATCCCCATAATCACGTTGACGCTCTAATTGCCGCCAGGCATTCTGGCGAGAAGGATCAACATCAGTTGGCCTTGTTGTAGGATGCACACTTCTTGCATGTTTTCGCAGTTCTTCATATGTACCACTAAATGAGCATGACTCTCGGGCACAGCTCCGCACCTTCAAATTGAGATAGTGCCTAGCATCTTCTATAACTTTCCAGCCGTGCACTGCCCCCCGACAAAGAGGGCATTTCAGCTCCACCCCACCATTTGCAGCTACATCAATTTCATTGCCATGACCTGGTGAACTTTCCTGACTTTCTGTTTCTCCTTCTACTGCTGCATTGTCCCTTGATAACCCATCTTGTCTCCTATTAGAATGCAATGCGTACAAGCTATGCGTGACCCTCCTATTTTGTGTTTCTTGGATTTCCCCCGACTGTGATCTCCAAGACCTTGCAATAAGTGGTCTCCTTCCTGGCCCACCTAACCTTGTATCTTCATAGAAGTTTTGCAGTGATCTCAAACCCAAAGTTTCAACACTTTGAGAGGCATTGTTTCTGCAGTTTTCTCTTGGTTTTCTGTACTGATCAAGGCAATTTGAATGTCGATAACTAGTGTCACACATGTAAGATCGACAACCTTGGTCATGTGAGCTACATAAAATGAGGACAGCATTGTGTGGATGTTCCATACAGATGGGGCACCTAGCATCATCCAACTCTTTCTTATTAGCATCCATCTCTCCATCTTTTGATGTGTTTTCTTCAGGATTTTGGTTTCTTGGACTATCATAGGGATGATGACACTTCCTAGCCTTCCGCGGAATGAAGCTGTTGCATTGCTCCATATCCTCTGGCATTTTAATTTATTAACTGAACAAGTAAAAATACAATCAAGCAATTTGATTTGTGGGAAGAGTCCCTGCATATGGGCATTCCAATCAACACATAACAACTTTATGAACAACATATCCTTTATCTGTGAAATAGTGATTAACCAACAAAAGATAAGATTAATTTTACATTTGCCCTTGTTCAAAGGTGTGACAAAGTCTAGAACAAGGAACCAAATGGTCCTGCTAGACCTTAATCAAGTCTCAAGATAAATTATCTTCTTCTTAACTAACTTGTGCATGTTTTGCAGCCTGAACAGCTTAATTAGTCCTCAGAACCCTTTAAATACTCTTACCATTCTACACCCTACCCAAATTTTGTTTGGACAACACAGCTTCGCAAGAAAAATACGCAGTAGCATTTTGAAGTCCACTACTTTGTGATACTGGAATTCCAAATCAAAAAGCATCCAAACGCAATAGAGAGGAAAACCATTTAAAAACAAAAGCTGGAAAGTCTAAACTTGAAAATATTCAATTCTATTTCTGCACTAAACCATTACATTTCCTTAAAAAGCGAGGCCATTTAACTTTAGGTGGATGGCTTACCGAGTAAAATGGTTGGTCACCCGAATTTATTCTTTAAGTTTAAGCTGCTGAAGAAGATCGCAAAATCACTATCCACTTCTACAGAAAGTTAGTTGCAGCCTTAACTAAATTTCTTCAATGACAGGATTTAGAAGCCAGATCCTCAAATAGTTTGCAAGACCTCAGATTCCGCTACAAATGAATTCAAGAGTTTATTTTGGAAATCCCATGCACTGAGAAATACAATTCTGAGTCCTACTTACGCTCCACGGCAGATATATTTGGATGTCTTAAAAGCCTGCACTTGAGCCCGTAGGAGAAGTAGAGGCCAAGTACATGTTATCAAGCACACAATGCAACAAAGAAAGATGAGAACTACTTATAAAATTTTAATAGCAAACACACAAACACAACCAACACCATACTTAAAATTTTCAAAGTAGAATAAACAAAACACAAATGACATGGAAAAAGAGAACATCAAAATTCGGAAGTACTTCTCCAGGCAGATAAAAAATCCAACGAATGTTCTCAGCCTAGTGTTGCCAAGGACCATTTCCAAACCAGGGTTCAAATTTCAAATCCCATGTATTGGTTTAACTAGCAAAAGCTACATATGACTTACAATGAGGGATAGGTGTAACTGGCAGAAATAGGATCTACAACCTCATAGTATTCAAATAAGACTCAATTTCTCTATACTGAAAAAGAGATAGATAGAACATGATTTCGGTATCTACTGACATTATAACCTGTTGCAAAATATTAGCCAACAACTAATGTTAGACTGAGAAGTTTCATGTAAGGCAAATTTAAATAATTTATAATGACGTGACGTGAGAGGTTGAACAAATGTTTTGCAACAACATTCTCTAAAGATCACTATCAGAAAAATGTGACCATATGCTTGCTCTGCTTGTGAGAAACAAAGGCTTGTTGTGGATTTGATGCTTAAATCAATGGCTAGCTGATACTTTGTAAATCTTAATGTAATCTGAATGTAAATTTTTGCCAACAATTAGTTGTAACAGTCGAGAACCTTAATCAGTAAATCTAGCAAGAGATCATAGTTATTCAAGCCTTCTTGCCGACAGTAAAAACTTCGCAAGCACTCTAACAAGGCAACATAGGAATTCAAGCCTTGTCACACAAAGTTTCCACAAAATCACATATCTTGACAAGGTTTTGATGTTTCAAATGCACCATAGGGATTTGCCAAAGCTTAATCAGGTTCCCGACACCGCAATGAGTTCTGAGCCTGTCATCATTTAAGGCAACAGACGCCCAAAAATCAGATATTTCTAGATTATTTTGACTATACCCTTAAAAAATCATGGCTGATTAGGGTTCATAGTACAGACTAAAGGGACTTGTCGGTCTTTTACTTGAAATCTTGAGGGGATACCAGCCTCTTTTCATGAATGGTCAAATGATTCAAAGCGAGTTGGGTTGGGATGGATAAAGCAAACAAAAAAAAGACCAAAATGGAAAATCAGCGAAAATCGGTCCTTTTTGTCGCAGACTGCAACCCCACACCAAACCAGTAAGGATGCTCCACATGAAAGCGGGATGTAGCTAGGTGGTAGAGCAATCCACTGGCAGGGGGCATGTGATGAATTTATTTCGTAGCACATATACTATCAGGGCCGGGTGTTGAGGTAGATTGGTAGTCACTAAGAGGTTTCAGCCAAACGTGTGGCTTGGGGGATAAGCGATAGCAATCCACACCTTGGTATCAAGTTTCAACGTAAAGGAACCCATCATAAACGAGGTATACAGCACAGTCCACCAGCCAGGAACAGATCCTGAGGATTTGATTCCTAGCCTGCCCAGATTTCAACACCTCACATAATTTGATAAAAAAATATAAAACGGTTTCGAAGTAAGTGATTCTTTCGGGTGCCTGGTTGCCAGAAAGGATAACAAAGTCAAGAATAGCCAGATTTCGTATTTTTCTACTGGAATAATCAGAAGTTTCGGATTGTGCGTGTTAAAGAGGGTGTTTCCTCCATGTCCAGTGGATGAAAGTGTAAGATGGATCAGGACAGCCCTAACAACAGGAAAACCCAATGGCAGAAATAACTGGAATTTGGTATTTTCCAGAAAAGGAGTCAGAAATGTTAAGAATCTCTCTGTTACAGAGAGCGTGTTTCCTTCATGTCCAGATGATGAAATTCCGACAGATCAGCACAGCCCTCGAACAGGAAAACCCAATGGGCATTTCTCTACAAAAACAGGCCTTGAAAATATACATGTGGGGGGGTCGGGGGGCAGGGGTGTCAATTGCAAGGAGTTTCCTTGACACCCACTTTATCAAAGGAACTAAGGTGGATCAAAACACACATCGGAACAGAGAGATCAAAGCAGGCATCGCTGATCAGATTTGGAGAAAAACAAATTAGGGTAACATGGATCAGGACAGGCCAAAAGACAAGCGCAATTCTCTCCACCAAAACCTTTGACAAGATGTGGGAAATGAATTGGGTTTCAGCCCCTGTGCTCATCAGAGACTCTGAGAAACAACCCAATAAACAAGACCCGAAGCGTAAAAAGACTGGAAACCCAAACATAAAAGGATAACAGAGATGAAATGGCATGCAGGAAAAACCAGAAGCTCCTGCCAATAAGGTTGAAATTTGGGTCCAGGGAAGCTCCTCTTCTTTGCTCCTCTTCCTTTTTCGTCGACCAAGCCCCTCAATTTCTCCTCCACTTCTTTCTCTTGAAGATGCTTTGTGGAATGCACACCCCAAATGCTCTATTTATACCTTGGTCATCAACGAAGGTATCTCTTCCTTGTTTACCTAAAATTCCTCTCTGCGCTGCCCACTTTCGTTACGGTCGTGATAAGATTTTAATAATTATTTTAGTCTGTTATTTAAATTAAATATAATTTTAATTTTAATTTTTATCAAAATCTTTTTTTAAATATATTTATTTGGTGAAATTTTGTTTAGTGAGCTCGAGACACTTCTCACCAAACTCTTTGAATACAGGAGTACAATTTTAAACAAACTATTTAATCGGTTTGTTAAGGTTCTATAGACCAAAGTTTGGTCTCAGTGAACTTAACCATCATCATCATCATCAATATAAACATCTAATTCAAAATTTTGACCTCAAAAATCACTTAGAGATTATTTATTCAACCACTCAAACTATATATCATCTTATCGATTCAACCACTCAAACTAATTCCTCAAACTAAATATCATCTTTATTTAGTTATAATCATCATTTTTATTTTGTAATAACAGATACAAATGTATTGTACCGAAGAGGTGCACTCTACACCCAGTATGGGAGAGATGTGTAACTACTTCGATGCTCATCCTAGAGTTGACAAGTGTCCTTTATAAAAAATAATAAAATATTATTAAAAATAATATGTCTGCTTAAATTAAATTTAAATTATTTAGAATTGACTAAATATAAAACAATATAAATTAGATAAACTAAAACCATAAACATTGGATTACACATATACTCAACACTTCCACTTTAAAAAAGGGTTTACCACTTGAGATATTTCATCCATCTGGTGCTTGGTAGATCCCTTTTAGATGGATTTATGTTGGTTCTTTAAAAAAAATAACCAACATTTTATAAAATTAGACTATATTTTTTATATATATATTTATTTTTAATTTCTAAATATAATGTTTACACAAAAACTTTTTATTTCTTTGAGCTCTACCGTGACGGAGAGTGTGAAGGTTTTGGCAAGTAAGTGTTTGAAGGTCGTTCTACAACCAGGAATGAGGTTGTCAGGGAGAGTTCATACCCCTCTAACCTAGATCAAGATGTGGGCAGCATGAGGGATCCGCTAAAGGGGCCTTGTGAAGGGCGACCAGATTGGGCAGTGAAGACGGGTCAGGTGGAAAATCGAGGAAGGATCATAGGTGTTGAATTGAGGGCTACTTACCTAAGGCCTCGGAGATCCCCTCTCTCTAGATCTGATTTAAAAAGCTGTGCGAGAGAGTCGAACTATGGAAGGAAAAAACCCTAATTGGAAAATTTATTTGGGTTTGGCCGAGGGAGAGGGATCTCATCAGATGGATCAATGCATCCTGGAACCCCAAAGGCCATTACGACTTGCAGCTGGGATCAAAGGGATTTTTCACTATCATCTTCTTCATTCGGGAAGATCGGGATAGAATCCTAAATGGAGGGCCCTATTTTTTCTTCTCGGTTGGGCACTACTTTAGACCCTGGAAAGAGCGTTTCAATCTAGATAAGGAAGACATGTGCATTTCCCTAGTCTAGATCCGCCTATACTCGCTCCCATGCAAATAATGGGAGCCACAGATTCTGCGAGGCAGCAGAAATGCCCTAGGAGAATTCGTGAAAGTCTCTGAGCAAATCAAGCAACTCAGGTACACTTCATATGCTTGGATCTGTGTGTATATAGATATTTCCCATGACTTTCCCGAGGCTATCAATCTGACCTGGGATGATGAGGACTGGGTTCATCCCCTTGACTACGAGCATATCCCCTTCATATATCCCCAGTTTGGATCTGCCTATATTCGCTCCCATGCAAATACTAGGAACTAAAGATTCTATGAGACATCGAAAATGCCCTAGGGGAATTTGTGAAATTCTCTAAGCAAACCAAGCTACTCAGGTACACTTCATATGCCCAGATCTCTGTGTATATGGATATTTCCCATGACTTTTCAAGGCTATCAATCTGACCTGGGATGATGAGGATTGGTTCAGCCCCTTGACTATGAGCATATCCCCTTCATACGAGGATTGGGTTCAGCCCTTTGACTACGAGCATATCCCCTTCAGACAATGTCACGTTTATGGCCATCTCAATAGAGACTGCCCCTATAACAACCCCCCCCCTCCTCCTTCCCATCCTATTCCTCAGAAAGACACAGATGTTGAGGGTTTCATGCAGGTAAATAACAGACGAAAGTAGGGGCGTAAACAGATGGGACGAACGAATAGTAAGAAAATAACCAACACGAACAAATTTGAAACACTAAATATGGTGGGTGGGGAGTCAGGGGACTTGATCCATGAGGATCTAAAGAAACGCCTATAGGAAATGAACCATATCGAGGAAGATGACCAAAGTGCATAGTAAAATCTAGAGGAGCAACCAGAAAAAATGGAAGAAGATCAACAGGAAGAGGGGGAAGGTATGGATATAGGGGAACTAGATCTTGGTGAGATCGAGAGGGAGTGCAACAAGAAAGGGGAAGGTTATGTTCCAAGGCGGTAGATTGAACTCCTGCAAGAGGCCTTTTTGAGAACAAAAACTACCACACGATTGGGCATTGCGAAGGAAAATCAAAAGGGAAATAAGAGGAAACTTCTCGAAGAGGGAGAAAAGAGAGGTAGAAAGACCAACAAACAAAGAATAGTGAAGGTAGGAACTAGGCTAATTGAATTAGATCAATATCCCACGATCAAAGCCGCATTTTCTGAAGTTACCAGAGTTTCCCAATGAAAGTGATAACATGGAATATTCGTGGGGTGAATCGTCCCCGTAAGATTAAAACTCTAAGAAACAAGTTGTGAAAGGAGAAACCCATAATAGTTTTTCTACATGAAACAAAATGCAAAGTGGAAATCATTAAGGAGATAGGACGCAGGATATGGAAAGGAAGTAAGACAATGGAAATTGATGCAAATTGAGCAACAAGAGGCTTGGCAATTATGTGGCACCCGGAGGAAGTCAACTTAACAAACTTATGGGACACAAGATTTTGCCTCTCTACTAACTTCCAAATCAATAACTCTATAGTTGAAGGTGTCATTACAAATGTCTATGGCCTGAGCGTAATCCCATAAAGTGCTTCCTTTTTTTATACGATGGCATGGGCAGCCCGGTGGATAGGAGACAAGCAGTGGATTGTAGGAGGAGACTTTAACCTAATCACCTTCCTGGGGAAAACAAAGGGGGGGAGAAGAATTATGGGAGCAACGAACGAAGCCTTCGGGGACTTCATAGAGAGGGAGCGGTTGGTTCACCCAAAATAATAGGAGAGGTGAAGAACATCATGTATCCTCTAGACTTGATATATTCTTGTTGTTACAAGCCACAATCAATGGGGGGGATTTGACTGCTATGGTTCTACCAACTGTAAGATCAGACCATTGGTTGGTGTGCCTATGTTGGGATGGAGTAAGACCTGTACATAGGAATTCTTTCATATTCGAACAATTTTTGCTCGAGCACAATGATTTCAAATCATTATTTCATCAATGGTGGGACGATTTAGACCCCCCAAGGGGATCAAGGATGGATCAGTTCCAACAAAAATTGAAAGCGCTAGAAGAAAAGCTCCATACATGGAACAAGGAAGAGTTTGGGAACATCTTCCAAGAAAAAAACTGTTTGGCTAAGCAATTAGAAGAGATCCAAAAGGAAGGGATGGAAAATGGATATGATGAGGATCTAAAAACTAGGGAGAGTAATACCCTCGAGCAGCTAAATGCATGAGAGAGTCAGGAGGAGATTTACTGGAAACAGAAATCTAGGAACCTGTGGCTTCAAGAGGGGGAGTGTAACACTAATTCTTTCACCGATCAATCATCCAGAAAAGACAAAAGAATATGGTCAACGAGATGAAAAAAGACATCGGGAAGCACGTGGAGAGCACAGAGGAAATTGAGGAGGAATTGATCAACTTTTCCAGGAACATCATGGAAGAAGATAGAGTTGATTGTTTAGAGGACATTACAAAGATATCTCAACATATACCTACCATCATATGCCAAAGTCAAAATGAGCTCTTAACACGCCTAGTAGAGATGAGAAAGGTGGAGGAAGCGATTCACCAAATGGATGATTGGAAAGCCCTGGGACCTGATGGATTTACTGTGAATTTCTTTCACCACTTCTAGGATCTCATCAAGGACAAATTCTGGAAGATAGTGGAAGATTCTAGGAATACTAAAGGAGTACTGAAGTCCTTCAATTCCACGTTCCAGACTCTCATCCCCAAAAGCGAACAAGTTGAATCTCTATCTAAATTTTGACCTATTTCCCTATGTAATGTAATTTATAGAATCATCACCAAGGTCATTGCCAACAAATTAAAACTGCTCCTCCCCAATATGGTATCCTCAGAGCAATTCAGATTTGTGGAAGGCCAGGAGATCCTTGACAGAGATATCTTGGTCCATGAGGTGATACATTCCTTGAAGACGACACAGAAGCTGGGAATGCTCCTGAAGTTGGACATCTCAAAAGCCTATGATAAGATAAGCTAGAAATTTATGCGAGAAATAATCAAGGCCTATGGCTTCTGCCAGGACTAGATTGGATGGATTATGAATATGACATCTTCAACTTTCTTCTTAATCCTTCTCAATGTGTCTCCCACAAAGTTGTTCAGCCACTCGAGAGGAACAAGGCAGGAGGACCCCTTGTCCCCCTTCTTGTTTATCTTAATGGCAGAAGGTCTTAGTAGGAATAATATAAAAACCATGGTCGAGATAAGTGAAATAAAAGGTCTAAGCCTACACATTGGAGCTGACAAACAAACCCATCAATAATTTGTTGATGACACAATGCTCATGGGCCATTCATCGGTTCAAGAAGCCAAGGCTTTCAAAAAAGTCTGAACATTTTTTCAAAGGCCCCAAGTTTGGAGATTAACAAGGACAAGTCTCAATTTGTTTTCTTCAACTCTCCCAAAGTCACCCAAAGGAACATAACTTGAATTTTAGGCTTCCAAGGGAGATCCCTTCCATCCAAATACTTAGGTTCCCTGCTAGCTAAGGGAGTCGTCGGGAAGATCTCGTGGGCTGATCCACTGGATCGAATGAGAAGAAAACTCTCGAATTAGGTCCTATGGCCCCTCAACCTTGCAAGCGGACTGACCCTCATTAAATCGGTGCTTTAAGCCATGCCAATCTCTTGGTTCTCAGTCATGGCAACTCCTAAGACCATCCTCAAAGAAATAAGAAGCCTCCAGCATCAGTATTTATGAGGAGGCACCCCAGAGAAAAAAAAATGGGTTCTTGTCAATTGGGAAAGACTATGCAAACCAAAATCTCATGGTGAACTAGGACTAAGAGATCCAGAAAAGAATAGTGAAGTTTTGGGAGCCAAAATTTGGTGGGATGGGTCACCCACACATCTGAACCATGGGAAAAAATTTGGCACATTAAGTATGCCTAGAAATGACCGAAACAAGAATTAATCCAATTCTACAAGGACTCACTAGGCTCGCACATACAGTGGGATGCTCTCCATAGCTGGAGCATTATCTAGGATATTAGTTTTTGGGAAATTAAGGATGGGGAGGTGGTTGACTTCTAGTTGGATTCATGTTAGCAACTGCAAATATCTCCACCTATATTGATGCCCTAATTTACTAGACCATATGCTCAAAGATGGGGCTCACAAAAGTCAAGAAATTATGGCAACAAGATGAGGGAGAGGCAGACTATCGAGAATGGAACTCTTCGTAATGGTGGAATTAATGATTCCCATAAGAAGAGATGCCCAGGATCTGGGACGCCATCCAAGGGAGATGCATCAAAACCCAAGACGAGCTAGATAAGATTAGGTCGGGATACATGACGAAGGGAATCTTCAACACTAAGGAGGACTATGAGCTATGGACTAGGAATTGGGAATCCCCCACACAACAATTATTGGGAAAGAACTGGAAGGCCAATCCTTGGTCCAAAGTTGCAACCTTCCTTTGTCTTGTAACACATCGTCGAATTCTTACTGGAGAAAACCTCAAGAAAAGTGGCATGGTGGGTCCTTCACAATGCTCAATGTGTGTGGTGGTAGACGAAACAATGGACCACCTCCTAGATGAATGCTCATTCGCGTCCTCCCTTTGGGATAGAGGGGAAAAGATCTTTCGACGATCCAACCACATCAGAAGCCTTCTAGACCAAGCCATCATGGAATGGGATTTGAAAGCCTTTCAAAATCCCATCATCAATCACATCTGATGCATGTTCCAAAGGTTTCTTATGTGGGAGATATGGAAGGAACGAAATAAGTGAATCTTCCAAAATGAGAACACTACTCCGAGATATGTCTACACCCAAGTAGAACGCCACATTCAGGAGACTATTAGAGCAACTCATTGGAGCGAAAAGGATTTGGAGGTAACTGACCTGGACAAGAGAATTTTATCTGAATGGATAGTGGCTCGACCAAACAAGGGCTTAATCATTGAAAAATCTAAAGCCTTATCCCCAACCGGTCTGGATTTCTAGTCCCCACCCCCAGCAGGATCCTTTAAATTAAATTTCGATGGGGCTTCCAAAGGGAACCTAAGGTCAGGTGGTTTTAGAGGTGTTGTGAGGAACCATGAAGGCAACATGATAAGGATATTCTTTGGATACATAGGCAACCATGCAAAGAATGCAATATAACTAGACGACCTTCTCTTTGGTCTCAATCTAGTTGCTAGAGAGGGTTGGGAACTCACCATTGTGGAAGGTGATTCTTGTATCATCGTCCACATGGCCAAGAAAATGCAAAATGAAGAGAGGATTTCCAAGCCGATGGAAATTTGGAGGCTAGAGCACATATTGGAAAAAACAAGAGCTCAGCTCAACAGATCCCATGCATGGACCTTCGTCCATGTCAAACATGAAGGTAATAAGGTGGTTGACCACCAAGAAAATGTGGGAGAGCACAAGGAGCATTATGGCAAGGAAGGGCAATTGGACATCTTTGAGAACCATGCTTGGGAGAATCAAAGTAATCAATGGGCCATCCAAGACATTCATGAGGTGATAAGGAGAGGCGGTGACATGTCCCAACCCCATGTGAGATCCCACGTGACTGGATCTAATGATACCCAAAACAGTAATAACCCACCTTTTGTCATTGATATGAGGATAAATGGAAAGAATGCACAATTGAATGATGGGCTAATATCTCTAGTGATACAGGATGTGGAAGGGGTGAAACACTATTCTTGGACATTGCATGGAGTACTTTGAGATTATGTGAAGGAATGAAAGGAAAGCGGGCCAAATCCCGTGACTTAATGGATACGATAGAATCATGATGAGGACCATTATGAAAAAGGATGATGGAGTGGTTATATATGCTGGAGGAAACTCTCTCCCAAAGTGTCATATTCTCAGTATTTCCACTTTTTTGGATCTTTTGTTGATCTCAAAGGGCAGTATCCTACTAGTGGTAAATCATGTCCCCCTATAGAATCTCACCATGGAAACCAAGGGGGAACGAGTGAGGAGAGAGGAAAAGGGGAAGAAGTAAAACAAGATCCCAATAGTGACTAGGGAGCAGAATAAATCCTATCAAGCTACTCATTTCTTTGGGGAGAGAATCCCCCAACCCATTCGTGGGGAAATCGAATGAATATAGGAGGACTTGTGGGAGCAAGTTAAGGATTTCAAGATGAAAGAGGTTAGAAAGGATATGGAATACTGGGTGCAGGATCTCAGGACAAATACTGGAAGAATGTCACCTTATGACCGCATTATGGTAACTTATTGGGTGGTTAAGGGCCTCATAGACCATGTACAAATGGAAACCGAGAATAAGGAATTTGAGGATGAAGAACATGTTCGGGCCTGGAAGGAACACAATAAATGGTCTCGGCAATTGCAATACCAACTGTATGTGTCTTCGGGCCTCGACTCCCCACTATGTGGTTGGTCCTTCCCATTGGTAGTGTGTGCTTACTTTAGTCATGTTGTTTTGTGTTGTTTGTGTCATGAATTCTCTAGGTTTTGATGTATGGAGGCAATTAATCTCGTTTATAGTACAGTTTGTAGTCCAATTTAAAAGAAGTGTAGTCAAGACTCTATGTAAGAATGATAGAATCATGTTAGTATGGTCTGGATAGTTTTTGGTAAGAATAGGAGATCCTATTTTTGATAGGGTGTTGTATCTCAGATCAATCTTAGAAGTGTTAAATCAGGCATTCACGTCATTTTCTCGTCGGCAAGGTCTTATGTAATGGAAGCCATGGAACATTTTTTGAAGCAGTAATATAATTTCTTCCTTACAAGAAAATTTATATTATTTACACCGATAGTGCCCCATGTTGGTGGAATCTCTCGGTGCACCTAGGGGTATAGTGGTAGCGGACAAGAATCGAACCCACATCACACGAGTACAAACCTCGATTATTGATTCCCCTAGTACAAAAAAAATATTTACACCAATAGATGTTTATATTTTACATTTTGGGGTGAACAAGGAAGGATTTTCTTCCTAGTTTGCACGAAGATGACACAAGTGTACTCTCGAGATGAAATTGAATATGTTGTACACTTATATTGACGATATTACAATCCATTGTATAATAGGAAAGGGTATTCCAATAAATCTTACTCATTTACTATAAGGAAATTAGTAAAGGGTTGAAATACTTGGGGTTTGTGCTAAAGCTTTCCCGCTATGGAATTAAAGATTAGACCCTCATTAATGAGTAAAATTGAGATAAGGATACATTTTTAGTAACATAGATGCTTGTCTTGAGATGGCAAGTTAGCACTAGTGAAAGTAGTGTTAAAATAAATTCTTGTTTATTGGCTTTTATTAGCTCACATCCCTAAAGGTGTGTTGGAGAAAACTAGAAGGATTTGTTTTAATTTCCTCTAGCTAGGTAAAAGTGATAGACTTGGATTGCACTTGCAAAGTGGCAACTCATTGCTAAAATAGAACATGAAGATGGGTAGGGATTGGAACGGGTCTTCTCTTTTTCCAAGTCTATGCCCACAAAAAGCTTATGGAATTTGATTTCCAAAGATCAATTTTGGAAAAGACTACTATTTGATAAATACTTGGCTCTTTCCCTACTCTTAAACTGGATTTGGAATCCGTTCAAGTGTTTCGAAAATGCTTCAAATCATTGAAAATCCTTTGGTGTCAGCTTCTTTTATCATTGGCTCTCACTTAGCTTGGCGAGTTGGGGATGTTTCTCACGTTAAAGTGGGGGTGAATGGCACAATAACATATAATAATGATATTTTTCTACCATATGAGATGGTTTCACTACTATGAAGACAAGGCATTTTGACATTAAATCAATTGGTTGTTGGGGACAAACCAATATTTGGCAGCGAGGATGGTACAATGTTAAAGAATTAGGCTTAGTAGTTAAACAAGTTGATACTTGGGCAAATTTTATGAATGAATTAAAGAATGGTCACACGATATTAAGTGAGGATGTGGATGATTTAGTATAGATTATGAATAAGATGGGTGGTTTTTACACTACTAAACTCAGGTAGGAGGTGTTGATGGCATCAAAGCGATGAGTACAAAGCTTGTGGTGGTCCATGCTTTGGAAGATTTAAGTGTATAAAAAGACAACAAATATTGTGGCTTACCTTAATGAATAAAGTTCCAACCTGGGATTTATTACAAAAGAAGCAAAAGCATGGTTTGAGCATATGTTACTTGTGTAGGAATGAGGACAAAAATGTTTCCCATCTTTTTTTGTTCTCCCTATGATTTGCAAGTTTGGAAGGATATTGGGAGGTGGATTGGTATAAATAATGCTTGGTAGGGTGGTTCCATAGAAGAATATTTTTAGACTTTGGTTACATCATTGAGACTTAAAAGGATTTCTGAGCTATCATTTTCATCACTATTTGGGGCATTTGGTTAGCACAAAATTCCAATATTTTTGAGGATATATTGCCTCCAACTTTTAAAATCCCATATCATATTTGTTTTATTACATAGTTTTATAAAACTTAGAGGGGGGATTCTAAGTCTTGAGTCATTGGGGACTTGGTTTTTAGATGGATTAGTTTAGCAGGGAAGATAACTATCCTCAAATAAGTATTGTCCTATGTTCCTATATTCTTTAGCTCTGCCTTGTTAGCTCTTGCTGAAATTCTTGTTGATACTAGTAAGAAGATTCAATGTTTCTTATGGAAAGGAAGGAAAGCTAGTCATAAAACGTTGCATCTAATAAAATAAGAAATAGTAACATGCCCTAAAAAGCACAGAGGCACTAGAATTCAAAAACCCTGGCTAATGAGTATAATGATGGGAGAAAAATTCCTTTGGAGGTTGGTTACTAGATGAAACAAATGATGGAAATATTTTTTGTAAAGGAAATACATAAATAAGTCAAGAGTGATATCATGCTTAGATGGGGACCCTCTACAAGGCAAAGGAACGAGTATATGGAACCTTTTCAAAGCTGTTGGAAACCTGATTCAAAAGCATCTTTACTAGATTCCTAAAAATGGCAAAAAATATATGGATGTGGGAAGAAAAAATTATGGGGCAATCCCCTCTATGAACCAAGTCTGGACTAAATGACATCAAAGATTGACTCTCCTCAAATGGCTACAAAACTCTCTTCAACATATTGGAATTGATGGAATCGAGACAACGGCAAGGATCGAAACATATTGAGGTACCAGAAAATCTCTTCTATGATTACGAAATGTTTTTTGTCTTGTCTTCATGGTTTGGCTCCGTATCACATCATTGATAAAGACTGGGGAATGCAACAAATCTACACTTTCAAAGAAGGTTATGAAATTATGACTAGCGAACTACCAACTCTTACTTTGGCTCATATGCGGGAAAAGATTTGGCATAATGATGCGCTTCCAAAGATAAATGTGCTTTGTTGGGTTTGGCTCACAATAACAACCTCACTTCAGAAAATCAAATACAAAGAGGCATTGTTGGTCTCTCCTGGTATGTGTTGTGTAAAAAATAAGAAGAAATAGCTAAACATTTATTTCTTGAGTGCATTTTCTCCTAAGAAACTTGGGGTTATGTTCTTCAAAATATGTGCACAAATCTGACCTTGTCGACTAATTGGAGTGATCTCTTTTGTAAATGGTGATATTTCTACCCAGGTTCTCTAAGGAAGAAGCCTGATTTTTCTTTAGTCTTGAATTCCCTCCCCAAGAATGTCTACTGACAAATCTGGTTGGAATGAAACAAGCTCATTTTTTAGAATAAAACAATTCACTACAGAATTGATGTTATATGAGATAAAACTCTCTTATTCAATGCTCTCAAAGTAAAATGAGTTATCATCTCAGGGTTACTGCCAACAAATTAAGTTAGATTAGAGAATATATGGGTAGAAGCTCCCCACAATCCAAATCTTTGTGCTCAGCTCTTTATCCTTTTTTGGGTATTAGATCTAACTCCTCTTGAGTTTAAAGACTGTAAGTCACAACACCTTTGTCATAAGCTATTTTTTTATGGTGCCTCGAATGGAAACCCTGGTGAGGCAAGAGTGGGGGGGGGGGGGGGGGTTTACTAGACCCTAGATGAAAAAGTATAGAAACATATGCATGGGGATTAGGGAGAAAAATAAACAATCAAGCAGAATGGCTTGATATTTTGCAAGGGGATGAATTCATTTCTACTCTAAACCTCACAAACGTAGCCATTTTTGGACACTCTAAGATTGTAATCAATAAAATCCAAAAATGTTTGAAAAGGTAGGACCCAGACCCGGGATAGTTGCAAAAAAGAATTATGGGATTGGTACGTTCAATCCAAAAGTTGTCCTTCTTCCACGTTCGAAGACACAACAATGAAATGGTGGATAACTAGCAAATGAAGGAGCTACGCTATCTCCAAGTATAATCACCCAAAATGAAGGTCCACCTAGAAGGAAGTGGTTTCCAAAGCTCATGGGGCATGGAAAACCGATATAGGACATGGGGGAAAGTAATGAGCTTAGGGACATTCCCAAAGGATACATGAAACAATTGGACAAAAGGTGGCGGTGGTAGAAGATTGAACCAATGGGTGGTTGGAGATGGCACACTCTTGTCGTGAGCCTTTATTGCCCTCACATGTGAGTAATATGGCTCTCTCTTGCAAATAGTCTAGACCTTAATGTTGATTATTATGGGAGAAATGGATGGAGGTCATCTTGAAAGAGAATCTAGCCTTCATCCTGTTGAGATTGAACGACATGTTTCTGTAGATGAATGCAAATGAATTACCATTTCCCATTTGAGAGCTAAGATACCAGTTGAAAAAAACAAAGAATCATCACTATTGTTTGCACATTTGTCTATATGTCTCCCCTTTGTTGAAGCAATATCATTGCTTGGATATTTTGAAAAACATGATGTGTTGTCAAAAGTTTAGAACTCTGTCCAAAGTCTAAATTCTGGTAGTAGGCACATTGTTCTCAATAGGTAGAATACAATGGCTCCTTGGAGAGAGTTATTTTGTGGTCTCAGGAACAACTTCCTTAATTTTAAGCACATGCTAAGAAATGTGCATGACTGCATGGCAGGAAATTTGGATGTTATGACACATTTCTCTTATTAACTTTGGATAATGGATTCTAGATTATAGGATGTCACGTCCCCGCCCCTCATACCGACGATGGAGAGAACGCGGTCAACGCACCGCTGCTATCAATCAGGTGAAATAACCCCATGAACATTAAAACATAATAATTAAAATGTATTGATCATAAATACATACATAGATGCTTAAACCATGCAATCTACAACAGAAGCATACACTTCATTCAACACATACATGCTGTTCATACTCATTAAAACAAGTAATGTTCATCCTGTTCAAGCATTTAACATGTTCATGGTAATCTACAATGGAAATACATTTATAGAGTTAAATACAAGAGAATACTTATCTGGAAAATAAGTTAGCCCGCAACTAGCTACGTCGCTGCAACGTTCCACCCAACCATAGGCCAGCGTGCTCATCAATCTCTTAGCATCACTGCCACCCCCGAGTTGGGCATGATTCCACAAGCCACTAAGGAGATAACAGGCTCAAACATAGCCCAAAACCAAATCATCCACAGTCAGGCCAACACATCGTTGGGTTTCACAGACCGCCCAATCAAGCCAATAATAAATTGAGTTTTATAGGCTATTAAGGCAACTAGCCAACAATACATGGGTTCCTAGGACATTTCCAGCCAAGCCACACTTGCATCAGACACACAGTCAACCCATTTAATCAAACACAGTCATACATAACCATTGGGTATCAACAGAATGTTCCAGGGAACCAAAAAGGAAAAGGAAACAAGGGTAAAACAACCCCCTGATAGAAATTTCAATTTCCAGGGACGTTTTGGCCCTAACGTGGCCAAAAGGGACTTAGCAACACCTAAGAAAACGTGGGTCTCTTCTTCCACTTACCGTGCCTTACCACAAAACATTTTCCAGCTTGGAAACAACGGGGAAAAGCATCCAAATCGTGGGGGAGGGAACCCACCCATCGATCTTTACAAAAATGAATTCCCAATTTGGGGAAATTGAAAGAAACGATTGCCCATGTGAGGGAAAACGCACAACAAACCAAAAACGGTTTTGTAACCATGAACAAACTGGTAAAAATTTGGGGAAAAAAACACCCTGTGAGTAAAATCCGGTCTCACAAACATTTCTAGGCATTGTAGAGGCTGATACGACCCCCATCCATGCCCAAATCGTGGGTCTCCTTTGCCCATCCACTGCACAACTCCACAAACGAAAATCTAGGTATGCAAAAAAAATAGAGAACCAACAGAAAAACGTGGAGATACTTACTCAACAAGCTCCTACTGCGTGAGGAGGACAAAACGCACCTTAGAAACCCCCGAATCATCCATCATTGTTGCACATTCACTTGGCAAAACCCCAAACCAATTTTTGGGCATGCCGAAATGGAGAAACGACATCCAAACATGAGGGAGAGAGCTCCATCCTCCTCATCCTGCTTGAGAGAGCTTCCACATGAATGGAATGGGTGAGGAAATGAAAGGCATGGGTGCCTAATGGCTTGGGCATGCCTTCCCAAGCATTTACTTGCCCCTCAAGTCAAAAACACACTTTTCAAAAATGGGCGACCTCCCAAATTCGAATTTGACCTCCATACCTTCCCCATCCCAAGGAAATAACTTTCTCCACCAGCCTAGAGGTGACTAGACACAAAAGACAAAAAAGGGGTAGTTGACCACTCTATGGGTTTTACCTTAGACATTTGGATTTTCCCCAATGACTCAAGGTTGAATAATTCCCCCTCCCTATTCCTTGTGAAATCATGCCCCTGTCTCTTTAAAGTTGCGATGCATAGCTAGTTGTGGTATTTTATTAATTTGCATTTTACATGATGTCTCAAAACACATTGTGCCTGGCTAGCACATAAACCATCGGCATAGATTTTAATCACCGAAAACATCAAACACTAAACCCATGGTTCGGCCTTTCCCTTGAGCTCCACACCATGATTTAATACAATATTCACATCATATGCAATTAAATAACACAGGGTCAAAACTGGGGTGTTACAGAGGATGTCAAAAGAAACATGCATGCTTAGGGTGGGAAAAGGAAGGCATGAGGGCAAACCTGTACAAGCTCCTAAACTTGAACCAATGTAGTCATTGTCAATCCTCTTAATATGTGGAGGCAAAGGCGATAGATGAAGACTTTTCCTACCAGACAACTCAATACTCCATCAAACATGGTTAGCTGTGAAAGTTTCTCTTCCTAATTCATATCTAGTTTATGTTGGTTAGCTGTGAAAGTTTCTCTTCCTAATTCATATCTAGTTTATGTAGTTTATGTCTCTTTTACTTTTACGAGAGTATGTATGAATATATATAGCACCTGCAAGATGGCTTGTTTTGAATTGTCACTTGTAATATGGACAATGAGCCACATTCTGATATTTTATGGGGTTTCATTTTGAATACTTGTCCTATTGAAAAAACCCAAAATTTTAAATTGATAGTTGTTTTCATCCTTTTAATATTAAACCCAAAACCATTCCTATTTGAAAAATGTTATAATACAATGCACTAAAATCATTTTCATTTTTTTTTAATAATCTTAGTCAAACGTTAAATTTTATTTTTTATTTGATGGTTGGAGATTTGTTATTTATTGATGAGCATGCATTTTTTAAATTAATAACGATTATGATATTAATTTGGGTCTATCAAAGTTTAATAAACAATGTAAATATGATTTCACTTATGATGTAATAAGTATAGAAAATATATAAATACATAAAGAGATATGCAATTATCTAAATGTTTAAAATAAGATAGATTTAAGTTGGACCCGGATGTGGGTGTCCACACGCCACATCGACAAAGCATAGCACCTCGACCCAAGAGTTGACAACGTGGCAGCTCGCATGCCACAGTCTTAAAACATTCTCCCCAACAGTTAATGGCTTCTACGAACGAGGATGAAGGCGTTCCATCTAGCGATGGAAGAATGCCTCTGTAGTACCACCTGCATTAACTCTTACCTCATGGATTTGGATTTGGAGCATGTGGTAATCAGGATTCTACACCAGGTCTGGTTAAGGAAGGGGGATGTGGATGCAGGTTGGATCATTTCATAGCTCCTGGTTTTGGTTTGCAGTGTATGTCATAGGCGTAGAATAGAGCTCCTCGGCCACGAAGAGTCTTGGAGCGTGGCCGAGGAGCTCTATTCTGCGCTCGCCCTTGCAGTAGCTTCACCCCTCGCATCTGCTTCAAACATCTTTGGTCATAGCCATGTCTCGGAAACGGGAAATGCCTCGTAGAGGCAACAATGGTCACGACAGGTCCCAACATGGTATGGGCCTGATGATGGAGGAGGGTTACGAGTTTGGTGTGTCCATGCCGGTTTGTGTTTGGACTGATGAATGGGAGTCTCACCTTGTCATAGAGCATTTAGCCATGGGAAGAGGTGGCAGAAAAATTAATCATTATTGGATAATTAAAAACATGATGGGAACTCTCATGGAGGACATGCTGAGCAATTGGAGCTCTGCCCGCAGCGCGATGCTCTCGGCCAAGGCCAAATTGACAGAGTTGGATGACCAACTCAATGGGTTGGATGCCACTTTTTCCTGGAAGCACCTTTCTAGCAGGTAATGCAAAGTTAGCAATACGGAGGTGGGGAGTGGTAGCGCTACAGGAGGACTGTCGAGGGATAGGAGCTCTACCCTAGCTCAGATGAACGATCAACGCTCCTTTTCCAGTGCCTTCTACCATCAGGCCTCTGCTCAACAAATGGGTTCGCGACAATGAGGAACCCTTCCGTAAGCCTTCTCACCTTCCGGTAAAATTGCTTGTTTCGACTTCTGACGATGACTTCCATGGTGGTCGTCCCATCCTATAGGAGGTACCCCCTTAGTAAGATGCAAACAAAGGCCCTGAAGATGACTCTACCACCTATTGGTTCTGCTTATTATTTCCATCTTTTATGTTTTAGTTTGTTTACTAGTTTTTTGCTTAAAGTATCCATGAACAATAGAATTGCCGACTATATGCCTATGTCTTGGTTTCCATCCGTAGATGGATTTTATTTTGATCTAAATCTCAGACTGGTGTGCAATTTTGATTGGTTGGGATGGTGGTTCCATTGTATCATACCACCCTAGATGCCTCTCTATGATGTAATTTTTTATTCATCGATTTAATAGAATTTGTAGACTTACAAAAAAAGATAGATTTAAGTTGATATATTCTATTATAGATATTTAAAATTATTAAGATATAGGATTTTAGTTTTAGTGTTATTATACTTGTTTACTCTAATTTTTAATTTTTAAAGGTATTAATCTATCAATTTATTTTATTAATATGGTAAACAATGGATGTGATAGATCTATTTGTATTATAGATGGACCTTGTTATCTTCAATATAACAATAATAAGAATTCATGCACCAAATTAAATTGGAATCAAATCAAAATAACTTATTATGATTGTTCCTTGAACTTCAAAGTACCAAAGTTCGTCAGTGACCCCTTATTATGATTTTCAAGGCCTATTCGTGATGCTCATGTGCCTTTCAATATGTTGGTCTCATTATATCAAGTGGAAACAATTTTATTTTTTCCATTAAAAAATAACTTTATATTTGTTATTTTCAGTGAGAAATCAAAAGACACATGCATAAGCCTCATAGCTTTGAGCATCAACAAAAACATGGTCCAAATCAACCGGTCCAAATTAGATTACAGTCTTTTCACAACCCATTGCAACACATAGAGGGACCTCATTTAAGAGATAGCTAATGACGAAAGAAAAAAAGGACAAAACCAACAAAAACACCCTAAACCAAACTAGAATAAGAACACAATACATTACATTAAAGATAGGACAATTGTTGGAAGAGCCATAGCTCCTCTGTATTCTTTAACCTCTAGGGTACCCTCCTCCAAGATGAGAGACTCTTTAGAAAGAGAGTATGCTAACATTGAATTCTCTGTAAATGTTTACAAAGGAAATGAAATCAAACTTGTTTTTTGCTTCTGAAATTCTTTGTGGCACAGGACATGGTACTAAATTGGCAATGCGACACCTATCATTACACCATTCGACCAATAGCTTTGAATCACCTAACACTTGGAGTTCCTCGATTCCCTTCTTAGTGATATATTTCATGAGATTCCATGGAGCGAAAATTTCAGCTTTATTTTTTGTGCCTTGTCCTTCTCCATATTTTAGGGTAAAGAAATGAGGTAAGTTAAGAACAATGATGGATGCAACACTGTAAATGCCTAGTTGGCCTTGACAAACCCTATCAAAAAAATCCCATACGTTGGTTTTCTTAATTACAGGTTCTTTGAGGATCCTAAAAGAATTTGATTTCTTGTATTTTGTCCCTTCTCTATTAACAATCTTGATCTTATGAGCCATAATTGGAGGACCTCATATTTTATCTTAAAAAAATGTTTTATTTCTCGACATTCACAAAACCCATAAACCATAACAAAGTAAATTTGCAATAATTTTTCATCATTGGCTCTAAAATCCAAGATTCAAAACATGGAAGAATGTTATCCTTTTACCACTGCCTTGGAAACTTAACCATGTGAAGTACATCCTACCACACAAGATTTGTGAAAGTACATGTTACGAACAAATGATCTAAAATTTCTTCCTTCTTGTTTGCATAGTATACATCTATTTAGACCATGCTGATTTCTTTTTAACACATTATCCCAAGTAAGAATCTCCTTGGATATAGCTAACTAGGTGAAGATCCTCATTTTGAGAGGGCATGCCATTTTTCAAATCTATTTCTGCCACTAACATCATTCCCGAGATAAGTCATTTATAAATGAGACTTTATATCCTATCTTAGCAGTATGAACAACTATAGCTTTGGTCAATGTCCATTTTAACTCATCCTCTCTATCTTGCGATACAATTGCAATATGATTTAGCATAACAATATTTTGTTTCCAATTCTTGGAAAAAGTGCCATGTAAATTCAAATCTTTCACTATTTTCCGAGATTGCAACTACCTTCTTGGCTCCTCTCGTTTCGAAACATCTACTAGCCTCATATATACTTATGCATGAAGGGAATATTTCAACTCATCAGACAATTTATAATTAACTATATAATATACCGACCCAAGTATGTTCCCCCTATTTTAATATGCCCCCTTTGCCTAAATCCTAGGCCACCCATCTACCTAGAACTAGAAAGGCTCTTACAAGTCCTTTCCATACATTAGAAGTTCTTCTAACAATTTTTTTTATTCTTCTAATCCTGTAGTAGGGTTAAAGCCCTAGCTACGTGCAAAAGAACCTACTTTCCGTGTATAGGATGGAAGGATAGAGTCTGTGGATGGAGAAGTACCTGCAACAAACTGTTAGAGAGAAACAGAGAAAAACCTGCAACAAAAATGTTAGAAACCACAACATATACATATAAACAACCTACGAAACAAAAGAACACAAACAATGGGACCATATACCTTCTAGTTGGATTTGAAATGGGGCCACCATGCCCTGCCTCAAGAAGTTGCCTCTCCATAAGGTTGGATGGTGTGGAGCAAGGCTCAACACACAAGAGGTTTAGCTAATGGAGGAGATGAAGTGAAGGGAGTGAGTGGCTTGAGAATGATGGTTTCTCAAGGCACTCATGCAGACATAATAACAGTAGGAAGAAATGAACATGAGTTGAAAGTGACCCCCACCCTCTTATTTATAGCTTTTTCTTTTGTTTTAAGGTTTTTAGCCCTTGGTCAGGGTTTTAAGCCCTTTCTGCCTCTTTCTTAGCTCCCTTTGGGGGTTTTTGGCCCCTTTGTGAGCTATTTTGGCTCTTTTGTGGGGTTTTAAGCCCCTTTTTGATATTTTTGAGCCTTTGAGGGGAAAGCATAGGTTAAACAAGGATGTGGGGGTCAACAAGGGTTAGGAAATGGATGTCTTCATGTGGTGCAGCCCATATGGAGCAAGTTGGGTAATTTTTTGGGTTAACAAATCCAGTGTTCAATGGATACTTCAAGGAACATACATAAAAAAATAACAATTGAAAACCTTTTAAATAAGAGGAATAAAAATTATGAATGAGATTATTTAAAGTTCAAATTAGTTAATGTTTTTATTTAGTAATGATGAATACTTATTAACATCCATTGAGACCAACTTTGGTTTATCTAAACTTAAAAAAAAAAGATAATTGAAAATTATCCAAAACCTATTCCACTATAGAACTCATAAAAATTTATTCTTAGTAAATAAAAATTATATTTATAGTAAATAGAATATATATTTACAATAAATAAAATATATATTTACAATAAATAAAAAATATTTTAAAATATTTTTTTCATAAACAATATCGAATTGCTCAACTAACAAGCAAAAATGATGATATTCTTCCATCAACACTATTTAATTCAGAAAAAAAAAAATTAAAAAAAATATAATTTACCATGTTATTAAAGCATGGCAATTAAGGTTAACTTAAGTAAGACTTGGATAGTGATGCAGGCATTCCTTAGATAGTGAGATACAAAGTTATGATCTACTATAGTTGTTATCTTTCCATTATATATATAGTGTATATATATATATATATATATCTTGAAAAAAAATCATAATCAAAATTTTATTATATCCAAACCATTTTGATAATCAAAATTTTATTATGTCCAAACCATTTTGATAATTAGCTTTAGAAAATCCTTACAATTACACTTAGTCATCATGTAAATTGTATTCCATACATAGAAATATTTATCAAAAACTCTAAACTAATTCTTTCAAAGAAAAAAATAGATGTATCCTTATAGGGTTCTGGTTGTGTTTTTTTTTTGTAAGCTGCACAGATATATTATATTACAAAGGCAAAAAAATTACAGAAAGTTAACTTGGCTACCTGAGGTTGAAGGAGGCAAAACCCCCTCCAGAGCCTCTCAAAAAATAATAGCCTTCTAACCGTATTCATGATTAAGATGTCCATGACTAAGAGACTTAATTACAGTAATCCATAATAAAAACGACTAGCTCTTGTATATGAGCGTAGCCGAAGATTTTCTTGACAGAAGTAAAAACAGACAGTGTCAAGAGAAATTCTTAAAACTAACCAAAAACCTCTAAAGACTTGACCAAAAAACTTGGTTGAAACGATCATTAAACTGGAGGGGTTTCTTCAGTGATGGGGCAGGCCCATCGTTCTTCCTGCGACAGAGTAGGTGAGGTGGTGGCGACATTCGGGGCCAGAGAAAGAGAATGCGACTGCTGCTCAAACTGCTGGGCCAACAAATCCTTAAGACGCTTGAGGAGAGGCTCCACTGTAGAGGGAACCAAAAAAGGTTTGACATGAGGAGCTTTCGTAGAGCAGCCAGTTGCGCTGCCACTGCCACTGAGACTAGTGAGAGCCCGACCACCAGATTCACTGCCACTAGCACCTCCACCCTAAGCACACATCCCAGCTTTGCGCACGTTCAGACTAGAGATGGTAGCTGTGCCTTTCCATGCAAAGGAGTTGTCCATGACCATAAGCTGGGTGTCAATCTTTGCAATTTTAGCTTTCATGGAGTGAATAGTTATCCGAGCCTCAGACCAATTGCTGAGCATGTCCTCCGCCAGGTTGCAGAGCATGTTCTTTAGCATCCAATAGTGGTTAATTTGGCTGCCCTCCTCACTCGTCGAGAGCTTGTGGTTGAGAACCCGATTTTCCTAGGCTTCCACCAAAACATGGACGCGCGAAGAGATGTGAGGTTCATAGTCCGTCAGGGTATGAGCACTGCAACCCCGTTGGGATTTGCCTCGCCCTGAGCTAGATCGTCTAGGAGTTCCTCTCTGTCAAGACATGGCTACCAACCTGAACCTGAAACCAATACGCAAGGGAGCATACTTTCTTGTACTGAACCTTGAGCGCTGATCCGACAGATTATTCCTCTTTGAAGATCCAATATGGTACATGGTTCAGAAACGGTGGTTGAAGAAAATCGGACGGCAAAAATACAAAGCATCGGAGGTCGGAAGAGATCTTCCTCCGCAACGGCGGGCGGCCAAACTCCTAGTCTGTCCGTGGGGATAACCGGATGCAAAAAAAATATGAGGATCGGCGGTCGGAAGCTTTTCCTCTTCTGCAATGGCGGGGCTTGGAAGCCTTTTCTCTTCCGCAACGGCGGGCCTGGGAAGCCTTTTCTCTTCCGCAACGGCGGGGCTCGGAAGCCTTTCCCCTTCTGCAACGGCAGGGCTCATAAGCCTTCTCCCTTCCGCAACGGTGGAAACTTAAAGGACGTTCGGAGCACGGATCGGAAGTCGGAGCAATAGGAAGTCCGCAACGGCGGGCACAATCTGGATCGAAAGAATAACGCTTACGGCAGCCGCAATGACGAAAGCCCAAAACTTAAAAGATCGACGAAATAACTCGACGGAATCGGAGAAAGAAGTGGTGCGCCATCCGCAACTGCGGAAACCGAAGTAACTAAAGCTTCCAACTCGAAAACCAGCCGACAGCCGATTGAGATAGAGTTCGTCGGAGCCCGTTGCTTGTCCTCTTTCGCAACGGCGGAAGCTCAGATGACTAAAAACTTCCGCAATGCGTTCGCGCGAGGACATTTCAAAACGGTTTTTGCAGTAGAACACAGTTTGATGCCGTGTTTAAGGGAAGGGAACATATGCATTGGTTCCGTCTTGGCATATGAGTAACGCTCTGGCAGGTGGAACATCATGATGTGGCAGGATTTCATAATGTGTACAGCTTCTTTGTAACGGTTTGGCGAAGCTTTCTTGGCAGTTATGCCACAGTTGGGATAACGTCGAAAGGCATATGAACAGTCTTGATGCCACGTTTCAGGGGATGTGAGCAGTCGCATTTATTTGAACGTTTTTTCTCATTGTAACGACAAAGATGAGTATAAAGGAGAAAAAAAGTTAGCTGTAAAAAGGAGGGCAGATGCTGTTAGTGAAAAGTCGACCATTCTCTGTTACGTGTGGGCTTCTTTTCCTTTTGAAGACCCGATTGTAATTTCCAGAGAGGAGTCTTGAAGACTTTCTATTCAGCATTCTGTTTTACAACTTTTCTGTAGTTTCCTTTGCAGAGACTGAGGATAGAGGAAGGCATTTTACTGTTAATGTCCAGATGTTGTTTGTAGTTAAAAGTCGACTGTTTTCTCTGTTTGGCTTTTCTTGGCTTTTGAAAGCCAATTTGTAAATTCCAGAGAGAGGTCTTGAAGACTTTGTATAGCATTCTGTTCGCAGTTGCAGAAGTTGATTCCAGAACCATTTTGTACCATTTTAAAGCCATTAATTGGATCGGTTCCCATTGGAGAGGGACCCGGAGACGTAGCCCAGTGGAGGGGGTGAACTCTATTATCAACTTCTGGTTGTGACTCTGTTTCTATGTTTCCTTCCTTGTATCTGTCTATCAGTGTTGTGGTTTTCATTCCTATTCTGAGCATTTCATTTCTGTTAATGATGTTCCTTTAATTAACCTGTTGAACGCATTCTTTGACAACAAACTTTTAATGCACTAAAGTTGAGGTCCTACGGATCATATTTGGTATCAGAGCTGGTTGACTGTTGTGCAAGTTTCTGAATGCTTACCAGGTCTAGGTTAAAGCTTGGTGAAGGAGAATTAGTTGAAGGAGATCCTGAGATTGGCTCCAGGAGAACATTCTCAAGAACCATGTCTTCTCCACGAGGGGAAGAAGAAGGACATACTGAACGGGAAAAACCTGTCATTTTTG
>LPNX011123814.1:107622-125748 GCA_001517045.1 Pseudotsuga menziesii | reverse complement strand
TCAAGCACAAATGCATGCATGCTAGTCATCATGCCACTTCATCATGCCATGTCACCATGCCACATCATCATGCCACATCAGCATGCCACATCATCATGCCACATCATCATGCCATGTCATTAGAATGCACTTTTTTACTACCACGTGGCAGCTTGAGGGAGTGCCACGTGGCACTTCAGCCAAAATTTTCCATGTTGGGGCCAAACTTCAAAACGCAATATCTTTTGCATCCAGAGTCCGTTTGACACACCGTTTGCACCGTTGGAATCGGCTTGAAGAGCTCTTCGACATGGTACTATTTTTGTTGCAATATGATGATTTTGAAAATTGGACTTTTTAGATCCTCCCGGATCACTCAGGGGCTCTTATCAACAATAGGAAGAGCGTTGTATATGGTTGGAACGTGGATCCCTCATCTATTGCTAATATTTCACAAATTTTAGGCTTTGAAGGATTTGACACTTGGGATAAGGTCAAGTACTTGGGTCTTCCACTAACCCTGGGACAAAACAACCCTTCTCTTTGGCTGGAAATTATTAGCAAGTTAAAAGCAAAGATTGCTTCATGGGGTGGTCATTGGCTAACAAAGGCAGGGAAGCTAGCATTAGTTAAGTCAACTCTGTCAGCTCTACCTATTTATCAATCCTCTCTCCTTATGGCACCAAAGGCGATTATGGAACATATATCCAAGCTGTTAGGAGACTTCCTCTGGCGAGGTGGTGAAGGAAATCAGAGCCGATTGCATTTGGTTAATTGGGACACTGTCAAAAGGCCAGTTAATGAAGGTGGACTGCATATTAGAGACCCAGGATTGGCTAATATTGCCATGGGAGGTAAGCTGCTGTGGCAACTCTTCCCTAACAAAAAAACATCAAGTCAATCAATTTTTTTGGAAAAAATATCTCAAAGGAGGAACTCTAAGGAATTTGCAGCTGTCAAATTCTCCTAAAGGCACTATAACCTAGAATTTATGCAGAAAAGGTTTAGATTTCTTTACTCAGCAACTATATCACATACCTCAAAATGTCATATTTTTTTGTGGGATGGTAAAATTAAAGGTAATGCTCCTTTACATTCTGATTCATCAATTGCTGAGATCAAAGCTTGGTTGGTAAATAAAGGATTTCTACGTCTATCTTACATTTCTTCTTGGGGTAGTAAAGGAAATTGGCCAACGTGGGCATTCCCAACATTTCCAGACCGTGAATATCCTTCACTTCACTCTCACCTCAAATCGTTGTTAGTTAAACTGATAGGATTGGCCCCGATTCATTCATCTTGCAGGGACGTGTGTGGTTGGGGCTCTACAGGAATCTATTCGACAGCTCTCGGCTACCAGTCTCTTCAAATCAATCCGATTTCTACACACATCGCTCATTTTTGGAAAACAATGTGGCAATCTCCCAGTATTCCAAAAGTCAATTTCTTTACTTGGATTCTCATGCATCAGAGAGCTCTAACGGGTGAAAACCTGTCAAAAGAGGATTTTTTGGTCCTTTCAGATGTTGTTTTTGCAAACAAGATGCAAAAATTTCAGAGCATATTTTTGTTGGATGTGATTTTATTCAGAAAGCCTAGGCGCATCTCTTGAGTGGGTTGCCATCTCAGCTCCTTCAAATATTGAACCTGTAAATATTTTTGCAAACTGGCTATTCTGGTATCCTAGAATCTCTTCTGCATCATGAATGGAGGAAAATTTGGCAAGCCATCCCAAAATTATTCTAGTGGAAAATATGGTTAGCTAGAAGACTTGATTTTCAACAGCAAAGTCACAAAACCAGAACATGTAGCAATAAAAGATAAGGCTGTACTTTTGGAAGCTGTGGGAATCTCTCATCTTGATCCCAATAAATTCAAAGTTGAACATGATTGGATTGGTTTGTTACAGGTGGATAAAATTCAACTGAGTTCTAGAAGGCCTGTTATCAATCCATTTTGGTAGGTAAGACATTCAGAAAAAGACTTCTCAGATTGGTGGCAAAGGAAGAATAAAGTTTCAATCTTCTTTGATGGTGCTTCAAAAGGAAATCCGAGGAATGTTGGAGCAGGTGGATTGATCTTCTATCCATGAGGAAGGCTACAAACCAGTTTTAGTTGGGGATTAAGACAAATTACAAATAATCAAGCAAAATTATATGCTCTTCTAAAATCTTGTCAACTCACCAAAGAAGCTGGGCATATCAATATTCAAATATTCGGAGATTCATAAATCATAATAAAAGTTTTAAATTTTGCTACAAAGTTCACCAATCTCAGTTTGAACGTGACTATTCAAAGGTTGCACTTCATCTTGACTGACTGTGTCTCGGTCTCCTCTTAACAGTGTGGCAATCTCCTAGTATTCCAAAAGTTAATTTCTTTACTTGGATTCTCATGCATCAGAGAGCTCTAACGGGTGAAAACTTGTCAAAAGAGGATTTTTTGGTCCTTTCAGATGTTGTTTTTGCAAACAAGATGTAGAAATTTTAGAGCATATTTTTGTTGGATGTGATTTTATTCAGAAAGCCTAGGCGCATCTCTTGAGTGGGTCGCTGGTCTCAGCTCCTTCAAATATTGAACCTGTAAATATTTTTGTAGACTGGCTGTTCCGATATCCTAGAATCTCTTCTACAAGTCATGAATGGAGGAAAATTTGGCAAGCCATCCCAAAATTCTTCTGGTGGAAAATATGGTTAGCTAGAAGACTTGATTTTCAACAGCAAAGTCACAAAACCAGAACATGTAGCAATAAAAGATAAGGCTCTACTTTTGGAAGTTGTGGAAATATCTCATCTTTATCCCAATAAATTCATAGTTGAACATGATTGGATTGGTTTGTTACAGGTGGATAAAATTCAACTGACCACGTAAAATAACCATGTCTTTTTTAATGAAAACTATGGTTCATTATTATGTCATCCACCTACTTTTTTTTGTTTTTTTGTACTAGGGGAATCGGTAACCGGGCGGTTCTAGTACTCGCGTGACACGGGGTCCATTCCCGTCGGCTGCCACTATAACCCCAGGTGCGTCCACACAGCCTGCAAGCATGGGGCACGAATAAGTCGGGGTGAGATTTGAACTTGAGACCTCCTTTACAACATTCCTTCATTTACAAGGCACTTGCCAGTCAGTCTACACCCCTGCGGGCATGTCATCCATCTACTTTACTCATAAACTTATATACCTATTTTATTGCACTAAGAGTAGCAAGATGCTCTACATCCCACTATAGGGGAGATGTTGTAACAAATTGGATCCCTCTCGGTGGTTAGTAGATTTAACATTTTTTTTATAGTAATTGTTGTCGTTAAATACAATTTTATCAAAATAAGATATAGAATTTTATTTTATTTTAATTTTAGATCATTTTTGTGTATTCACACTTGATACTTATTATAAGTTTGGTGTCATTGATTATGATGTTTAATTTAGTAGGGATACTAAGTGAATGGAGATCATGATACTTAATATAACTTTGGTGTCCTTTGATTATGATGTTTAGTTGAGTAAGGATGTTAGATGAAATATATAATGGAGATAATCAATGTGGGAAATTTATCATAAATATTATTATTTACTTAACCATTAAAACTAGTTTATGGTTTTTTTTTAAACTTTACATACTATTCCTCTTTTCTTTTATTTATTTTCATTTTTAAGAAAAAAACATTTTTCTTACTATTTTATTAAATCAAAGAAAAAGTTTTTACATATCAAGATCTTACTTTCATACTTCATCCTTCATACATAAACTTCCTATAGTAAACTGCTATCCTTTTATCTTTCCACACTAAAAACATACTTTTAACATATAGTCCAGATCTTTAAACAGAACCAAAGGATTACAAAAGTCTTTACTTCAAAATTTCTTTACAAAATCAGGTCATATCTATTAAGTCAACCTCTCCTTCATTAAGCAAAAGTACCTCCAAATATTCTTGATACTACAAAGAACCCACCTTGAGATTAATATCCTTTTCAGAAAGACTCAACCATCAAATTGTATGATCTGGAAACATGTCTAAAGGAGCTCTTAACAAAAACGATTTTTAAAAGCTGAATTCTCTGACACCAATGTTTAAGCAACAAACATGTTGATTGTAGTTACCATTAATCCATTCTATTATCACTTTAGAGTCCCCAAATATACATATATATGATATTCCAATATGATCAAGAAACTGTAATAATCCCAATAAACTCAACAATTCAGCTTTAGTGTTTGTTCCCTTCCCTCCACCCAGACTTAAAGTTAAATAATGTTCCTTATTTAGGCTAAGAATAATTCCACATCCATAAGAGAAATTTGTTGAAGCTCCATCAAAGTAACCTTCAACACAAAAAGAAGTAATATCTGGAGGGTATATCCTTTTAGGCTTCTTTGAAAGATTCACATCCATATAGTCTTTAAAAAGACTAATTCCTTTAATCCCACTGTAATAACCCAAAAATTCATAAAAATTTAAAAATTTTCATGTAGCATAAAATGTCAAGGTTGTCATTGCCAATGAACCATTAACTGTTAGTGGATACTCAAACAATTATAAATAACAAAGAGCATTTCTTTTCTTTGGTTCTGTATAAATTATTAGTTTATCTTAAAGTACTATGTTAGGAATGTTAAACACAACAGTTTATGTTTTTCAGAAGGTGAGAAAGGAAACTGCATCTTAATCCGATGCTAAGTGTGTTATTATCTTCTTTTGTCGAGTAGGAAATAATCTTAGATGAGATCGGGGCTTACTTAGCTTACAACTAACACAGTGGAATGATAGTTCTCTTACAGGTTCTAAACAGGTGAGCGGTTTGTTCTAGTAAAATTCCAGATCAAGAATGATACTCCACTAGCATAGGATAAAATGCTAGTAAATAAAATGTTTGTTTGCAGCTTGACCCTATAAGAGGTAATGTTGGTATTGCTAATGCTATCAAACTGCATAAAGATGGTAAAACAAAACTGTGAAAGGATGGGTTATGTGTAGTTAAGTTTACCACCATAATATGTGATCCAAGTAATTCTTCCTTCTTGTATTTTTCAACTATATGCTAATATGTTTCAAATTGAAATGTTTAAGAACAATTCTACTTCTGTCCATAAGAACATAATGACCCATCGTTTTTATAAAAGGAAAGATATGTTACGCATGCATATACCAATGATTACATATCTATCGTATAGCAATTGGAATATGGTTCTGTTCATATCTAATTGAATTCTTGTTTTAAACATTAAAATACTCCATGTTGGTGATTTTTCTAAATCATGTATTATTACTTGGTTTTCTTGTATATAAAACTTTGTTTTATATGAGCTCTTGTTTTCAATAAATATATTATGCTTTCTAAAGGTATTTACATAATGACCTTTGCTCTAGGATTCCTATAATTAGGCGTCTTCATAAAACTAGATTATCTTCCTTGATTCGTAAACTGCCATTGTCAAAAGCGGGCATTAGTTTACATGAGGGACTCTTATAAAAGTTTGGGCTTATAATTAAAACTATACACAAACCCTATGTAAATGAACACCTTCCAATTACAAGATCTATGGTTATGTACTTTTATGGAAGGTAAATTTATCTCCATCGTTGGGGTCTTGTTACTATCAAATAAAAACATTATTTATTACCAAGAAGCATATAGAATATTGATATCCCAAGGTCTCTAGTAAATTGAGTACTTTTCAATTTTTTTAAAACTTTATAGTTATCACCAAAGAAATCGAAGGAAGGGAAAATAAAGTTACTATGCAATCATGTGATAACGTTTTGACTTAACACTCAAATGATTGTGCAGATTAGTAATCGGGACTACAACTATAGCTCAAAACCCATAATTTGGAAAACTATGGAAGGAAACGTGGTTGGTAAAGAGAGCTAGGGTTTCTCGTTGATTTGTATCGTCATATAACTTGTCTAAACCCTAAAAATATGCTTGTTTTGTCTGGGTTGTGGAGTGGTCGAGCCGAGAGCTCGCGGCCGCCATGTTCTCTGTCGAACCTCCAAAGAAAACACACAGGCCTTTGTAACCTTACTAAGCTAGAGTAGAAGGGTAAGCAAGCAGTCTTGCTGCCATCGTGAGGTGGTTTTTCACCTTTGTAAGGAGTATTGTGGTTTGGGCTGTCTTCGCCATTGTCTTTCAGAGTGAGTTTTGGTTCTGTATACTGCTGGTTTTTGTGTTGAGGGTTTGAAACTTCCTTGTCGTGGCTAAGGATTTTCAATTGAACGATGTTTCTGCACTTTCCCTCTTTGTAGAGCTCCATCTTAACTGGTGTACAAACAAGAGAACTCGAGTTGGCTTTCCACGACCTCCTAGTTGCTCGACTCCACAAGGTAAGAACGTAAATGTTTTCCTTACAGTTTATTTAGCTTAGTTTTCAATTATTAAAATGTGAATAAAAGTAACTAATAGAACTAGGGGGTTTTCCTTGCATAGGCTATCCAGACTGAGCTTGAAGTTGAAGAGCTCTACCTACAGGCATCCAGGAGGGCGTCCACCCCGGTAAGCCTCGGTTTCACCTGGGGTTTCTCCTGCACACAAAGTATCATGGGAAGTGATGGCACTGCCGTGTGTTATGGTTGCAGGCTCGGTCGTTGTCATTAGCTGCTCTGTTTGTTCTTTTAATTTCTAGTTTTAAAAGCCCTAGTGGCTGTTTGTAATGGAAGAACTCAGGCTCTCTCAGCCGAGTCTTAAGGAAATAGTTTTAAGTTTGTTCGGCCAAGGTTAACTTATTACAGTAATGCTTGGAATTGGTTTCCAAACAGTAACTTGTACTATCAATCCATTGGGTCATTAGATGTGGATGCATTTAGGGTTTTTAAAGAACAAAATACTGGATGTTCATACTGCACTTCTCAATTTTGTGAAGGGCTTTCGTAGCTGAAAACAGATGGTTGTTTTTTATTTTTATTTTGAGTACTCTGTTTAACTTAGGATACTTTTGCTCAGGCTTTAAGCCTTGACAAAAAAATGTAAAGGCCGTAGGCCAACTAAGACTGTTCAGTTTGCTTTTAATATTAAGGGTTTTCACCGCTTAAGTGGAAATAGCAGTATCTCTGTTTATTTTAAAATTATGTATATTTTGATTATTTTAGTTATTATTATTGTTAGTTAAATTTTGATGGTTAGGGTTAAAATAGATCACCAAAGAAGTTTGTTTCTTAGTTAAGGAATAAGTTTTGAAGCCCATAGGTAAATAATATTTTACTAGCAGTAAAAATTAAAGATACTACAATGAAATCTATAAATAAGACTGAGAATGTTATTATTGAATTAATGTATTTCTTTTCTGTAATTTCTAGATTATACTACTAGGTTTTGATAATATTGTAAATTTGAGCATATAGATCTGTAGACAAACACACAACTCACAAAGAAGATCTCACAATTTACTCAGCCATTGAAGAATGAAACAGTGCAAAAGGCTTGCAGCTGTGAATGCTTTCATTAATCAAAAAAAGTAATCCAGATAATAATTACAATGATGTAAAATGGCTTTAATAGCCACAAGCAATTCGAATCCACATGAGGAAGTTCGAATTGATGACTCTACTTGACTGTAGGTAACCAAGACTTGTCTAAATCACAATTGGAGTTCTAAAACTCAACTAACTGTTACATTTAGTATTAAATAATGGTTAACTGATTGTGGTAGGTGAGAAAAGCACCCCACATGGGTGCAATTAATTAAACCATTATTTAACTGAATGGAACTGACTCCTAACTTGGCTTGACTAGTCATCAACTGAAGTTAAGGACTCAGTAGTTAACTGTCCTTGTCTAAATCATAACCGGAGTTCTAAAACACAACCAACTGTTACATTTAGTATTAAATAATGGTTAACTGACTGTGGTAGGTGAGAAAAACGTCCCAAATGTGTGCAATTAATTAAACCATTATTTAACTGAATGTAGAGAGCTAGAACTGAATGTAACTGACTCCTAACTTGGCTTAACTAGTCATCAACTGAAGTTAACTGACCTTGGTTGGTTTCGACACTCCCAGTTGCTTCCTAAATTGTAGGGATTGATCTAGGAGACTCCTAAACTTATGCAATCAAGTGCAATAAGTGGCAGTGAGCCTCAATTAGTGTTCCCCACACTTTGGTAACTGAAACATGTGCCCCAATTAGGTTAAGTTTAACCAATGGTGCTAATGACTATAAATAGACTGGATGGACTCCCGATTTAGACATGACTCCCGATTTAGACATATGACCAAATTTGGACAAGGGAGGATTAATAATCCTAACAAATATAACTTTTGAATTTATGCTGTTATGAAGAACAGATCTTTTGTAAACCCTAATTCCTTTGAATGCTTTAAAAACTAGTATTTTGTTTCAGTAAACCTAGTTTACATGCTTTGGTTATAAATAAACTAATTAGGTAATTAGTTATTTCAAAATAATGTTTTAATTATTTAACCTAGTTTAAAATAATTACTGATCCTATATTATTTATTTAAGTTTACATTCTGGATTTATAATAAGTAACTTTGTTAACTTTACTGTATAAACTATTACACATACTAGTGTATATTGTTTAGACTAGATTTTCTATCTTTATCTAGCTTAATTAAGTACTTTAAGTAAATATTCAAACACAGCTGAAGGACTATAAATAATTTTACATGAAATCTTGTAGATAGTAATCATTTGCATATGCATTCAAATTCTTATTGAATCTACTTATCTGAAATAAATATACCTGCTGTACTAGAGTACTGCCTTGCAAGAGGTGTGGAAAAATACAGTCTAGGTAATTTTTCCTATCTATCAATTAACTCAGCAATGTTTCTACTGATTTACCCTAATCTAACTAGTTACTAACTTCCACAACATAAATAAATTTTCCTAATTATCCCTAACAGTAATAAGACAAAACTCTTAAACTTTTATGATGTAGTAAATAAAATAATAGCTGAACTTAAACAAGTAGAACTTGCAAAATAGATGAGGTGACAACAACTTAAGGAGGATGTTCATCCCAACCAACTCCTAGAGAAGAGCTAAACAACAATTATTAGGACCCCCAAGCCTGTCTCCTGATCCTCCTGGTAGAGTGCTGGGTGAGAGATGTAGTCTTGAGATCCTTTGCAACTCCACTAAGTGTTCAACAGTAACTCAGTCCTGCTTACAGCAGTCAGAACTTCAGCTTAGAATAGCTGCACAAGTTCAGTCTTCAACACTTATCCCCTCAAACTTACTTCAGCTAGTCCCCTCCATCGAATTCACATGTGCACTTCATTCACTCAGAATGATCACAAATCCAGAATGAGCAGCCTCAACTTTCTTCAATGGGAAGTTTTATTAGCATGCCTAGGTCTTTTGGGTTAGTTTTTACTTAATGAGCTACCTGCTCATGTTCCACTTTCTTGGGGAATCATGACCACAAATATAGGGAAGTTGCCACCTGCAACAACTAGAAGTAGTTTGAGGATGCTGCCACATGTCAATGTGCTCTGAACCCAGTCTCCTCCACCAAGTGACCAGTAAACACTAATTTAACAGCTTCCCTAAGCTGTTGTCTCATCTTTTATTTATTTATTAATAAAACATTCTACAATACATTAAATTATCCTTGACCCCACTTGGTCATTAATTACAAACTTTAACATAAAATATAAAATAATGTTCCTCAATAAAATAAAATTGTTTTGCAAATTGGGGCATGTAACACCCATAGATCATTTTCATTGGGTGAAGTATTTTGAAAAACAACCTTATTCCTCATAAACCAGATAGACCAAGAAATAAAAATTGGAAGAAGACTGAAGAACTCAGATTCATGGAACCAATCATTAAATGAAACTTCCAGTTCCTCAAACCCCCACTCATAACTGATGCCCAACAAATATTTAGCCAAAGATCGTACTTTTATGGAAAATAAGCAATTAACAAAAATATGTAAAACAATTTCATTCTCCTTATATTTGCACAAAATACAATACCTTGGTCCTTGCTAGCCCCTCCTCATAAGGTTTTTCCAACTTAAGTGCTTGTTTTTGAGAGCTAACCACCAAAAACATTTCAGATTTTGTGGAACATCCCAGTTCCACAACTTTTTAAACCACCACTTGATGTCCTCCTTAATCCAGTTTTTTGCAATAATGTCATAAGCCAACTTAGCAGTGATAATCCCAGTGTTTTTGTTCTCCGACCAAGCTAATTTGTCTTCTTCAACATTCATCTTAACCCCTGCGTCCTTCATGACATCTATATAATTATCCCATTTCAAAGCCCATTTACATGTAATACCCACATCTCTAGCATTGAACCAATATCCACCCTCCAGGACCGACCATTCGGGTATTTTAATATGATCAATGGTTATAAACCAATCAGCTCTAAATGATCAAGAATTTCCTGGGGAAAATAAAAAAGATCATTATCTCTAATGAAAATATCCACCCCAATAAGAACATTTTTTCCAATTCCAATATCCCAACTAATCCCCCTTTTTATCTAGTGAAATACCTTCAAAAAACTGTTCCATAGAATAGAGGCTCCATTTTGATCAATTTATGTCAATCTAAACCAACTATTAAGAGTCCTCTTCTTCAAATATTTAGTTCTCATTGCCTTACTCCACAAACCTATGTCAAAAAGGCATCTCCACATGCTTTTTAAACAAAGAGCAGTTTTAAAACCTCTCAAATTTTTTATGCCCCATCCACCCATGTAAATGGGTAAAGCAAGTTGTTCACAAGAGACCAAATGAAACTTTCTTTCATTTCCTGTCCCCGCCCACAAAAAATGAAATTTGTTTGCTCTTATAATGTTTATGATGGATTTTGGAAGCATAACAAGAGAACACCAAAAGACCATAATACTTAGCAAAACTGCCTTGACTAAAGTAAGTCTTCCACCCATAGAGAGAAATTTGTAAGACCAATTAGCAATTCTTTGCTCAATCTTCTTAATCAACCAAAGGCAATCCTTCACAAGGTAATTATTTGTTTTTAAAATAAAACCCAAGTATCTAAATCCTTCCTCCATATGATCAAACTTAAACTGAAAAAGCTTTTTAAGTTCTACCAATGTCTCGTTAAGTCACCTAATCACCCATATTGCCAACTTTTATAAATTCTTTTAGGTTTTGAGAAAAAATGATTCGAAGGAAAATATGTGTCTAAGGGTGCAAGCTAAAAAGTCATTAGGACTCATGGAAGATAAGATTACTAAGGAGGGATGATATGCATTCCAAGAAATCCAAAACTACAACCGAAGGCCTATGAACTTGACACAAATGGGATAGTGCCACTGTGCAAACTCATCTGTCGAAAAATATTCTTACCGAGCATATAAGGTAAGGGTATCACGACACAAACAATGGCCTTGCACAATCACTTATGTGGCATATTTGTTGTCCTTATAGGTAAATTGAAAGAATCATTTTGTCAATCTTATAGTAGTCATGCAAACCCAACCAAAGGGTTCGCAAACTCCCCTAACCCAAGTCCTAATCACCACAGTTTTTAGAAGAACTCTACCAACAAATTACATTGACGCATCCTGACACCTCATATTATCACAAACCATTATATATTGCATTTCAATAATAGGAATTTCAACGACAATCTCACTGGAAAGATTCCATTGCCTCATTAAAAACTTTCAAAACGAATTTCCTTGGACCTTTTGTGACACCATATATATATATTCTTTTTCACGTGGTTCACAGCCTCGAGAATAGAGGTCGGGGATCGCTACATCAACAATAATAATTCTAGGGGGGCACCCGAAGGGGCCTCACCCTATCAGCTCCAGTTTTGGGAGCCTAACCCCGAAGGACCTAGAGAGTTTGATATGTGAGAATTGAACCGCCAACCTCGGTATCAAATAGTCTTTGAATTCAGACTCAAACCAACTAAGCTATCCCTCATAACTATGTGACATCATATTTATTATTACAATAAAAAAAATTTAAATATCTTAAAAAAATATAAACGATTGGGTGATCATCTCGCCTCCCTAACCCTTATGACTATCATTAAAAATCCCAATAGTACAAATAAATATTATGACTTGTCACAATCAACAAAGTACGCAGCAATAAGTATTGTCTCCTCTCCCTTTACTTATGAACTTACCTAAACATTTTGTGTCACTTTGTGTAAGGTTGGATGTTGCCGTGGTTTATAATAAACCTTGTGTTATGGTGGATAGCTCAGAAGCCTTATGTTCAACTTTCTCTGGGGATCCTCGGATTTAAAAAGGAAATTTCATTTGGCCAACTGGCATGATCTCTCCTGGCCTAAAAGCTGTGGTGGACGGGGTATTAAAAACCTCCTCTGGTTTAACCTTTCATTACGCCTCAAAAATCTTTGGAGAATTCTTCTTTCTGATGGTCTTTGGTCTTCTGTTATACATGCTAAATATTTGAAAGGTACACCGGTTATTGATTGGCTCAGAAACAAGATTTTTATCACACACAGTGCTTCTCTATTCTGGAGAGGTTTTGTACAGATCCTCCCATGGCTGGGCTCCTGCTTGACTTGGCAAGTGGGGGATGGCAATAATATCCTTCTCGGCATTGACCCCTTCGTTGGTGTTCAGTCCTCACAACTGCCGAAGGACTTGAGATCCTATTTGGAAGATCTGGATATATGTACACTCTCACAGGCCCGAAACACTCTTTTTCCTGACAAGAATTATTGGCTGTCAGCTGATGATTTATATCTCGGGGGCTCTTACTGTATATTATGGAATAATTTTATTAATGATATTAAAGGAGCTGGTATTTATCTTACAGACAGTCCTGATGCTCTTTCTTGGATACATAACAACTCACATGGGTCACCTTCAGCCAATGCTGCTTACGACTACATTGCTGGTGCTCATTCCTCTCCACCTGTTACCTCTGTTGACTCTATCCTCTGGAACAGGAACTTACCCAGCAAGATATCATGTTTCATTTGGCTCACTCTCCGAGATAAAATTCTCACATGGGTAAATCTGCAAAAAAAAGGTATCCACGGGCCTGGGATCTGCGTCCTATGTGGCACCAATGATGAATCTGTGGCTCATTTATTTATTTTCTGTAGTGTTTGGAGGACTGTTGCAGTACATGTATGTGACCTCCTTAATTGTTGTGCTATCACTCCAGCTGTATCGGTTGAGGTGATGATTAGCAGTTGGATTAAAAATCTGCACAGGAACTCACCTTTGTATTTTCTTCCTCTCCATATGATGTGGATCATATGGAAAGCACGTAACCGTGCCATTTTTGATGGAGAAAAAAGGTCTGTATATTCTATAATCCAACAGGTTATTTCTTCGGTTCGTGGCATACCTCATTGTGCTGTTCAAAAGAGGAGGCGTGAAAGAATTATAGGATTGGCACCGGTCTTGTTCTATCCATGTGGTTTTATGGATGGTGCCTCCAAATGTATGACATCAGGTGCAGGTTTTTGTATTTATATTAATGAAACACATCGACTGGAGTTCTCGCTGGGGGTCGGACATGGCACCAACATGAAGGCAGAATTGCTCAGTCTTTGGGCACTTCTTCTCACCTTCCAAATGATGGGGATCCCTCTCACCCATGTCTATGGTGATTCACAAGTAATCACCAATTGGGTTCGTGGATCGACTGAGCTCTCCCCACCAGATCTCATACATTGGTGTCGGGAGACTAAAAATCTTTTGGTCACCTTTCATGATCTGTCAATCACCCACATCTATCGAGAGCACAATCGGTTGGCTGACCGTCTCTCTAAAACTGCGCTCTCTCTTCCTCAGGGCATTGGCAGTTTGGTTACTCGTAATGCATTTCAGCTTTACTGAGACTGATTTTATGATGTTCTCCTCGTTCATATCAGTTTGATTAGAATGAGAGATCTCTTTTGGATTGTGGATTCAGCGCCTGTCAACGCTCGATAGATGTGGCTGTTCTGGCAGATCTTTCTTAATGAAGAGTCAGTTATCTGATGGGAACATTTTGTTGTTGGCTCGCCTTCCCCCCTGGCGATAACTCCACATGATGTATAATGTAATTCGGTATGCTGCTAGCATTGTTTTGATGTCCTTTGATTCAGTTCATGAATAACAAGGTAGGCTTTTTTCTTCTGAAAAAAAAAACCTTGTGTTATGGTATTTTTTGTAGAGACACTCAAGTGAGACGTAACTCAGAGTATTTTAACCTTTTATTTATACAAATTAATATATTAAATTATTTTAAAAATTTAAATTATGCGTAATTAATATATTAAAACATTATTTCAAAAAAAATTACAACTTTACCCCGAATTTCAGTTGTTTTATTATAAATATTTTAATATGTTTTATGATTATTTTAAAATTTTGATTCTATAAATAATATATTAAAAAATTTTAATACATAAAACTACTAAATTCACGCATTTATAAAAATAGAGTGAACAACTTTGTTATGAATTATCTAAAAAGTTGAGAGTAGACAACTTTGCTACGAATTTTCTAAAAAGTAGAGAGAAAACAACTTTACTATAAAGAATTTCACTTGTTTTATTGTCTTATGGGTGTCTTGTCTATTAATAAAATAAAACTTTCTTTTTCTTTATGGTATTAGGTGAATGTATGTGTGGCTGCTTATTTGAAAAGTTATAAAGGAAATTGGCTGCTTATTTCAAAAGTTATTGTTAACAGGTTAAAGCCTATTTTGGCCACGGTTATATCTATTGAAAAATTTGGTTTTCTAAAGAATAGATAAATCCTTGAACCGATGGGTATTATATAGGAAATTTTTCACATTATTAAGATAAAAAGTTGGAAGCGATGGTTTTTATATTGGATTTTATAAAAGCTTTTGATAAAGTAAATTGAATTTTTTTGTGTCTCATTTTATTACAGGTGAAACTGTCATTAAACACAATAAACTGGATTATGGGTTGTGTTTCTTCTGCAAATGCCTCTGTGATTGTCAATGGTTCGCCTTCTGTTTTTTCAATGCTTTCAAGGGATTAAGGAAAGAATGTTCGTTGTCGCCTCTTCTCTTTCTTTTAATGATAGAAGGGCTCAGTCTCCTTATTGGTGAAGCAAAGAGAAACAACAAAATCCAAGGTATCTGACTCTTGCCCAATCTTGCCATTACTAATCTATTCTTTGTGGATGATGTAGTTTTATTTGGGATCGGAACCTTAGAGGAATGGCAAGCATATAAAGATGAACTTGGTCTATTCTGTTTGGCTTCAGGGATGAGTATTAGCACAGAAAAAATATTTTTTTCTCTACCATGACCTAAAAGAGTAAGTGAGAAACAACATTGGTGCTATCCTTCCTTACAAGATGGAGCCTATTGAAAAAGGATTTAAGTATTTCGGTTATTAGCTTAAACACATGGGATATGGTCTGAACGACTAGAGATGGATAGTAAAAAAAATTGAAAGAAGGCTTGGAAACTGGTCCTATATGTACTTATCTCTGAGTGGCAGGCTGATTCTTATCAAATATGTTTTGTGCGGTATCCCAGTCTATTGGTTCTCGTTAGCAAGGATGTTAAATTTTCATATGCTTAACTAAGACATAAGTATATCATTTCATTTTTCATATTAAAAGCATATAAAGCAGGATCATTGAAAGAAACAGTATCACAAGAACAACACAGATTTATCCTGGGAAAACCCTAAAGGGAAAAACCCAGCAAAAGCTTCCTCAATATAGATGCCCCAAAAAAGGGAAAAAGGTAAAACCAACAAGGAGATCAAAAACCTGATTCTCCTCCTTCTTCAGCAACTCCTCTCCTCCACAAGTGCGCTATTCCAAGTGAGTGTGTGTGTCTCAAATGAGGAGCACTACACCTCTATTTATATTCATCCGTTTACTTAAAGTTTACTCAATCAACATGTCGGCTTAAGTTAACTCATGTAGGCTCGAGTTACACACTGGGGTGCTGATGACCCACCTTTACAATTAGAGGGGAATACCTCATGACTCTTATTAGTTCTTCCGATTAGGAGCGTCGGGGTACAATGTAATACAAGTGGTTCTCCCGGTTGGACCATCGGGGACCACAAAAGATACATAAAGAATATTCTTCGAAGTTACAATATTTCAACACTCCCCCTTAACGAGAAGGGTATTCTACATCAACAACAACAAGAGCAGAGATAGGGGACATCATCAACATCAGCAGGGTAACACATCTATAAATCATTGGAAGCTTTTCAACATCATGTAGTATTCATCTTCAATCTTTAGTCTTCATCATCAACAACATCTTCAGCATTTTGATCTTTCAATTTGCAGCGACATATTCAGCACTTGGACCTTTCGATCAGCAACATCTTCAACACTTTGACTGGTTCGATCAGCAACAACATCTTCAGCATTTTGATCTTTCAATTAGCAACGACATCTTCAGCACTTGGACCTTTCGATCAACAACATCTTCAGCACTTTGACTGTTCGATCAGCAACGACATCTTCAGCATTTTGAACTTTCGATCAGCAACATCTTCAGCACTTTGATTTTTCGATCAACAACAACATCTTCAGCATTTTTCCCTTTTGATCAGCAGCAACATCATCATCATCATATTCTGATCTATCGAACATAATCATCATCACATTCTGATCTTTCGATCAGAAACATCATCATCATACTCTGATATTTCGATCAGAAACATCATCAACATAGAAACATTATCATCATACTCTGATCTTTCGATCAGAAACATCATCAACATACTCTGATCTTTCAATCAGAAGCATCATCATCATACTCTGATCTTTCGATCAGAAACATCATAATCATAGTGCGTCATCATCATACTCTGATCTTTTAGATCAGTACGTCATCATCATCATACTCTGATCTTTCGATCAGTATGTCATCATCATCATACTATGATCTTTCGATTAGTACGACATCATCATCATCAGCAACAACCTGCAATCCACAACTCAAAGACAAAAAAGTCTTTGGATCACTTTTGGACTTAAAGTCCAGGGATGATACAATCCCACCACCTTCTCGATGACCGAAGTCACCGGATACAATTACGGGATAATCACTCCCTATCACTTTAGGACTATGTCCAAGGATGATGCAATCCTACCACATTCTCGAGGACCAAAGCCACCGGATCTATTATGGACAGATGTCCCAAGATGATACAATCCCTCTTCATTCTCGAAGACCGAGGTCTCTAGATCACTTTAGGGAAGGTGCCCAAGGATGATACAATCCCACCACGTTCTCGATGACCGAGGTCACCGGATCTATTATGGACAAATGTCCCAGGATGATACAATCCCTCTTCATTCTCGAAGACCGAGGTCTCCGGATCACTTTAGGGAAGGTGCCCAAGGATGATACAATCCCACCACGTTATCGATGACCGAGGTCACCGGATCTATTATGGACAGATGTCCCGGGATGATACAATCCCTCTTCATTCTCGAGGACCGAGGTCTCCGGATCACTTTAGGGCAAATTCCCAGGGATGATACAATCCCATTGCAACATCACTACTCCCCCTTTCGAGGAAGTACTCTACTCGAGGCAGAGGCTTCATCGGTACATCATCATCCAAACCATCATCATCTACCTCTTCAATATCTGAATACTGATCTATCACTATCTGTATCTCCGGTATGTGAATACTAAAAGCATCATCATCTATATCTTCAGTATAGAAATACTGAAATCATCATCATCTCTATATTTAGTATAGAAATACAAAATCACCATCATCTATATCTACAGTATGTAAATACTGAAATATCATCTATATCTTCAGTATGGGAATACTGAAATCATCATCATCTATATCTTCAATATGGGAATACTGAAACATCATTATCTCTATACTAAACCACCATCATCTGCATCTACAGCATCATTATCTTCATCTTATCTTGTATGTAGAAATACCGAATTTCTACGTGTTACGTGGAACACAGGGTTCTTTGTCATCACAACTGTGGTTATCATTGTTGTATCCATCTTCAGGTCAAAGAGACCTGATATCAGCTTCTGAAGCCATATGGCTTCACAACTTAGTAGAGCAATCTGCTATGTATTCTGCTTCAACCGAGCTAAGAGAAACACTGGACTGTTTCCTGCTAAACCATGAACTCATAGCAGACCTCAAACAAAAGCATATACCTGATTTGTTTTTCCTGTCTAAGATACTTCCAGCCCAATCTGGATCTGTGT
>LPNX011123814.1:0-106546 GCA_001517045.1 Pseudotsuga menziesii | reverse complement strand
GAATACTTATCTTTATTTGTTTCATGGGTATACTCCTTCTTGAGTCTTCAGCTTCATCGACTTCTTCATTCATGATAGCATCGTTTCTTATCCGAATGCCGAGGTGGATAAGAAGTTCTTCAAGAGTTGAGATATTCATTTTTCTCATTGATTGAGGGATCTTCTTTGGAAGATGAGATCTTGATCTTCAGAGACGAGCTTCTTCTTCTTCCCAAAGTCAGCTGAACGTAATCACTTCCTTCTGGAACACATTTCTTAAATGAATGAATTTCATGATCCTGGGAGGCCATCCAAGGTGGCCATCACCACTTCTGCATTCTTCACTTCTTCTTTCCCCGCTTGAAGTTGTTCTTTGATTTGAGAGATCCTTATGACTGCATGGTCTCTGCATTCTGGATCTTCACATTCTTCAGCTGGTTTCTTAAGGTCATATTCTGATCTATGTTCTTCCCCTTAAATAGCTTGGTCAAGGAATCAAACCTCATCGATGTATTTAGGGAAGACACTTGTAGTACAAGTTGATTCGAAACTGAATCATCAATGATCTTCTGGGATTTGACCAAGTTCTTCTTAAGAAAGGCTTCTAGCCTCATCTCCCTCTGAAACTGGAACCTCTATGCTCATGTAGGTGTCCAATCCATTTTCTTCAGAGAGATCATATACTTCTAGGCTTGGAATTTGTCAACTTCACCAAGCTTATCATCAAGCTGATGTCATAGATCACTTTGAAAAGAGAACCTTAAATGAACATAGCAAAGGATTAGATCTTATCGATTTAAGGTGTCCGTCCTGGTTCCGGAGCTGGCTGATCTAGGGTTTGTCACAAAAACCCTAATTTTAAAACTTGGAATCTTACAGATATGATTGGATAGACAGATATATCTCTTCAAATGGAGCTATCCAATGTACTCAATTTTTGAAAACAGTGGAGGGAAGCTCTCGGAACAGGAAGCCCTAATTTTCCAATTTCTTCTACAGAAATTCATGTTACTGTTTCTGTGATATCTCTGAAATTTATGATCCTCTATGTCTAAAATTTTGTACTGAGGTAACCTCGCATGTCCCTGATCCACCACCACAGGTTTCATCAGGATTGGTTTCACCATTTGGTATTTATGATCCTTTTCCCAAGGTGACCTGTTACAGGACTGTTTAGAACAACTAAGTTGTACGGCATGCCACGTGTCACTGGTTCATATTCTGAGTCTGATATTCGGACCACCGAAATTAAATTCCGTTCCCTTTCTGGAACATCTTCAGGAATTCCATTTGGACCTCTGTAGCCCAAGATAGTGCAATTCTCCCCAAGTGTCCTGTTTAGGGATGAATTCTGGAAGAGGATGGAACCCTAACTTGGAGAGAACATATCTCCTGGAATACAGCGAATATGAGGATGAATTTTGGACACAGTGTTCATCAGGATTTTATCTTCGGCCCCTACAATTTTCAGCTCCTGATCCTTCGCCAATATCGGAATATAGCGAATGTGCCAAAACATAGCAGTTTTAGTATTTAGGGTTTTTCTAGCTCGGGGTCAAACTAGGGTTTGACTTTCCCGGAGATTCACCCAACCAAAAATCTTGATCCAGGTCTCTAAAATTCGGTTTTGATGAGGAGAAAAATCCTATGCTGGTCTCACTCAAAAATCCTATGCTGATGACCCACCTTTACAATTAGAGGGGACTACCTCATGACTCTTATTAGTTCTTCCGATTAGGAGCATCGAGGTACAATGTAATACAAGTGGTTCTCCCGGTTGGACCATCAGGGACCACAAAAGATACATAAAGAATATTCTTCGAAGTTACAGTATTTCAACAAAGGATACCAATATTTATTTTAAAAAGACTCTAGTAGTATATTTTCTCCTTTCTTTGGGGGAACACAACTAACAGGCGCAATTTGCACTCGGTCGTTTGGAAAACCATCTCAAGGCCCTTTTATTTTGGGGGATGGAATATAAAAAACTTGGTTTGGTTCATTATATCGCTCAGGCTCAAAATACCGTGGCTAGTGCTTGGTAGCAAGGGTCTTTGGAACCAGGTGATTCAAGTCAAATATATAAAACAACATCAATTGAAAGCTGGCTCAAAATGCAAAAAAGTCGGTTCAAAATACCTCACATTTTTGGAATGGGTTCATAACGATACTCACTTGGATCAGTCGAGTATTGGGCTAGAAAGTTGGTGATGGACGTGCGATATTGCTGAGTGTTGATCCAATTGCTGGAATGAACACAAATTACATTCTCTCACCAGAGCTAAATGACTGGAATTGATACACTCTACCAGGCCCACAATACAGGTGAAGGTGTTGTTTCACATTCTTATTGGTTGACAACGACCGATTTGAAACTAGAGGGCACGTGGAAAGAGGAATGGTCATGTTATATTTATGGTTTATCCCATGGGGGAATCAGACTCTTAGACTAGAAAGATAAATTGTTGTGGATGTACAATACTGTAAATGGTGAAGTCTTAGCTAAACTTGCATATGATCTCATTGTTACATCAAACTTAGAAAATTTAAAAGGCTGGAAATATCATAACCTTTGGCTCTGGAACAATCCAATTAAGATTAAATGCTTTATTTGGCTATGTGTGGATTATTGTATTAGTGCGTGGGAAAATATGATCTGAAGGGGATGGAACGAACTTAGCAGATGTTGCTTGTGTAAGTCAAATGAGGAATCCGTGGATCATATTTGTGTACTCTGTCCTTTTGCTCAGGTAGTGAGAGCCTCTCTCTCTTCATTTTTAAATATAAGTATTGAATGGAAGGATCATTCATTACTGGATAATCTGAATAGCTGGACTGAGCACGATCACAAAATGTTATACCTACCCATCTGATATATCTGGAATATTTGGATTGCTCGCAACATATGCATCTTTGAGGAACAATTGTCGGATACAAGGTCAATTTGCTTTAGTACTCCCGATCTTTATAAATCTTATCCAATTGTATGCTCTCCAAAACCGATTCAAACCATTGGATTATCCCCCATTATAAATTATCCAACTGGTTACTTTGACGGTGCAGCTGCGAATGGTAAGGGAGGTGCAAGTTTCCTTCTCTACATCAATCATTCACACTTCTTTCATTTAAAGTTGGGATGCAGGATTAGTACTAATACAAGAGTCGAGTTGCTAGCGCTACAGACTCTTATGTATTTTGTTGAATCTATTGGGCTTCCTACTCTTGAAGTATATGGAGATTCCAAAGTTATTATTAACTGGGAAAACTCAGTATCTGGTCTTTTAGTTTTAGACATGGATCATTGGTGTGCTCAAACAGAGCTTGTCAAAATATAATTTCTCTCTATAAATTTCCAGCATGTTTACAGGGAGCACAATATGAGTGCTGATGGCATATCAAAGGAAGCGCTTTCTTTGGATTCGAGTTTCCTATCCTTCTTGGAATTTTTGGAAGGAGAAGAAATAAGGGGTGGTTCTCTTCAACTCTTTTGAAGAACCCCAAATGTTTTTTTGAATGATTCTCTTGGACTTTGACCCAGGAATGATCTTTTGATCCTTCTTCCCAGTGTTTTAGTTGAACGATTGTTTCAATTGATCATATTTTCCAAATTTGAGTCATAGCTCCCGACACAAGCGCTTCCTTTGATAGGCTTTCAACTCTTATTTTGTAATCTCTATAGACTGGAGGATTCTACTCATTTGGGATTTGGTTGAGAAGGAAGTCTTCTTTTATTTTGGTATTGATTAAGATTTGGTTGCTCCTTTTTGATGAGCACAGTTGCAACCTCTTATGATGCTATGTACTTTCTAGCTTGGAGTTTGTTTTTACTTTGGCGATGTGCCCGATTCTAGATGCTCATGCTGTAGAGCATTGTATTGTTATTGGCTGGTTATGATACCTAGTATCATTGTTTTGTATATCATTACCTTTGATTCAATGAATATCAAATAACAGTTCATTTTCTTCTTGAAAAAGGCAATTGGCTAAATATGTTTTTATTGGGTTAAATGTTATTTTAGTAGACTTAATATCTATAAATCACATAAATGCAAATTGAATATCTTTTATAAGAGTAAGTTAAAAATAAACAAACTCAATCATTTTTTTATAAAAAATATTTTTTCAAATTTAATATTTTACTTAAAATTATAATTTATTTAATTAATAAGAATTTCAACAATAAAACACACCAATTTAAATAAATAAAACATAACTTTACTTTATATAATAAAAAAACTGTATTTAACCATTTCTTAATTTATTTAAAAAAAAACAAATCAAATTATAAAATATAAACATTTTTTATAATTGTGATCAATTCTAACTCTCCCCTCACATAACATTTAACATTGAGTGAAGCATATAGCTCCTTTACAAAGTGAAAATCAATGATGCTTGAGGTGATCGTTGGTCTTCCATCTTATCCTTAAATAATATTTAGTTAGGGATTTCGATATATTTTTTCAATGAGCCATAATCCAAAGTTGTGTCAAACTCATAATATACAGTTTGTCCAAGTCTTTTTTTTAATAAAAATTAAAAATTAAATCCAAGTCTTTTTTTTAATAAAAATTAAAAATTAAATTAAATTAATAAATTAATAAAAGTTTAGTTTTTAATAAAGTTTTATTTAATAAACCAAAAATATATATTTTTAACATTTTGGCAATATAAAATTTGGTTTATGTTAATACATATATAAATTTGAATTATTTTTATATTAATTTTATTTATCTAATGATTTTATGGAAAATACTTTTATTTTATTTTATATTTTCTATATAACTAAAGCGATTTATCTTTCTACATAAATCATATTTAACTTTCCACATAATTGGTTTTTAGTGAAGGAAATGGATTATAAAAGTATGATTGTTAATGGTATTAGTTTTTTTAATAAAATAAATGAATTATGAAAAGTATGATTGTTAATGGTATTTTTAAAGTAACTTATGCATCATGTCTTGATGGCTTTTCCTTGATTTGCCACATCTTATGCATCATGCCTAGATGGCCTTCCCTTGTCCCTATGCAGACTCACTACACCCTCCTTACTCAATATAGTCTTGATGCTCCAGTTTATCCCTTAAAAATGCATGTTTGAAGGCATACACGTGTCAATAGCTATGCAGCTTGCGTATACGTAGCTTGCACCATTACAGCCCACGTACATCGGGTTTTGTGTTAAAAAACAAAAAATATTTGGAGTTTTCCTCATCTAGTAACAGATAACTTGATCCTTGGCCTTCCATATGCCTGTAAACACTCTGGTTTGAGGGTTATATATTGAGCCATTGTGAAGATTGGTGGAGGAGAAACTTTGAGAGTAAGAAAATTATAGCAAAATTTTGCCCCATTACCATATGCTTGAGTGTGCATCCCTTTATTCTTGTTGATAGAACTCTTTGTGTTCATCTCCCAAGATCTCTATTGTCTTTGTGAACTTGCCTTTCTATGGTGGATTGAAGTGGTGGAGGTTGTAATGCCTCGGTTTTGACCCCGTTGCATTAGATGTATATCATTTATATATTGTAAATGATCATGGTGTGGAGCTAAAGGCCAAGGCCCCACCATTGATCGGTCATGTTATGTTTTGGATTTAAATTTGTCACCGATTGTATATCGGGGCATGCGGCATATATTATGTTGGTCATCATGTAAATATGCATCTATAATTAATTAAATGAACCCGACCAGCTACGATCGCGGCAACTAAAATGAGAAAGGGGCATGATTTTCACAAGGATAAGGATGTGGGGAAATTAGTCAAACCTGGGCCAATGAGAGAAAAATACCCATGTGTCTTCTTCCCTTTGTTTTATTCCAACCACTTCCATTAAGAATGGCTGCTGGTGGTTGAGGCAATTATGATCTTTGGGAAGTGGGGTGGCAGGACTGTCAGTCCTCACCCACACACACACTCCACCCACTGTTGACTTCACTATGGAGGAAAAACGCTCACGCACTTACAATTCGCGTCCCCTCCATTGCTGTGCACTCACACGCAGAGGGATTCCTTCCCGTTTTTCGTCTTCACGCACATGATTTTGCTGGATTTACCCACGCAGTAGTTTTCTTCTGTGGATTTGTGAATAGTGTGGCCGTATCATTTACTCACGGGTTGAGTTGTGGGTTCTGCATTGTGGTTGTTCACGCACCGGTCGTGAGACTGTAAATTGTGGTCTGCGTACGTTTTTCCCAGCAGCATTGGTTGTGCAAAATGGATCGTTGTTCCCCACATCATTGGTCATATGTATGTTGATGCGTTTTGGAGCTGTGGTCTTTCCCCCTGTTGGAATTGTGTTTGCTGTTGTGCTTGGGACTGTGTAATTCGCTGGGGAGTCTTTTCCCTGTTTAAGCTGTGACAGCTAAATTAATTGCCTGAGTGTAATGGTTGGTCTTCGGACTGTGAGAGGAGCAGGGATGTTGGCCTAGTTTGCTTGATAAATCTGGTGGCTGGAAACCACACAGACAGAGCTAGAGGGCTGGCCTTCTTCTCCATCACCCCTGAATAGCACTGGAAGGGAATGCAGAGCCTGAGGGACTGTGTAGCAGAGAAGGGACTGATTCCTTGTGTTGTGTGTGTTTGGGTGTCTTAGAGGTCAGGCTAGCTCTGGTGTAGGTGTTCTTGGCTCTGTAATGAGCTCACCAGCTTAGCAATTAGCCTTTCTCAACTCCTTAATGGCCTGATAAACCCAACTGTGTTGGCTTGGCTGTGTGTTTTGTATATCCTTGGCTATGTGTAAGCCTGCTTGTTCCTTTATTCCTTGGAGAATCATGCCCAGCTCGGGGGTGGCAGCGTTGCTGAGAGATTAAGGAACACGCTGGCCTATGGTTGGGTGGAATGTTGCAGCGGCGTAGCTGGTTGCGGATCGAGTTCATCATAAGATAAGTGATTTTGTCCATTATACTTCTGCAACCTTAATTTCTATTAATGAAATGATGAACATGTTGAATGCATCCATGACTGAATGCTGTTGGTTTCCGTTGTGTATGATGAATGCTTGTTTGAATGTATGATGTCTCCGCTGTGTCTGATAGATGATTGCATAAGTGCATGTTTTCCTTCAACGCATTTTCCTTCAGCATTCTGTTTCAGCAATTTTGGGGTATGCATATGTTCATGGGGCTCTTAGCCCTGGTGGATAAAGCTTGAGTCACGTCCTCCTCGCCGGTCGGAGGCATGGGAACGTGACAGAGGCCCAAGTGGAGGAACTTGATTTCTCAGTTCTGACGAGGTCTTGACAAAGGTTGTCACATTGTATCTATGTTTTCACATTAATAGAAATATTAATTTCTCATTCAAATTTCATGTGCAATTGTTTATATTTGTATCCATGGGTATAGTTGCTTTATACATGTTTAAATGGATTATGTTAGTTTGAATGCTAACATTTAATATATTTTATGCTTGGATATATATTTGTTGTTGACGATAAATTGTAGGGAACAAGCATTTGATCGTGAGCTCAACGGTGGTCTTCTCTGAACATCTAGTTGATGTACGATTTATATCCCTTAATTGTTAGCTTCTTTCATTTATCTAGGATATTTGAGAATGGATGTGATTTCTGGTGTCATCCTATATGTTGTGGTCCACCCCAAGCCATATGAATATTTTCTCTGTAACAGATCTGGCAACTACACTAAGGAAGTATCCTTTTTGTTGGCGTTTTTTGGGTGCATTTTTCCTTAATTTACTCTTTGTTAATTTGTGTTTATGTGTCGCATTTGTTAGTATAGTCATTTGTTGATAGTTCCTTGGAGTGGTTTGGCCCTAAGCTTGTTTTTTTACCCCCTTTTCTTTGTATATGTGGGTCACGGTGTTGACAGTCGCGTATATATGCGAGCCATCATTTGGTAGGTCGTGTACATACATTATTGTTCTCTGAACAGTCGTGTACACCTTAAATTTTGGTTGATATCTTGGTTTGCGGGATTTCTGGGCGGGTTGTGAGTGTTGCGAAGTCTTCCAGGGTCATTATGTTGTCTGTTTGTTGCTTCTTTTGTGGATGGAAACCCGTTTTTTTTATCAATTTTTTAGAGGAGTTGTTTTTGTCATTTTCTCTTTTTTGTTTTGCTTTTAATGCACGAATCATCGAGACTTGGTGTCTTACTTGGCTTATGCCTTTATGATTGCTGGGAGGGTTGAGAGTTTAGTGGTTCTCTTTTGCATTTCCATTCATATATTTTGAAAATACAAAAATATTTGCATTGTTTCATGTTCATTTGCATTTTGCATGGAAGTAAGCACTTGCATCGGTTTGCTTGGAATGAAATTAGTTTAGGCTTTCGTTTAGGAAAGATTGCATTTGCATTTGAAAGGAAAATGAATTTTTTTGTGTATTTCATTTAGTGGCATACTATCTTTTCATTTGGAAAACAAGGTTGCACTTGGCATTGTTTTTAGGTGTGCATATTTGCTTTTATTGTTGAGTCATAACATCACTAGTTTCACGACCATATCCCTTGAGTAAGCACAACTTATTAAAATGAACGCTTAATTTAAAATTGATTAGAACAATTTTATTTTATAGGTACACCAACAAGCTTAGGTTTTAGAGTCTTAGAATATGATTGTGTGAGTAAACTTCTCCAAGACTATAAAACATAAACAATTTAGGTGTATGACTAGGGAGAGGAGAAATCCTTGCGATAATTGGTGTTCTTAGAAACCTCCTCTTACACATGAGTTAATAATGAGGCAACGCACATGTTGATGGTGGGGATAACCCTTCACTACCTTTAGTGAGTGCCATAGATATTTTCAGGATCTTATTCGTATATGGGGGCTCTTGACGTACCTTTGGTGCTTTTGAGCTTCGGGCTTAGTTACCCTGCCCATACTGTAGATCCCGCTTGTGACTTCCCACCTGAGTATTGGTTATATTGAGGTGACCTTAGTTGCTTTTCATAGGTATCATAAGGGGGTACTTGCAGAGGTTATTCTGTGGGTGTTCGACCAAGTAGGGGTTGGAAAAAACAGTGGCTTTATGCATTGAAATTGAGGACCACTATAATTGGTTACTCACCTTCTCTTGTAGTGTATGGGAGTCTGAGGCTTCTCCTAGGCGAGACATACCTGTTGCATTTGGGAGATCATTTGTCATCATTCCTTGTCTGTGTGTATTTGTACTAGCTTATTTAGGGGTGTGCTGTGTGTGTGCTAGTTGGCGTTAGGGATCGTGGTTACTTGAGTCTCTTTATAGAGTCACTATAGATTGAGTTCCAACTCCTCGTTGGTCTTGTTGTTTAGCAGGTTTATCACCTTTTGATCCTACTCAACATATTTACAAGAGGTGGAGACGTGAGATCGGTCCTCTTTCCCATAGGGGACTTATTAGACTTTTAGGGATGAGTACTTTATCTGACTCTCCGGATATCCCTCCATCTCGGTCGTCTGCGTTGGGATAAGAATCACACGGGGATTCTTCTACCACCACATTATGGATCCTAGGGACTCCAACTTACACCAACCTACATGATGCTAGTCCTTCTCACGTTGTAGGAATGAATCCTTTTGAATTCACATGGTCTTCGGATCACCTACCGAAATTTTCCTCGAGGCGGTCAGGTATTGAGTGTCAGACCATTCCCTTAACCACAAGTCCACTTAATTTTGGCATGCTAATTGTTTCAGCTAGTATACCATCATCTGTCCATGTTACTAGTGGTAACATTAGTGTTGGACTGGGGGGCACATCCGCTCCTTACACTGCATATCAGTTTGGAGGTGGTCACATCCCTCCTTCTACTCTGTTTGTCGGAAGAGGGCCAACCCCTTCATCGGTACCTCACACTAGTGTTAATCCTTTTTCAGGTGGTGGTGTAAATGTGAACGTTGGGGCTACAACTTATATACCATATTTTGTCCCACTGTCCTCTATTCCTATCCCTTCGAATGCGTTTCTCATGATGAATCCTCCCCTTACTTTGAGTGGGCCCTTGGGAAGCTATGGTTCTCTCGTCATCTAGCGTCCTTGTGTCCGGAGGTTAAGTGCCTCCTCAGGTGTTTGGGGGTCATCAAGTACACCAGATGGGTAATTATGGTAATATGGCTTCCCCTTCTCAAGGAATGCCCCATATGAAAATGTTTGTGCATCCTTATATGGGTCATATGGGAGGAGGTTATTATCCGACTGGTCAAGGTCATGGCCTTTACCAAAACCCATTGTATCAAAACCAATCTTTCCAGGGAGTATGGACTCAAATGTTGCAACCTGGGATCCCTTTTCTACGTTGAACTTGCCTACTCTATCTAGACTCACGAATGACCCGGTGTGTCATGATCTGGCATGGCCTCCGATCCCCGCCAAAATTCCTTCGGATGTTCTGAAGTTTGAAGGTAAGAATGACGAGGATCTTGGTGATCACGTTACGAATTTTCATCTATGGTGCTCTTTGAATTCGTTGAATCATGATTCTGTTCGATTGATATTGTTTCAATGCACCCACACAGGTTCCGCCACAAAATGGTATATAAAACTTCCTAGGGGCACATAACGGACCTTTAATGATTTGGCCATGGTCTTCCTCAATCACTTTTAATTGTCGGTTTGCTACGATGCCAATAATGAACTCTTGTTGACCTTTCGACAAGACAAAGCCACCTGTATTTCTGACCATATTCAAGAACAACGTAAACGAAACCGATTGATTAAGGCCAACATTCCACCAGAATTCTTATTGGAATGGTTCCTTAAGTCCTTACTTCCTTATATCGCGAAGGATGTTTTGATGTCCAAAGTGGAAACTGAGGAACACACCATTTTCCGAGCTCAACAGTTAGACCTGATTTATGCTCAGTATGGGATCCTTTATGATATTATTCGTGATGCATCGAGGTCAAATCATGACCCCAAGTTTAAACCCGGGCCACATGCCGATGGCATTGTTGGCTCTGCAAGTGCAAAAGTTGTGGACCAACTTACACATCAAATGCAAAATTTGTCATTGAACCGGTTTGCAGTCAGACAAGTTGTGACTTCGTCCACCCCCACCCAATTGGTGGATGTACATTATGTGCAATCGTCGAACCAGAAGGGTAACCAACAACCTAGAGGAATAGGAAAAATGGGAAGAATAATAAGACAGATGGGAATAAAAAGGAAAATGCTAATTATGATAAGAATGACGAAAATGTTGGGGGGGGGCAAGAAGACTTAGCGAAAGGTCAAATTCCCATGTAAGCTTTGTGGAGGAGACAATCTTACGCATTTTTTCCCTAGGATTAATGAGGCCTCAAAGTTTATCGCATAGAGCCCAGGTGTGCTGAGGAATCTCCTTCCACATAATCAAAACATGAATTCGAGGACTTCAGCCGCTAGAAGTGGGTATGGTGGGACTCAAAACCCTCTATCCCATGATGGTGATCACAGTTGCATTAATATGTTGTCGACTATTCATGTTGCAACCCATTCACATGACTATGGTTCTTCGCAACCAAATTTAGGGAAAGAACCCCCACCTCCTGAGATCCCATTGCAGATTGATAAACTCGAGTCTATACCATGTGCCGAAAGAAGTCCTTAAGCACTCAACGCACAATCTTAATGCCCGATCCTCCCAAAACTATTTTATTGTGGAGGATCTAGGCCAAACGCCATGTGTGATTGTGGACTTGGAGGTGCTCCAAACGTGTCCTGCACAGAGGAATGCTTTGTTGGATGCTTTGGGAGCTCGTGATTTAAGTAGTCCAAGTATGATCAAGTTTGAGATGGTTGATGTCCAACCTCACTTACCTTACCATGTGGCTTTTCAAGTCCATGTGGAGTGTTTAAACAACACCATCAAACATATGGTTATTGATGAAGGCGCTTCAACATCAATCATGTTGTTATCTTGTTGGAAGGGCCTCGAATCTCCCTAGTTGGCTCAATCTACGACTATGTTGACAACATTCGATGGTCACTCATTTATACTGAGCAACATTATTCCTTATCTTCAGGTCTAGTTGGGAGGGAAGACTGTGTGGGTTGAGGTGGTTGTTGCACCCCTTGACTACAACCTTTTATTGGGTTGGAACTAGATTTATGCCATGAAGGTGATCGTATCTTCGGTGTTTTGTGTTGTATCCTTTTCTCACGAAGGCATAATTGTGACAATCGATCAATTATCGTTCACTTATTATAGTTCCTTTGCATCGTTAGGACCTACGGTCCTAGTTATTAAGAGTTCTCAGCCGAAAACTGAGAACATTGGTGTCGGGATTTATTCATCGCTTATGGGAACCTTTAAGTTTTCGACACCAATTTTATCTATTGATTCCACTTCTGATGGTGCTCTATCATCAACAAGTTTGGTCTCGTTTCGTACTTCATATTTGAGTGATCCTTGGACTCTCCTTTGTCCAGTTGATTCCGGTGAAGGGAACCCATCCATTGAAATGGCTATGCCATTGTCTACAACAAAGGTCATTTGTCAAGCTTCATATGAAACTACCGTAGACCTTGATCTTTCCTCTTTGCGGACAGAGGAGGGAGATCCTGCACTCCCTCTTGCTTTGATGGTCCACTCAATTTTCTCACATGATTGTTTCAATGATACTTTTCCCCTGGATGAAGCAATTGTCGATACCATGAGTTGTCTTGAAATGCCTTGGGAGGACCTACATTATAGATCTTCTTCCCTACCAGAGCTTGAAAGGATTGAGCATGATGAGTCCTAGTCGACCTTAGGTGAGAAAGTTGATCACCTTGTGCTCCCTTTGGACGAGCATGGTATATATGCTAAAGGAAACAGAGAGCATATTTTTCTTACCATCCCGATGAATCCCCAAGAGCCTCTTGTCATTGAAGTTGAGACTTATTTGGGCAGCCTTGTTGTGCACTCTCACAAGAGAATAGATTATCCATTTCACTTTCGACTCGTGTTTGAAATATGCAAGCACCTATTGCAATTTATAGTTTTGATGGTCGAAATCTTGGTCGTCCGTTTAAAGGTTGAGGCAATACTCAGTTGCCTCCCTCGCGCTCAATGACCTATGTTTAAGCCTCCAATCTCGGCTAGAACTTTGTACATTAGACTTATATATATTTTGGTTTTACCTACCAGAATTTCATAGCTTAACTCTAGTTGTTTATCCATCTCCACATAATTTTTTGAGCTTTATAGACTAATGTTACAATGTGAGGATTTTTGTGGAACAATTTCTTCAGGTGGTTAGGGATTGTGCCCAGTATGTTCATGCCTTCGGTAAGTATATCTTGTCACTCCGCTTGCATCAATGCATTGCTCTATGACCAAGTTACTTAAACCATAGGTACGAACCCACTTCTTAATGACACGAACCTTCCAGTTGCTTCTAGAAGTGTCTTTATCAAAGCAGTAGAGCTTTCCCGACCATTGGTGCTCTAGTTAGATCCCATCTTTCCATTTGGTTCCCATGCTGAGCTTCCTCCTTAGATCTAGGAGTCCCTTGTAGTACCGCCATGAATTCAAAGAGAAACTTCATGTTCTTTCTTATATTTTATGCTGTCCATCTCCATTAGGGACTCCCATTTTATATCAAGTTGTAAATGCATTGCATGCGTGTGCTTGCCTTATTGAGCTTAATGTCGGCTCTTTGCTTCGATATTATAATCCAAATTCCCTGATCTTGTCTTAACTCTAGCCAAGCAGAGCCTATTATCTATCCTTTGCAGCTTGATCACCCCTCGCCTTAGAGGAAACATTCCCTCAGTGTCCTTATCCTGCATGCATTTCCTTGCATTGAGCAAAGGTATGTTCTCCTGCTTGGAAATAGTTTGCTTGACTACGACACTCGTTTCCTCTTTATTGTACTATAAGCACATTTTATTCTTTTTCAAGATTTATAATATGAAAAAGACAAAAAAAAAAAAACATAAAACGCCGGATGGGAAATGATATTCTCTTATATTGGCAGTTGTCGTGTTGCCTTCGAACAGAGCACAGTTTATGAGTCTACTCATCATGGATCGGGTTTCTAGTATGACCTTAGGAGTTGTACTCATTATTTAGAGCTTTCTCCACGAACTAATTAAACTTTAAGTCCCCATGGAGCCTCTATTGATGCCTCATGTGTCACAGAGTTGTCCCAGTTTGCACATTTGAGTCTATGGTACCTAAGTGTCTCCATCTTCCTCATGCTCTTGTTCGAAGGAAGTTTTAGCTTGAGTTGACCATTCCTCAGTTATCTTGACTCTGCATGTCGGTCATTCCCGATACATCATAGAGTTGTGATCCTACCTTCCACCCTGGGCCTACTTTCATCATTGGTAGGTGACCTTGAACTCAACAGATGACATCTCATCATCGATCGTTGACTGCGTGGTTTCACTTGTGTCTAACGGCAATAAATCTATTCACACATTGAGATTCGTGCAATGTCTTGGATTCCATTAGACTCTATTGGTGGTTTCCTCGCATCTGTTAGTAGTTCTCATCATTGATTGCTATTCAGAGGGTCTCTTTCGCATGCTATTTGCATCCAGTATGCGCGAGAGACACACATGATTACCGGTTTGTGTACATCTTGTTCGTCCGAGTTCTTCCAAATCATCCAGCCTTGATGAATACCTCGTGTTGGTTAATGGGGGTGCCTTAATTCCCTCCTTCCAGTGGATTCCATTCCATCGAATTTGATCCAGATTTATGCAGGAACGCAACAGAATACTCAAATATCAAAGATGCAGCGGAAATAACACTTCATTTCATTAATCAAAGAACTAAAACTTGTTTACATACAAAATGGAAATAAACTAGCTAGAGTGCTGGTAGCTTATCTCTGAGAAGAGATGTGGCGGCTACATGCCTATGAACTCTGTGTTACAATGAGGCTCGAAGGCCTATATATTATTGAGAAACAATGGAAACCCTACACATCTAAAAACCTAACCCTCGGAGGTGAAACGCCAGAATGTGGGCCCCGTTGGGTAACTTGGTACATCAATTTCTCGGGGTCGTAACTTTGGCATACTACCTCTGTTTGACGCACATGATACATCGTTAGAAAGATCTATTCAATGCCGAAAAAACGTCGTTTAGGGCCTCAAAACGGCTCTGGAAGTTTAGGACCCAAAAACTGCCAAAAATAGTAAATTGTGCTAAAATTTAAGGAAACTGTAAAATTGAAAGAAACAATGGTGGGGGTCCAAGTGGAATAGGTGGGTGGCAACCAATATCCTCCTGGATCATAATTCAGATCATTTATTCTGGAATTGGGATCTAAAGTCCATTGAGTTCCTTGAGGTTTGCAGTCATCAATGGCATGTTCTCTTGCCATCAACATATTGGGGATACATTAATGTCCCATGCTTGATGGATTCTTCAAATTTTAGATGTCAATACCTTTATTCGCACTTGTTGATTGCACTCGGTACCTTGACACCCATTTTCATCATCAATGGGTGGTATCACATCTATTAACGGTGTACCTCAATGATCAGTGATCAAACGATGTTTCATCATGTTCGACCTCAACACCTTTATTCATGTGACGAGACATGTACCATCGACGATTTATGTAGAAGACCTCAGAGTATGGTGGCATACGATATATCCTACTACCTTGATTGCAACATCACCTATGGGATTCCAATTCTCATACCATAGCAATGTACCTTATCATATACCAGAGGTCTTCATTCAATATGGAGACTAGAGTCCACTGTGTATTGTACGTGGAGGTGACCACTTACGACATATGTCGATTATGCCTATTCATGGCCATTGTACTTATATGTATCCGAGACTTCTGTATATATTCCAGATTTGTAGTCATGTATACACAGTTATCATTTGTATTATGTTGGTGAGCTTGCCTATTATAATGGATCTTCATTACTCCACTTTTGGGACTATTATAATGTATTTCGATTATCATATACCTCTCTGACCTCACACATTAAGGGGTATCTAATATAGCATGATTTTCCACACCTTATGCATCATGCATTGATGGCCTTCCCTTGTCCCTATGCAGACTCACTATACCCTCCTTACTAAATATAGCCTTGATGCTTCAGTTTAACCCTTAAAAAGACATTTTTGAAGGCATACGCAGGTCAACATCTATGCAGTTCGTGGATACACATCTTGCACCATTACAACTCACGTACATCGGGTTTTGTGCTAAAAACAATTAATATTCGGAGTTTTCCTCATAAAGTAACAAAAAGCTTGATCATTGGCCTTCCATATGTCTGGAAACGCTTCGGTTCGACCCTCCATTTTCCATTTAAGGACTATATATTAAGCCATTGTGAAGCATTGGAAGAGAAGAAAATTTGAGAGTAAGAAAATTATAGCAAATTTTTGTGTCATTACCATTTGCTTGAGTCTGCATCCCTTTGTCCTTGTTGATAGAACTCTTTGTGTTCATCTACCAAGCACTCTATTGTCTTTGTGAGCTTGCCTTGCTATGGAGAATTGAAGTGGTGGAGACCCATGTGGAGGAAATTGGTTTCTCAGTTCCGATGAGGTGCTGACAGAGGTTGTCACAAGGTTGTCACATTGTATCTCTATTTTTACATTAATAGAAATATCCATTTCTTGTCCAAATTTCATGTGCAATTGTTTATATTTGTATCCATGGGTATAGCTGCTTTATACATGTTTAAATGGATTATGCTAGTTAAAATACTAACATTTAATATATTTTATGCTTGAATATATATTTGTTGTTGAAGGCAAATTGTAGGGAACACACATTTGATCGTGAACTCAACAATGGTCTTCTTTGAACATCCAGTTGAGGTACGATTTCTATCCCTTAGTTGTTAGATTCTTTCATTTATCTAACACATTTGAGAATGAATGTGATTTATGGCGTGATCTTGTCTGTTGTGGTCCACCCCAAGTTATAGGAAGATTTTCTCTATAACAATTATTTATATTTGTTACATTGCCTTCCCGTTTAAGGACAACTTTGTCCTCAAAGTTGGTTTCGCTGACAGTGAATTTCGCTCTAGAGCTTGGACCAATCTCTTTTATCTGGAAGGGAACGACGATGGATATGACGAGGGAGAGGACGAGAGGAAGGGGAGAGAGTTGTTGGAGGATGCACATGTGTATCGATGGCGACGCAAGGGAGGGCCGAGAAGAGGAGTGAGCAGATGGTTGGAGGCGCAACAATGAAGCCAATGGGAGGACTGATAGAATGGAATGTAGAAGGGAGTGATGTGGGAGAGGACGGAACATGCAAGGTGAAGCTAGTAAAGTGCGTTGTGCGAGGAGTGCAGGTTTAATAGTCGGAAGGAGGGAGCGGAGAACGTGGATGTGAGGGTGCAGGCGAAAGGGTTGGAAGTTGTGGAGGAGGAGCTACGAAGCGATGTGGAAGGAGCGTGGATGCACAAGACTGAGAGCGTAGAGGAGCGTGGGCTGAAGTGTAGAACGCAGGGTGGAGCTAAGGCACAGGTGGAGGAGAATAGAAGGGCGATTGGTGAGGAGTGTAATGCACTGTGAGGGGTGGACAGCAGGAGGGTACATAAGGATTGGATGAAGACTACGTGGAGGGATGAACGCTAGAGGTTGGAGTGGAGTGGAAGCGAAAGTGTTGATGGTAGGAGTGGAGAAAAGGTTGTAGGAAAAGAAAGAGATGTCGTGGGGATGCAGAGGAGAGTTAGCACGATGGTGAGGTTTGGAGAGAGATGGAATGAAATAGGGTGGAGTAGCTAGGAGGTAGGGTGTGTAAGAGAGAAAGGAATGAGAAACCAATGTTGAGAAGAAAGAGTTGAATCCAAGTTCAAGGGAGGAGCAACCGCTCTGATACCAATGTCACAACTGAATCTGTTTGTTACACCAAGAAACAAATCTGACTTTAGAGATAATATAAAAATAATTGATAAAATGAAAACTAGATAGATGATGAATAATTACTTTAAATATGGCTTAGGATCCTATTGGAAGGAATCGTGTTCTCTTTACAATGATAGCAATTATTAGGTGATTATTAATTCATAGGTTGTTATATGTATTATGTATTTATTATTATTATTATTATTTATACTCGTTACATCCAACTTTCAACCTTTGAGATTCAATGTATATTCAAATCTGACACACCAAATGTTAAATATAAATTTGAATGTTTTATAACATTTAAGTAGATACTACCCGATGTAACTTTCAACCTTTGAGATTCAATGTATAATCAAATCTGACACACTAAATGTTAAATATAAATTTGAATGTTTTATAACATTTAAGTAAAGACTACCCCATGACGAATGATGGATGCACGAACAAGGGCTCCTTCGATGCCTAGTCTTATCACACCTACAACATGGACACCTAGTTCAGGGAGTGGGATGGATGGTGGAGAAACAAGGGCGGGTGGCAGGGAAGAGGACCTGCCCTAACACGCAGGATATCAAACGTTTGGTTTGGAATGATGGGACACATTGGGAAAGATCAGTGGAGCACTTGTGGGAGAATACTGATCAATCTGCTTGACGGAACTGGCATGACGTTAATAACACCTCTGGTCGTAAGCATCATAGTTTGGTTTCGTGCAAGTTTTAGGATTATGATAATGGAGGCTATTGAGAACTTTGCAAGCGCTCTCACGACAACGGTATTTAACTGTCCAATTTTAAAGGAGGCAACTTTGCTAAGTTTTAAATTGGATTCATTTAGAACCATTGGTTTTCTAGAACTCGAACATGTATTAAATTGGATTCATTTAGAACCATTGGTTTTCTAGAACTCGAACATGGAAACATCAAAGTCAAGTCACTTGGTCAGAGATTCTAGCCATCGAGCTCGAGCTTAGCTTATGGTGTCTTTGCACTTACATTCAGACAATTGGTTCTTGAGGAATGCTTAGCTTGGTGGAACCCCCTCACTTCGCTAGAATATTTGAGTGGAGGGTGGCTCAACCCCTAACCACAATAATCCCTGGTAATTGACGAGGACTTGAGAAGACTTGATTTAGAAACCCCACAATGAATCCCAATTTGAAATAATATGTTTGAACCAAATGAGCCAAAACCCACTATGCTGCATAGTAACATAACATTTGAAGGACATGGAAGTGAACTTTGTTCCACTTCCATATGGACATGACATAAGATCGTTTAATATAATACCTCTAGATACACCCATGTGTTCAACCATTACATCACGTTGGCATGGTTTCAGAAGAAACCTCATACAATTGAATCAATCTTGCCCATTGGAGATGAATATATATATATATATATATATATATATATCTTGCCCTTTGGAGAAGGAACATGTATATAATTTTGAAAATTTTGAAGAATTTCCCACCATTCCAAACCTGTTCTTACTAAGTGTCCCTTGTTCCATAATCTTTTGCTCAAGCATATTTCACACACAACGATGATATGGTTTATCACCTCTTTCAACAATTTCGTTTGTGAAGAAAATAAAACTGAAAGGTATGTATCAACTAATTCTAAATATATTGACACAATCAGAAGACAGTGATAAAGTTCCATCAAAGATCCAACAGGGTCCCAAGTTCAGCATCCTTTCAAAGTCCCACTGACCTAATTTGGTCATTTGTGGGACATTAATATAATTTCATTTCAATTCAGTTTTTACAATAAAACAAAAAAGAATCTTCAATAAATTCAGTGCCCCATTACTATTTAATTGAGATAGTTTAAACCCTATGGCACCATGGCTCGTCTTCAGTAAGCAATATTTTCTGGTATTCAACTGCAGCTTCTTGTGGGCCTTCCTTGGAAAAGGACTCAGAAAATGCACAATATCCTTGTATATTTTGACCCATAAATGGATTTTGTTTGAAAATTGCTATTGTTACATCCTATTACTCAACTGAGCCCTTCCTCTTATCACTGTCTATAAGCTGAATCAAATTCAATTATTCAAACATGAACTGCTTCTTTGCTGTAGTTTTAGAGTAAATCGCCATCTGGTTCAATGGTAGATCGCAGCCCACTACGAGCCATCATTTGAGCATAAAACTCAGCATGTTCCTATCAAATAAAAAGTCAATTAAATAATGATCAGAAGACACTGAAATATGGAAGCTAAAGACTATCCAAATCAAACTGTCAGCGCCTTAACAGGAGCTTCTCTACAAATTAGAGGCATAATTAATAACATCATAATCTCTGTTAAAACATGCAAAACAAATTTTCAAGAGAAAGCATTAAAGGAATGCAAGAGAGTACTGAATGCCAAAACCTTCCATGCAAAGAACAGAAGAAACCATAACATCCCCACTATTTAATGATTTACACTACACAGATAATCCCAAAATAATGATATATCCCCACTATGATGGGCAATTTTGATTGCATTATCCCAGGTGACAGTAGTGGATGGTGAGCTTTAATTGTCTCCTATAAAAAAATTCGAGACAACAAAGATTGTTACGGAAACTATTTTGATCTCTCTCTACAGCTCTTTTTCTACTTCAAATTTGAGTGAGAAAAACGATCCCGTATGTCGTTTGTTTGTCTGCCCTTTTAAGGTCCTTTGGGACATACTTGGGCTTGTGACCCCTTATCCTCGGATCAAAATACGAAAATGAGAATAATATAATAGGTTTTAATCAATGAATTTAAACAACAGTTATCAAACTTAAATTTTTACTTACGTTACTTTATTGGATCGTACAACCCACGTTATCTTCAGAACATCTCTATCATTAAATCGGATTCTTGAGCACACTTCTACACTTGAGAAATTTTATTGGTTTTCCATTATCTTTTTGGCAACAGGGCTTTGTGGGACTGTTTCAAATATCTTGTGTTCTCTGGCTTTGGATTCTGGACCACAACACATCTATCAACAAACTTTCCTCTTTCCCAGTTGATGGATGGAATGCTAATATACTAGTCTGCAATTTTGTCGAGGAACCTGGAAAATAGGATCCTTTGTACAAGGTTGACATGCTCAGCAAATGGAAATAGAAGTCAGTCGAAGCAAATACATACTGAATAACAACTTTTCATCCAATACTCATAAAAGTTATTCAGTGTTTTGAGATGCTCATCTCTCAATAGTTGAGACATCGAGTGTCAACTTCTTTCCATTCATTCATACAATAATCCCTGTTCCTAGGATAGGAACTCTTGATTCCAAACTCCTTGAACCATAACATATATCTCGGTCATAAACTGAATAATTATAGGCTATGCCTAAAAAGGTATTAGAGTGGTGTGCATTATGTATTAGAGTGGTATGCGTCATACATCAATAACCCCTGTTCTTAGGTTAACAAAGCTTAATTCCACCCTAACCCCACCCCCACATGGTACCTATATTAAGTTTTAACATAACTATGTGCATGAAGTCATAACCTTAAAATACAATACCTAACAGGACATCTACACCTAACATGCAATGCCATTGCAATATTAACGACTTCCAACAAATTACTCTATGTTTGCATAAACCTATTGCATTCCAGAATCCATCATTAAATTGGCACCTGTGCCAGATTTATGATAAGGAAATCCAGCAATTCAATTCATTTAAAGTTCTCAACTTGTCATGATTTTTGCGTCTACATTTATTTATTATGTACTATTGATTGGCTAGCTACCTAGTTCCTCTTCTGTTTTACGCCTTCTGCTTTTGATAGAATAGGATTAGGAGATGCTTTCCCACTCTGAATCTCTTGTATTTATGCTGGTTGTAGTTTTGAGTCCCATTGACCTACTTTTGTGGTCATTTGTTGGAAATTAATAAAATTATCTTATCTTATCAACAATGAACATGCAATTTAAGAAGCTAGTAAACACAAAACACTCATTTCAAAGGTGCATAACCTAAACACAGTCAAGTCTCAAGTACCTTAACAGTGACTGTTACAAAGCCAGCTCCTGTTTGTCTTGATTCATGGAAACACCTCCTGGCTTCCTCGAAAGTAACTGATGGTACCACTTTGGGCAAAACTGCTGCCACTGCACAGCAGCATAAAAACAGGATTCAATTCTGAGAGGGAGACACTACAAAGAATTTGATACAATTAATGAACAAAACCATTCTCTATCAGAAATAAATGTTAACAACATTGGCACATAGGAACAGAAACCTAAGGATATTAAGGTTTTTCTGACTCCTATGGTCCTATATTTTATCAAAGTAATCAAATGGCAGCATTTGTCCTTGGCAACTATTTGAAAAAAAAACACTTATAGATGAACTCAGTTGATTCTTTTAAATCAGTGGCTATACATAACAGTTCAGGTGATCTATTTTAAGCAAAACAGTTAATTTGATTATGAGAGGAATCTTTCAAAATCTCCATGTATACAATATTCTAAGAGGCCCAAACAATAAATTTATTGATCATAAAAGTACTCCTGTACTCTCCTAAGCCATGACAGAAGAGTGTTACCAAACACCAATACATGGATCAATTTCAATGACCAAATTTTAAACATTATAAAGTAAGATTGGATCCTCAAGGCGTGCCGAGGTATATTAAACTACAGTCAAGAGAGTTTTTTTGAGGAAATTCAAAACAATATTGCAAAAACTGTGTACTGCAATAACTCAGCAAGGGTCTGAATATAAAATTCAGGAAAATATTGGAAAATTGCACCAAGCAATTAAAAAAGACTTTTTCTTAATCAGCAATTCTGCTAACACTGATTAAACAGATGAAAACTTGAAAGACAGTACAATTTGGCAAGGATACTATGACCCTGAACAGAGGAATGCTGCACAATATTATACATCTTGTTTGAAGAGTTTATCAAATGAAAATGTTAAAAAAAAATGGAAACAACCAAAACAAGGAAATCGTATGCTTTCCCTCTGTGGCAATCAGCCATCATGCAGGGAGTTACTTGTCTGGTATCTTCAGAATCTTGCCACAAATAAAACATGTCTAGGGCTAAAAAGGTTTTATGTAGGTCCTTGGGATCTTTAAGAACGGAATTGATTGATTAGCTATTTGGACATGCATAAACAAGGTGTCTTTCAGCTTTTGTGATTTCTCATTACAAACACCTTCCACCATCTTCATTTTACTTCATGTACTAGAAAATTAGTTAAATTAACTTCTGACACACACACATCTCAGCCTATGAGGCAAACAATGCCATCATGAATGAACCATCCTTGTTCACCTTGAATTTCTTTGGTATTTTCTTACAAACAACCAGGAAATCAATTTAAAATTATCCTGCTAATTCATTTCAGTTACCTTGAGATTCAGTATGTCGCTCATGGTCAAGTAGAAGAACCTTATACCTGTCGCCACCTCCAGTTCCTCGCTTTTCCCTTACCTTACCAATTTCTCCACCTGTAAGCAATGCCGGATATTAATAACTTCTATTACACTATTTGACAATTCATAAAAGCATCCTTAAAGAACCATTATTGCTATCAAAGTCTGTACTCATCAACTCTAACAGAGGGAAAATAAGCAGTGTTCCACGGGGACACGTCCCGCAGGGTCGGGGACGCGTTTCCACGTTTCCTGCGTCCCGGGGACTTGGGGACTCCTGGGCGAAACTTTCCCTCACCAANGATATTTTATTTTATTTTTATAATTTTAGAGACATCCCCACGTCCCCCCCGAATATCCCTAAATTTGGGGGTGGTCTCCACGCGTCCCGAATGTGCGTTTCCCCACTCCCACGTCCCCCCGTCCCGGAAACTTGGGGGAACATTGAAAATAAGTAAAACAGCAATAACAAGAAGCATGCATCATATTTGCTGCCTTATAAGGCCAAAGATAACTCCAAATGTATCAATCAAATCATTTGCCATGCCATGTTCTGTCTGCATGCACAGGCTGTCCATTAAAGAGATGCAAATCCTCTGTTTACGGGAATTGACATCTCTGATGATTAGTACACACTTTTAAAATTGAAATCTATGTCTAAAAGTTTTATTCTTCTAGTTCTAGGCTTCTAGCAACTATGCTCGCTTGCATACATCCTCTATGAAGTTAGATTATGGCATTATGCATACAATTAACATGTTAAGCACCCTATCCTGAGAATTATTTACCATGAATTTATGGTATGTACCAGAGTTTGTGTTGTGTGTAAATTTTCTTTCATCAAATTCACCCAGGACTTAGACTTAGCCTAATCTATTGAGACATGCCACATCATTGGGCCATCTAGGTCACCGGGACTTTTACTTGGTCTAGGATGTGGCAGTTAACTTTCTTTTTTCCTCAATTTTGTCAAATTTTCCCAGGGCTTACACTTAGCCTCATCTGTTGAAATATGTAACATCCAAAGGCCATCTAGGTCACAGCGACTTCCATCTGGTCTTCGATGCGGTAGTGAACTCTGATGGCTGCAATTATGCAGCAGCTTCTCTAAGGGGGTTTTCGGACTCGGGTCTGAGCACACTACTGCTTTGATTTAATCACTTGACCACAACCCATTTGACATGTTTTGTGTGAGATAAGATAACCATCTGGCTCTTACAACTATTTGCTCCAGCCCCCTATATAATGGACTGCTAGTAGTAATATACCATTATAAGATGACATAATATACCATTATAAGATGCCAAGACTAAAATTTTTAAAATAATAAGGAACATACAAATTAGTATAATATATTATAGTATTTAAAGAAAAGGATACAGCTGTGTAGTAATGATCAACTAACTGATTGAAATTTACAAAAAAAAAAGATATTTCAGTCACTGTAATATATTATTTCTAGAAATAGAGAAAGCATTTGAATGCATAAATAGTTCAACTATCTATATTATTATGTGTTTGGATTTTTGGTTTTGAACTGTGTTCTGATTTTCTGGAACTTTTTGGAATATTTTAAGATCAATTTAATATTTTTCACATATTTTGACCACCACTATTTTAATAATAATATTAATTCTATCTAACTATTATTTTAACATCATCTCCCAAGGGCCAACAGCTAATCTTTTTATCTATCTTACTATAGCTTGATTTGGTTCCCCAATGATGGGTGGAGTGTCCACATGAAACATTGGGTTGTTTCATAAAATCAGAACACATTTCAAATTCAGAAATCCAAACACATATGATGACTAACTATGAAAACCGTCGTACTCAAAATCTATAGCATTGCTACATAAACTCTTCCAAAGTTCCATCTAGTTCCTACAACCTTAAAACCCGTCTTTCAATATAAAATTTACGGCAAGCTGAATACATTAGCTACTGTGAATTGCATAACAATGAAATCCAAGAAAGACTATCAACCCTAAACTGAGAAACCAGAGCTATTCAACAAAACTGAGAAACTGGAAAAAGAAAAGTAACATTCCAAAAATTAGGACAAGCACACACAACCTACTCAACGAAACGTGTCGGTAGACACAACCCAGAACCCCCAGAAAAGAAAGAACCTGTATAATCTATATAACACGAGCCATAGAAGACAACGACACCTCATCCTAGACAGCCCAGCCTAGAAATCCATTAGAGAAAATCTAAATATATGCACTAATAATTCTCTCCAAAACATTTTGACCCACAATAACCAAAACGAACTACGAAACTTGACAACAAAGTTGTTCTACCAGAGAAATGAAATCTTAAAACCCCAACATCCTTGATCAAACTTATAATTAAATTAGGATAAACTAACCGACCTACACAGTGAAACAAGGCGGTGCACATAACAACTCCAAACCCTCTGGAGTTAAAGAACCTGTACCATCTGTATAGCACAAGCCGTATAAGAAGAAAAACCTTCCCCTGAGGCTGCCCCAGCCTACAAACCCATCAGAAATATATACAAAACTATTTGAAATTATAATTCTCTACAAACTATTTTGTCCCACCAGAACTAACACGAACTAGGAAAAATCATAGCGGGGTTGCACGACCACAGAAACGAAATCTTAAAAATCCAACATGTTTGATCAAATTTCTGATTAATATACGAAAAGCCCATCCCATATCCCCCTGGATAGAAAAATACTGTACAATCTGTATCACCCAAGCCATAAAAGATAAAAACACTTCCTCCTAGACTGCCCAGGGCTATAAACTTATTAGAACCAAAATGAACTAAAAAATTTCAAATTTCCTATTACAACAAGCTCACACCAACTACACAGCGAAACCGTTTTACAGACACACCCAAAACTCCCTCAAAAGCAAGAACATGCAATCTGCCAAGGGGTACTAATCCATTAGAACCAAAATGAGCTAGGAAATTTCAAATTTCTCATTTAATTACAATAAGCTCACACCACCCACAAAGAAAAACAGGACAGTAGAGACACCCAGAACTCCCTCAAAAGCAAGGACATGTGCAATCTGCATCATACAAACCTTGAAAAACGAACCAGAAAAGCTCTTTCTCATAAAACTACCCAGTTTACTGGAACCATTGCCTATTAGAAATAAATGTAACAATATTGCAATAAAAAATATGTCCAAGGTATTCTCTATTATGAAAAAGAAACAGGAAATTCCATAACAAAGATGGTCACCACAGAAACTATACTTTAAAAAAATCAACAGCCTTCATCAGCTCTATGATTGAACTCGATTTTCCATCTTGATTCAGAGAGAGGCCTCTATCTATCTATGTATATAGATCAGGTGGGTTTGAAGTATAAACGCACACAGAAACAGACATATATTGATATAGATAGAGTTATAAAGTTTACCTTCTTCTGCACTTGGAGTAGCTTCAAACTGAGACTGATCAAACCCAGGGCGCTCAAGCACGCCAGTCCCTCCTCCTCCTCCTCCAAGATTAGGGCGCTCAAGCACACCAGGTCCCCGTTCTCCTACAATTCTTCCACTAGCATTTGTAACCATAGATATCCCTGTAAATCTCTCATGTTTAAGCTGTGTCCGAGCAGAGCAGGAGATGAAAGATAAGCGGCTGGGCATGTGAATGTGACCGACAACTGAAACTTGGGTGCATTTGGTACTTGTGGGGATTAATGGCGACATACCCAACTGCGTGAAGTTGACAGAAGCGGCCATTTTCGTTGATGGGTGTCTCAGTCCAGAGGTGCTCAGAACACCCAAAGGCTTATAGTTGGTAAATTACTGTTATTTTCTGGGTGCTTGAGAGGAGAACTGATATGAGGGCTCTCAGATTTGTTTGACAAAATGTGTAGAGAAGTTGGCTTGATTGAAATCGAATGGCACTACAGTGGTTATAATGACAATGGAACTTCTTCCGGAAAACTCTCGACAATTGCTCATATGTGTTATGCCTCAGCTAAGAAAGTTATCACTTCTTTGCCAATTTATGTAGTTAAGGAGAATTTTATTTCCACCATTGAAAATAAAAGTATTTATTAAGAATGAGTGTGGCCACGTGGTAATATGCAATCCTTACCTTCAGTTTTCGTCATAGTTTTTGGTTGGTTTGGACTGTGAGTTGGAGTCGATACTTTGTTTTGTCTGTATAGTCTGCAGTGGATACTTTGTTTTGTTTTGAAGTGGATACTTTGGTTTGTTTGGAAGATTTTCGTTTGTAATGTTTGTGAGTTTTATGCTCTAATTTTTAGAGTTTAAAAAAAAGAAAAAAAGATGTGGATGAATGAGTGTATGTTAATAATGAGTTGTTTATATATATATATTTTGAAGGGTGATTTTAATAATTTTGATTTTGACTAAAATTGATTAAAAAGTAGTTTAAATTGTTGTATATTATTTTTATATTTTTTAAATAAATATAAAAAATTTAAATTTGGTAACAAAATTTATCATAATTTAAGTATTAATAAATATAAAAAATAATTATAACTTATTATTACTAACCAATATTTATTGATTTAAAAAAAATATCATATCATTATTTAAAAAAAAAACTACCTAAAACAACTTATAAATTAAAATTTTAAAATGATATCAACAAAAACTAAATAGATAAACTTTTCCTGATCATAAAAAGACAACACTAGAATCTTCTACAAAATATTAACCATCACTAATTTTATCATCAACTTGCATAGTAAATTTGAAAAGTTCTCTTGAAAGTCACAACTTTTGTGAAAACATGTTAAAGTCAATGTGACTTTGACAAATAGAATTTATAAAGACTTTTTGATATTGTTCACAAGGTTTGTATTATAGTTATTATAATAATAATTTTTATTATATTTATATTTTAGTTAAAAGTAGTTTAAATATTTTAAGTTTTTATTTATTTATTTTATATATACATAATTTTAATTGTAAAAATTGCATAAGATCATAAAAATATTTAGAAATACTAAAATTATTTATATATTAAAACACAAATTAAATAATTCAAAATTTAAATTTTATCAAAAACACTGCAAATCTCAATAAATATATTTACCATTTTATGTTTTAAAATGTTTTCCAAATTCTTTTTATGATAATTGATCACTTAGAGAGAGGAAAGCAAGCATTTCTTAAGTTATGTAGAAGAAGAAAGCATTTATTAGTTTGTGAGGGTTGTATTCTTTACTATTTTGTTTAAATTAACGTTGGCTTATTTGGTAATTTTGTTCTCCCACTTTACATTGATGCTTTAATGCTTTCTTATTTATACAACATGTTTTCTTAATCTTGTAATGTGTAGTTGTTTTTGCCTAAAATAAATAAATAATGATATATAGAAAGTTGTTCCATATATCCACGAGGAGTCAAAGCTCAAGGTAATGAAAGTATAGAATAAGTGTATACAAGCTTGAAGTTTAATTTTAAATATATAGTTTAATTTTTATATATATTAAATTTAAATAATATAGTTTATAATTAAGTAAGTTATTATATTATTTAATAATTCATATTATTATTTTTAATAATAAGATGATATATAATAATTAAAAATTAATATTAATTTGTAATAAAATAATAATATAAGAATATTATATAAATAATAATCAAAATATATATAATTTATAAAATATGATTTTAAATTAGCTATCATTTTTTTGGTTTGATTTTTTGTTACTTGAAGCTAGTAACAATGCATCATTGGTTAAGAACTGCAACCTAGAGGCACCTAAGTCGTCAAAGTCACTCAGGGATCGCACTTGGCTTGGGCCACACCAACCCTTAAACATGGTTGGATTTTTTGGTGTTTCCTTCCAACTAGCTCACTCCTAAGGGGAATTGAACCCAGGTCGCCATGATGACGAGACCCACACCTAAACGGAATGAGCTAGCAAGATTTGAGTAAATTATTTATCATATTGTTCCACAATATTGTATGAAAAAACCATTTTTTAATTAATAATGATTCAATGTAAATAATGAATTATAAATTAACTCACTTCAAAATTGATATACATATCTTATAAATACAAATAATTATATGAATTTATACTATATATTAAACTAAAGTTTACAAGATATGAATAAAATACATTTTTAAGGGAGAGTTTTTCTTCTAAACTTAATCACCATGGATCCATCTTAAATACAAATCTATCTAACATTTTGAGGGATTTTATTTATTTAGGTGTAAATTTTTTATGCATTAATAAGAAAATTTAGACTTCAGGAAATTAGATCTCTCTCAGTACTCGATAAATCCAAGTTTAAGATGAATCTATGATGGTTCGGTACCTGATAAATCTAGGTTTCATATAAATCTATGTTGGTTTAATGCGCAAGACCTCTCTATATTCTATATTTTAGTCCATTTCCCTGCTTTCAAAGTTCCTTCCTTCTCTGAGGAGGCAGGTGCAAGAGGGGTCATCTTTGACCCCGGAGGACAAATAATGAAGACCTTTGCATGGGGCCATGGACACAAGACAAACAATGAGGCACAATGGCTGGCACTACTACAAGGCCTTGAAATGATAGATCAAGGATCCATCTCAAATCTCCTTGTATTTGGGGATTCCCGCCACGTCACCCTAAAGATGCGATCAGGTTACTCCACTGGATCCATTAATTACATAAAGTAATATGATAGATTATCTCATCTAATCCTCCCCTCTCACACTACCTTTTTCCACATACTCAGATCGAATAATGCTCTTGCAGATAGCCTGGCCAATAAAGGGGCCTCCCTACCCCAAGGTCCTTTGTTATTCAATAATCAAAGGGTTACCCATAAGTTTATCCCCTAACCTCCCCCCTTTTTTTCATGCTCTCGACCCTCCCCTCTTCAAGTCTCATCACTTTGAACTTTGTGCCTCTCCTTGTCTGGATCCGTGGCATCGACATGTGGCCTCTCATCCTGCCTTACCTTAACTCTTTGTCCTTCCCCACAGTGCTATCCAGCCCCTTCACACGCGCCATGGACTCCCGACTTCATTTGAACGCCTCTTCCCTTCCTCCTCCACATCTAGATCCTTCGCCCGATAGTTGTGAGATCCTCCCTGCTGGTTTTCCCCACCTTCGCTTACAAGCTTCACCACTCACGTGTTTACATCTGAATCCTTCTGTAGAAGGCGCAGAGCTCACCTATGCACACTCTTCCATATCTCTCTCGACGTTGGAAGTGGAAAGGCATGTTGTAATCTTCTCCCCTGTCATGGTCGAAGCCGAAAACAATAATTCGCACTGTGCAGTGGCTCTTGTTGCAGAAAACATTGCACCTCCATCTCTGTCTTCTAGCAGTGCTTTGGTCAGTTAGGTTTCTCCACGGCTCGCAGGAAATTCAATGGCAAGCTAAGGCTCGGGTTTGAAGTTCTCCAACCTTAAGGCAGGTCAGAATGACCTCAAGTTACACATCCGCAGGCTTTTAGATTACGTTGCAATGGGTATTGCGGATAATAGGGAGATGGCTTCGAAGTTAAACATCTGGTTTTTGACATGCGGCATGTGTCCTACCAAATCAATTGCCACGACTCCGGCATAGATGATCACGACAGAGACCTTAGAGAGCTGATGGGCACGGTCGATTTCATCAAGGAAGACCTCTAGAAGCTCGTTCAGATGAACCAATGCAGCCACTACCAAGATCATCCTGGAGAAGCAGCTCAACCAATGGAAGAATTTTCAGTCACCCAGCCTGTGGGGTTCCCAAGCAAACCAAAATAGTTTCCTCTGCTTTTTTTTAATGTTTTTTTGTATTATCTTGAACCAACAGCTCATATGCATATACTCTGCTTCAGTAATATTGCACAGTAGGAAATATCATGTCGAATTTAGATGGTTTTCATCTCGGATAGTAGTTTTTGTAGATACTCTATCTCAGTTTCCTTCTTTCAGTTTATCACTGGCATTGTACTGAATGGTTGTGCACAACCTTATTTAATTATATAAATACTTTACAGTTTTTATTAAAAAAAAGGTTCTTCCTTCTCCACCTAAGGAAGATTTAAACCCAACTTCGCATTTGCGATTTCTCTTGCTTTATTTCCTCTTGTTGGGATGTCATCACCCTTGAAACGATCACAAATACAAGAATCAATACAATTGATATGAGTGACTACCATTCATCTAAGAAAGGAAATCAAAGAAGGATTTTTGAACTAATGGCATATATGCGTGCAAATTTAGCTCAAAAATGGCTCGAAGAGCAAAATTGTAACCCTTTCGCTCACACAAAAAAGGAAACCCACCTTTTCTCTCCATCGCAACAATCAATATTAACCATGCTCACAACTCAATATTAAGTTATAACAAAAAAAAACTTTGTCATTGACCCATCCTCATAACTTGCTATTAAGTTATAACAACAAAAGAGATGATGATCCACCCACCCAAATAATCCGTCAAAATCCATGCATTTGCCAAACAATTACACCAATAAAATTATTGTTATTATTGTTGAGTATTGTCCCCCATAAAAACACAAAAACACACTAGTTTAATAAAAACTGGCATTTGCATTGCATCGGGTCTCACAAACAAGTTTATGCAAATATTTGCCACACACATTAAACACCAATTTTTTCTATTATTTTTCTCTTCTTGTTGTTCATAGTTCTTTTTAGAGGGGAGGCTATATACCCTCCCACGCAACAAGAAGAACCTGTCTCCTTTAGAACTGTCATGGATCAACCCACAATTATCGCCAAGAGGCCTTGTTGTTCCTACACATATCCACGTCACCATCAATGTCACGCCATCATCACCCTCACATAAAAGAAGCAAGGGAGGATCACATATTAATAACAACCGTCATTCTAATGCCATCATCATCCTCTAGTAAGAGAATAACCAATGTTAATGATGATAGTTATTAATGTTCACTAAGACCACAATTGGTCTATATGATCATGAAGATGATGTGTAATATCCCGATTTTGACCCCATTTGCATTAAAATTATACACGATGTAAATATCGTTATTTAATCATGGTGAGGAGCTCAAGGCCAAGGCCCCACCATCGATTTAGTGTTTTATGTATCGACAATTAAAATCGATAGCTATGGTTCTCCTGCTAGCCAGGCACATTATAAATTGTGAACATCATNGGATTATTCAAACCCTTGAGCCAATAGGGTTGAGCCAAATGTCAATGGGAGAACCCATAAAGTTGTCAACTACCATTTTTGTCTTATGTTCCCAATCATTTATTTCTTCCAGAAGTTGGTTGAGGTAGTTAATGCCTTGGGAATGGAAGAGTATGGCAGTCAAAATTCGTATTAGGGAAGCCATCAATTTTGGGAAAATGAATTTTTTCTTGTGGGGCAAGAAAACACCCACAAACGTTTACCCATTCCATTATTCATCCATGTGTTTCTCTTCCTCAGACAGCTGGAGATAGTTGGGCGTTTCACCTTCCCGATTTATGTTATTTTCTCATTTTTCCATACCCAGAAATCCGTTTTTGTGTTGCTCGGTGGATGGGAAGAGAGATTTCCCGGTTTTGGGGTTTTAAGAGATCGTTTTTGCTCCTGTAACGTCCATGAACGTTTTCTGAAAATGGATTTTCTCTCCCAGGGTTTATTTCCCCATATTCAACTTCGTCTGGGTTCCCATGACGTTTTTTTTCCTCATACCCAGAATTGTATTTTGTTGTTATGTGCACCATTGTTTTGGTCTGTAAGACTTAGGAGTGGAATAGACCCAGAATTGGCTTGATAAACCTAGTGAAGAGAGGAACCTCGCAGAAAGATCAAGACGGGCTGGCTATTCTTCTATGTACACATTGAAGAGCACTGGAAGGGAAGGTATGGCCTAAGGGACTGTGTAGCAGTGAAGGGGATACTTCCTTGTGTTGGGTGTGTAGGTATTGTGGAGTCCAAGCCAGATCTTGTGCAGGTGTCCATAACTTTGTGGCTGAGCTCACTAGCTTAACAATTCATCCTTTCCATTGCCTTAGCGGCTTGATAAACCCAATTGTAGATTTGCTTGGCTGAACCTTGATGTGTATTTGGCTATGTGTGAGCCTGTTGTTGCTCCTTGGTTCATTGTGGAAATCATGCCCAGCTCGGGGGTGGCAGTTGTGCTGAGAGATTGATGAGCACAATTGGCCTATGGTTGGGTGGAACGTTGCAGCGACATAGCTAGTTGCGGGACAACTCATTTTCAAGATAAGTGCTCTCTTGTATTAATTTCTGCAATGTATTTGCTTATGACTTATTATGAACATATTGAATGTATTGAATGAGATTTGCGTCTGTTGTATTTTCATGTATTATGCATCTGTACATGTATTTTACTTCAATGCATTATTTATTATGTTCATGGGGCTAGATCCTCGGTTTGATAGATAACAACAGTGTAGTCGTGTCCTCTCTCTCTCTGCGAGTAGAGGGGAGGGGACGTGACAGTGTGGTATTAGAGCTATGTTACAACATTAGGCCTAAATGGGCCAAGTTGAACAGTTGCAGAGGTAAGATCATCCTCTGTTGAGCACTGGCTAGCAGAGAAAGGAAAAACAAATTTCAATTTTTTTCTAAGTGTCTTTCAAATTTCTATGTCAGCTGAGTTGGTCGAGTTGAGCCGATACATGTCGACTGAGTTGGCTGAGTTTCGTCGATACGTGTCAGCATGAAAGGCTGATTTGAGCCGATGTCAGAGAAAGGAAGAAAAACTTTCTAAGTATAGATATGTCGGAAAAACTTTGCGAGTTTAGCCAATACATGTCGAAAGAAATGAGCGAGTTTCGTCGATACATCTCGGCAGGGTTTGTTGAGATCGTTGCGAAACAGAAAATTTTTCTAAGTGTTTTGAAGTTTGCATGTCGGCAAGATTTTCTGAGCTCGCCGATGTGTGTAGGAAAACTTTGGTGAGTTTGCCGACACATCGGAAGACACTGGTGAGTTTGCCGACACATCAGAAGAAACTGGTGAGTTTGCTGACAAAGGAATAATTTTTTTCCGAAAAATTTCGAAGTGTTTGAAAATTTCTATGTCGACAAGATTTGCCGAGTTTACCGATACATGTCGGAAAAACTTGGAGAGTTTTTCCGATACGTCGGCCAGTTAAGTTGAGTTTGCCAACACCTGTTGGAGGAAATGGATGAGTTTTGTCGATGTCAAAGAAAGAAAGAAAAAAAAAATCAAATATTTTCTGAGAGTTGAAATTTCCATGTCGAAAGAAAAAGTTGAGTTTTGTCGATACGTCAGATAAACTTGGCGAGTTTTGTCGATACGTCGAATAAACTTGGCAATTTTATCCGATATGTCTGAACTTGGTGAGTTTTGTCGATACGTTGGATGAACTTAGTAAGTTTTGCCGATACGTTGGATAAACTTGGCGAGTTTTACCGACACATCGGAAGGAAAAGCTGAGTTTTGCCAACACGTCGGAAGAAAAAGTTGAGTTTTGTTGATAGGCGCAAAAGGGTGAGTTGCGCCAATACATGTCAGAAGAACTTGGCGAGTTTTTGCGACACGTCGGAAGAAAGAGGCGAGTTGCGTCGACATGTCGGAGAAAATCGACGAGTTCACCGATCGGAGGAAAAACGGAAAATCCAACGAAACATAGAATTTCAAGCCAGTTTTTCAGTGACATCTGAAGGTGATAGAAAGATGAAAAATGGCAGTGAAGTTATGCGCCGGATTGCGCAAAATCGAAAGATTTACCAAAAGAAAAACGAGGACGCTTCCCTCAACCTGCCCACAAGGGGGCAAGCCCCCTTGACCCCTGTCGTCCCATGAGACAGTCATTGACTATGAGAAAGGTCTATGTTTTGACAAGTTGTCAATATAGGATTTTTCCAAATGAAGGTAAGAAATTTATAAATTTATGAGAATATCTTGCAGCTAACAATTGTGTTTATGAACACATTTTGCATAATCATAGTCACATCAAAGGCAACATTCCACATAGTGCAGTTTGGAAAATTTGGTCTTGGTTGTGCCAAGAAGATCAACATCATGAATGATGCAAAGGATCCCTATGAGCCCGAGACATATGCCATGGGAGAAAACATACAAGTTGAGAATGTTGAAACATAATCCAATGGGAGAAGAAATCAAGAGAATCCCCCCAGATATTGCAGCCACCGTGAGGAGCCTAAGGGTGGAGATGCGAAGTTGTAGAGAGGATAATGAAAGGATGATTAAATCTTAGGAAGAACAAAATCAGTTGAATGCAGCCATGCTACAGAGTTTGATAGACATCCAAAGGAAGATAAACTCTGGGCATCAGACAACAAATCCAAAAGGGAGTAGGAGTAGTTCAAGGAGAAATTCCTGCAAGAGGTCTAATAGTTCAAGAAGATTTTCTAGAGATAGAACATATACTCTAGAAATATCTCCTGGTGGATCATTTGACTCTGAAGAATCCAGTGGGGGTTCAAGCTCTTCATCTCATAGGAGTAAGAGAAAGAGGAATTACAAGAACAATTCATATGAGGAATTTAAGAAGGAAAAGCCTCCTACATTTGATGGTGAGGTAAAATCTGGTCAAGAAGTTGAAGGGTGGCTTCTTGGGATGAGAAAGTATTTCCAAGTCCAAGACTACTTTGGAAATATGAAGGCAAGGGTAGCCATCTTCAACTTAAATGGAAGAGAATATATATGGTGGGAGCACCTCATGCAAGTGAAGAAGATTAATGAAAGAAGGATTGTGTGGAAGTAGATCAAGAAATATTTCAAGCAGAAGTACCTCTTTGATAGGTACTATGATGATAAGATTAAAGAGTTCCATGAGCTGAAATTGGGACAATTGACCATGGAAGAATATGCAAACAAATTCTTGGAACTGCTGAGGTATGTCAAGTATATTCAAGATGATAAGGTGAAAATTCAACGTTTTCTAAGTGGGCTACCTCAGTTATATAAAGATAGGATTGAATTTGATGAACCTCGAACTCTAGAAGAGGCAACAAGGAAGGCCAAGTATTGCTATGATCAAAACAAAAGCAAACTTGGTTTCCATAAGACATGGAAGGACAAGAAGAATGAGAAGTTTGAACAAAAGAAGAAAGGTTTCAAACCCTCTCACCCCAGAGATCAGCAAAGGAATCCATCACAAGCTGTGACTAAGCCAGCCAGAATGATGGGAGACATGCCAAGAGATCCAAAGAAGCTAAGAGAACCACTTCAATGTTGGGGATGTGGAGGAGACCATATGCTTAGGAACTATCTGCATCGGAATGGGAATGTAAGTCAAGTCCACAACATCAAATGAGCTGAAACTATGGTTCAAGTGGCGAGGACCATCCCTAGAATCTATGCAGCACTAGAGAACCGCCAGGCAGATCATCAATCAACTGTGGTTGAAGTTGAAGGTAAGATTTCTAAGCAATTTGTTTCTTTTTTTATTGACCCCGGATCCACTCACAATTATATCACTCCTAAATTGTTGAGATTTGTGCTTTCAAGAAATTAAAGCATAGCAAAACATGGTTAGTTCAACTAGCCACTGGAACCAAGACAAAAGTTAGTGAAATTGTAGAGAAATGTCCATTAGATATGGATGGGCTATTCACTTATGCAAACTTGAATGTTCTGCCACTTGCTTCTTATGATATTCTCATTGGAATGGACTGGTTAAAAGCACACAAGGTTAAACTTGATTGCTACAACAAGAAATTTGAATGCATGGATGAAGAAGGAAACCTAAGGGTTGTAAGAGGAATTCCAAAGGTGATTTCTGTTAGGCAGGTTTCAGCAATGCAGTTGAAGAAGTTCTGTAGGAAAGGTTGTCGCTTGTATGCAGCCCATGTTTTGGAGGCAATGGAAAATGAAACTCCTATGTTGGAGGACTATCTAGTATTGCAAGAATTTAGGGATGTTTTTCTTGATGAGATTCTAGGACTTCCTCTAAAGAGGAACATTGATTTTACAATTGACCTTGTGCTGGGAGCCGCACCAGTGTCCAAGACACCCTACAGAATGAGCACACCAGAATCGCTAGAGCTGAAAATGCAGTTACAAGAGTTGTTGGAAAAGAAATCTATTAGGTCAAGTGTGTCCCCGTGGGGAGCACCAGTTCTATTTGTGAAAAAGAAAGATGGGACACTCGAGCTATGTATTGACTACAGGTAGTTGAACAAAGTTACTGTGAAGAATAAATACCCATTACCTTGAATTGATAACCTTTTTTATCAAATGAGAGGAGCAAAGGTAGCTTCAAAAATTGACTTGAGGTCTAGTTACCATCAGGTAAGAATCAAAGAGGTAGATATTCATAAGACAACCTTTAGAACAAGGTATGGGCACTATGAGTTTGTGGTGGTACCATTTGGTCTCACAAATGCACCAGCTACATTCATGTGTCTCTTGAATAGTGTTTTTAGCAAGTATCTAGACAAGTTTGTTCTTGTCTTCCTAGATGACATTTTAATTTATTCTAAGAATGAAGAAGAGCATGAAGAACATTTGAGAATGACATTGTAATTGCTAAGGAAGCATAAATTGTATGCAAAGTTGAGCAAATGTGACTTTTATAAAGATAAAATTCATTATTTCGGTCACATTATCTCAGACGAAGGAATATCTGTGGACCTTGAGAATATTGAGGCCATTATGAATTGGCTAACTCCAAGAAATGTGACAGATGTGAGATCCTTTATGGGACTTGTCGAGTACTATAGGAGGTTCATTGAAGGATTCTCCAAGGTCGCACATTCAATCACTTATTTGCAAAAGAAGGGGATAAAGTTTGAATGGACACTAAGATGTGAGGAAAGCTTTCAACAGATGAAGAATCTTCTTATGAGTGCACCAATTTTGAAAATTGTAGATCCGAATAAAGACTTTGTGGTGTGTACATGCAATCAAGGACTTGAAGGAGTTCTTATGCAAGACAACCACGTGGTATTCTATGAGTCAAGAAAGTTGAAGGAACATGAGAAGAACTACGCTACTCATGATTTAGAACTTGCATCCATAGTACATGCTCTCAAGATGTGGAGGCATTACTTAATGGGAAGGAAATCTGAGCTAAGGATAGACCATTGTGGTATGAAATACTTGTTTGATCATCCAATTTTAAATGCTAGGCAAGCTAGATGGTTGGAATTTTTGTGTGAATTTGATTTTGAAATCAAACACATACAAGGAAAAGAAAAAAAGGTGGATGATGCACTCAGGGGAAAGTACATGAAATGCATGTGGCATCTCTGAATACTTGCCAACCAGATTTGAGGCAGCAGATTATTAACCATATTGCTGAGGATGAAGCATGTAGATAAAAAAACAAGTTGCAGTAGAAAAACCTTGAAAGGAAGTACGCAGGATATCAATTGGAAGAAGATGAACTTCTTACTTAAAACAATAGAATTTATATTCCAAATGTGGCAGACTTGAGGAGGATTGTTATGGATGAAATACATCAAGCTCCATATTCTGGTCACCCACGATATTAGAAAACAATTGCTACAGCCCGAAATCAGTATTTTTGGTCGAGAATGAAAAAATGACATTGCTGAGTATATTTCTAAGTGCATGAAATGTTAGCATGTGAAGGTTGAACATCAACACCCAACAGGTTTATTGCAACTTTGTCAATCCCAGAATGCAAATGGGAATTGATTTCCATGGATTTTATTACAAGTTTTCCAATGACTATGAGACAACATGATTGCATCATGGTTGTGTTGGACAAGTTAACAAAGGCATCACATTTTATACCGGTCAAGTCCACATATAAAGTCGATGCCATTGCAAAGATTTTCATGAAGGAAATTTTCAAATTGCATGGATTGCCTAAGGCAATAATTTCTGAGGGATACCAAGTTTACTTTCAATTTTTGGAAGGGTATTTTTGTAGATTTCGATACAAAGATGAACTTTAGCACATCCTTAAACCGATGGACAAACAGAGAGAGTAAATCAGGTGCTTGAAAACATGCTTCGCATGTATGTAATGGACAAACCATCCAAGTGGGAGGATTATTTACACTTGGTAGAGTTTGCATATAATAACGAGCATCAAGTATCATTAAGAATGAGTTTGTATGAGGCTTTATATGGAAGAAGGTGTAGGACACCAATGACTCAAGATAATCTAGTGAATAGAATTGTGCTTGGTCCATAATTGCTTAAGGAAATGGAACAAGAGGTTGAAAAGATTAGGAAGAACAACTTGAAAGGATCCCAAGATAGACAGAAGAGCTATGCAGATAAGCATAGGGTGCACAGGGAGTTCAATGTTGGCGATCATGTGTATCTTAGAGTGAGGCCAAGGAAGAGTTCCTTAAAGCTTGGGAGTTGTGCCAAGCTATCACTTAGATATTGTGGGCCATTTGAAGTGCTTGAAAGAATAGGGCCAGTTGCATATAGACTAGCGTTGCCTGCTAGCTCTAGAGCTCATAATGTTTTTCATGTCTCATTGCTTAAGAAATATGTACATGATCCTAACCATGTGATTAATTGGGATGTGATCCAGGTGGAGCCCGAGAGAGAGTTCCAAACTGAGCCATTGCGCATCCTATACAAGAATGTAACAGTGCTCTGAAACCGAGCCGTTGGGTAGGTAAAGGTGCAATGGAAGCACTACGGTCCCGATGAGGCTACATGGGAGCTGGAGGATGCCATGAGAATGGCACATCCGTTTTTGTTCAATTTTAAAGAGCATTGAGGACAGTGTTAAATTAAGGGGGAGGGGAATGTAATATCCCGATTTTGACCCCATTTGCATTAAAATTGTACATGATGTAAATATCGTTATATAATCATGGTGAGGAGATCAAGGCCAAGGCCCCACCATTGATTTAGTGTTTTATGTATCGGCAATTAAAATCAATACCTATGGTTCTTGTGCTAGCTAGGCACATTATAAATTGAGAACATCATGTAAATATGCAATTAAATAAAATACCCACAACTAGCTATGTCAATGCAACAAAGAGATGGGGGCATGATTTCACAAGGAATAGAGGGGGGGGATTATTCAAACCCTTGAGCCAATAGGGTTGAGCCAAATGTCAGTGGGAGAACCCATAAAGTTGTCAACTACATTTTTTGTCTTCTGTGCCCAAACATTTATTTCTTCCAGAAGTTGGTTGAGGTAGTTAATGCCTTGGGAATGGAAGAGTATGGCAGTCAAGATTCGTATTGGGGAAGCCATCAATTTTGGGAGAAGAAATTTGTGCTTGTGGGGCAAGAAAACACCCACAAATGTCTGCCCGTTCCATTATTCACCCATGCATTTCTCTCCTCACGCAACTGGATATAGTTGGGCATTTCTCCTTCCCGGTTTCTGTTGTTTTCCTCATTTTTTGATACCTAGAAATCCGTTTTTGTGTTGCTCAGTGGATGGGAAGAGAGATTTCTTGATTTTGGGGTTTTAAGAGGTCGTTTTTGCTCTTGTAACGTCCATGAATGTTTTCTGAAAATGGATTTTGTCTCACAGGTTTTATTTACCCATCTTCAACTTCGTCTTGGTTCCTATGACATTTTTTTTCCTCATACCCAGAATTGTATTTTGCTGTTATGTGCACCCTTGTTTTGGTCTGTAGGACTTAGGAGTGGAAGAGGCCCAAAATTGGCTTAATAAACCTAGTGAAGAGAGGAACCTCACATAAAGATAAAGAGGGGTTGGATATTCTTCTACGCACACCCCGAATAGCACTGGAAGGGAAGGTATGGCCTATGGGACTGTGTAGCAGTGAAGGGGATACTTCCATGTGTTGGGTGTGTAGGTATTGTGGAGGCCAAGCTAGATCTTATGTAGGTGTACATAGCTCTGTGGTTGAACTCACTAGCTTAGCAATTCATCATTTCCACTGCCTTAGCAACCTGATAAACCCAATTGTAGATTGGCTTGGCTGAACCTTAATGTGTATTTGGCTATGTGTGATCCTGTTGTTGCTCCCTAATTCCTTGTGGAAATCATGTCCAGCTCAGGGGTGGAAGTTGTGCTGAGATATTGATGAGCACAACTGGCCTAGGGTTGGGTGGAACGTTGCAACGACATAGCTAGTTGCGGGACAACTCATTTTCAAGATAAGTGCTCTCTTGTATTAATTTCTGCAATGTATTTGCTTATGAATTATTATGAACATATTGAATGTGTTGAATGAGATTTGCTTCCGTTGTATTTTCATGTATTATGCATCTGTACATGTATTTTACTTCAATGCATTATTTATTATGTTCACGGGGATGGATCCCCGATTTGATAGATAGTAGTAGTGTTGTTGCGTCATCTCTCTCTGCGAGTAGAGGGGAGGGGACATGACATGATGATGATAGTTATTAAGGTTCAACGAGACCAAATTTGGTCTATATGATGATGGTGGTGGTAGTGGTTATTAATGTCCATTGAGACCAACTTCAGTCTATCTAATCTTTAAAACGATAATGAATCACTTGGTTTGCTTTAAAATTTTATTTTTGTGCTTGAAAACCTTTAAGATAAGCATGACTAGATCACCATAGTTTTGATGAGGCTAAAAGATTAAGATAGTCAATATTGTAACAAATATTTTCGAATCATTAGAGGAATTTTGGGGTCTAAAATGGGCCTCCTAAGGAAAATAATAAAATAATAGTTATTAATTTTGGAGGAAGAATGAAAACACTACTTTTTTGTTCGTATTTTCAGCATATCTCCTTGTGGTTTTACTCAAATTCCGAGTGGGAGAGATCATTGGATGTGTAATTTAATTCCAGATCCAATGAGTACCACACTAGATACTTTTGATGGACCCCACTACCCCAAAAATAAGAAATCCCTGAAAAAACCTGATGATGACATCATCATCGCATTTTTTCATGTATTTCTTATTTTTGGGGTAGTAGGGTCTGTCAAAAGTATGCCATGTGGGTAATCATTGGATGTGAAATTAAATTATTCATCCAACGAGATCTCCCGCTCAGAATTTTTGTAAAAACACAGGGAGATATGTCGAAAATACGAACCAAAACCTATTTTTCTTTTATGAAAAATATGTCAATTCAACCATTATGGTTGACTCATTTTATTAAAATTCTATTGGTTCCTGAATTCTACCTCACAAAATTTATGCTTGGCACGTTTACTTATAAGGCCCATTTTAGACCCCAAATTTCCTCTAATGTGCAATATAATGTGGGTGTATGTAAGACATTCTAAGAGATTGTTTTTCATCTTTAACCCTCTTAGTGTCACAAACATGACAAACTCTTTCAACCCACGAAGTTTTAGGAATTGTTCAATGCCATATTCCATTATGGAGCTCATGAGACTTTGTTCTTATTTTAGCAATGTTGATTTTCTTCTTTACGTTCGTTAAAGTAGATAGATACTTTTCCTTATAATGGAGCAATTATTTTCAAATAAATATATTTTTATTAATTCAGTGATGATCAATACAAGGAATCGGTACTCATATAAATACATATGGGTGCAATAGATGCAACTATACACTTACGACTAATGGCCCTCCTTGAATCATTAATTAATATTATTGATTAGTTATTATAAGTCATCCCTTCCTGAAATGATTTGTCCACGAATCATAGGTAAAGACACATGTTTCGATCTAAATTCTTCATTCTCTTAGGTAGCCTCATCTTTTGGAAGCTTCTTCCACTTGATAAGATGCTCTTGAATGAAGGAATTTGGTTCTAACTTCTAAAATACCTTCGGGAATCTGTACTAGCTTCCCTTCTTCAACTAGAATGGGTAATTATGTCTGTATACGAGTTTTTGGACCCATCTTTTTTATCAAACATGAAACATGGAAACCATCATGTAGTTTCCCCGTTGTTAGGAATATCTAAAGCATATCCAACTTGGTCTACTCACCTTCTAATTTTGTAAGGACCATAAAACTTTGGTGCAAGCTTATGTTTCTTGTATTTTTTTAACGAATCCTATTTGTATGTCTAGAGTCATACGAACACCCAATCCACAACCTCAAATTCATATTCAGTTCTATTCATGTTGGCCTATTGTTTGATTCGATTTCTAGTTGTTTCGAGATGATTCTTGAAGATATGTAGGATTTCATTAGAAGTAGCTTAGTTTTTCATAGTATGCATCTTGAAATTGTAGCTTAGTTTTTCAGAGTATGCATCTTGAAATTGGTAACAATGTAGTCCTTAATTGTCGGTGATGGATAACCATATAAGGCTTCAAATGGGGTCATTTTTGTTGAAGAATGATATGTCATATTATACCACCATTCTTCTAGATGTAATGAGTTATACCATTGTGTCTGATGATCATTTAAAACATTATTCAAGTACCCTTCAAGGCATTTATTTACCACTTCAATTTGTCCATCTTCGTGGGGATGGTATGAAGTACTCATTGTTAAGGTGGTCCCAACTTGGTGAAATAAATCCTTTCAAAAGTTGTTGGTGAACTTTGGATCCCTGTCTCTAACGATAGCCTTGGGAAATCCATAGTCTATAGATAATTTTTACATAACTTTCAGTGAATTGATTGACTTTAGATTTTGATGATATTCCAATGAAATGATCATACTTAGTTAATCTATCTATGATTACAAAAAGACTATCCTTCTCTTCAGAGGTGGGGAGAAACGTGATAAAATCCATTAATATTTCTGACCATTTTTAATCTAGAATATGGGGTTGAAGGAGACCCGGTGATGCAATTGATTCAAATTTATAGCATTGATAGGCGTCACATTCTGTAATATATTTTTGGATATCAGACTTCATTCCCTTCCAATAGATGGATTGGCATATGTTGTAGTATTTTTTGAAAATTCCAACATGTCTTGCCATTGGGGAATCATGATTCTCTTTTAATATAAGGATGTTGAATTTGGACAAGTCAGGTAAATAAATTTGTCCTTCGTACCTGAGAATATCATTCTCCCACATAAATTGTGAGCTTGATGCATTATTACTTCCAACTACCTTGATCAACTTGCATATCTTTGGATTTTTCACATACTTGGCTTGAACATCTTTGATCCATTAGGGAATAACTACTAAAATAGAACATAGTGTGGCATTGTCCTTGTCCTTCCTTTATAATCAATCCACAACTAAATTGTCCTTCCTTTTCTTATAAAGAATCTCAAAATCAAAAGCTTGGTTTTATTACTCATTTTTGTTGTTCTATTGGTAAGCTCTTTTGGTTTAAGAAATATTTCAAACTATTGTGGTCTATTTTGACCAGGAATTTGGCACCCAAGAGGTATTGTTTCCATTTTACTAAAGCAAGAATGATTGCCAACATCTCTTTGTTGTATGTAGATTTTGTCCATTCACTCGACTTCAAATTTTGATTTTCGAAGGAAATTGGGTGATCATCATACATAAGTGCAACACCTATTCATGTGCTTGATGCATCACATTTGAGTATGAATGGTGTTGTGAAATATGGGGCATCAAGAACAAGAGTGGAAGTCATTAAGGTCTTCATCTTCTTGAAACAGGCCTTGACTTCATCATTCCATTTAAAGGAATCATTTTTCAATAGTGTTGTTAGTGGAGCGACAAGTTATGTATACCTTTAACAAATCTTCTATAAAAGCTTGCCAACCCTAATAAGCCCCATAAGGATGTGATTGTTCTAGGGCTAGGCCAACTAGTAATCACCACGATCTATTTTGGGTCTATTTTAATTCCTTGAACCGATAACATGTGGCCTAATAATTTTCTCTCTTTTTTTCCAAAACTACATTTTGACTTGTTTGCATAGAACTTATTTTCTTCTAACATCTTCAATATTGTCTCTACATGCTTGAGGTGTTGGTTCTAATTCTTGTTGTAAAGAAGGATATCATCAAACAACACAAGGACAACCTTTTGCAAATATGGATGAAATAAGTCATTCATCACTACTTGGATGGTAGTAGGGGTATCGGATAATCCTGAAGGCATGACACAAAATTCATACAGTCCTTCATTGGTACAAAAAGCAGTTTTAGGAATGCCCTCTTCATGTATTCTTATCTGGTAGTAACTTGGTTTTAGATAAAGTTTGAAAAATACTTAGCACCATGAAGCTCGTCCAACAGTTCATCCACAAATGCAACGGGAAACTTATCTTTAATGGTATTTTGGTTTAATGCTCGGTAATCGATGCAAAGTATGTAAGATCCATCCATTTTTCTTACAAGTGTGACTGGTGCTAAAAATGGACCCTTGCTTCTTGTAATAATGCCACAATACACTAATTCTTGGACAAGGCGTTCAATTTTAGTCTTATGTCTATGAGACTGCATGCAAGATTCTTGATTGAGGTTGAACCAAGGATCAATTATATGATGTGATCCCTTGAACAGGTTGAAGGAAGACCATGAGGTGGGTCTTGAAAAATGGTGCTAAATTTCCCAAGCATCTTGTCAAATCCTCTTAGGTCAACTATTTCATCAAGAGATTCTTCAATTGAATAACAATGTAAAGGATCCTTTCTTAATCATTTACTCCATTTTATTGGATGAGACTATCTGGGGGGTGGGAAGTTGATTCCATAAAACTTGTATTTCTTTCCATTTTCAAAGAATCTTAAAATTTGTTTTTTGTAAATTTAATCCCACCATGCTAATCCGGGCCAATCATTGGGCTCCCAAGACCATGTCTACTCCTCCAATCATCATGGCATACATAGAAGACTTTAGTGTGTAGTCACTAATAGCTAACTCTACCTTATGACATTTTCCATCACATGAAGTAGTTCTATCCTCTAGCATAGTGACTTGGAGATCAAAGGTAGGGTAAATGAACATACTTAATTGTCTTGTTGTCCTTGCATCTATGGAATCATGTGAACTACCACTATCTATAAGTACAATCACTTTAGTCTTCTTGATGTAGCCAAAAAAATTTAAGATTTTGGGGTTGCAAGGTGCATGTAATTGTAGTGATAGAAATTGTTGGAGTAGTCTTCTGGTTGCTTGATTCCTCTTTGTATGTTTCTTCATTAGAAGAAGATATATCCCCAACTTCCTCATATTTGTTGATGTTGCTATTATTTTTTTCACTTACGTAGAAATTTTTATCCTTGCATTTATGTCTTGGACTCCAATTTGGAGCATTACATCTAAAACATCCAGTGTTATCCTTCCTTGTACCTGATGGTGAGATCGTATGGTGAGGGAGGATACAAGGGGGTTGTCTTGATAGGAAGTGTGTTTTTCTTCAATAAGTTTATCTTTTTCGTCACAAGTTTTTGATGTCAATAAGTCACATCATACTTGCCGCATTTCAGATTTCTTCATAACTTATGAATCATGATTCATAATTCTAAATTATGAATTTGACAACCATCACAAAAGTATCGCAAAATTGAGTTGAGTTGACAGCCATAGATGAATGGAAAACTTCTATGCACCCTCCATTCCCTTCACGAGCATAAGGAGCACAAGTAGTGTTTGGTCATCTATTGTTTTTATTGTTTCTTCCTTCAAGTGGCCATTGTATATTGCAGCTTTTATTTATTCAAACCATAGTTTTGTGGTGTCTTCTACATGTCCAATTTCTCAAGTTTGTGCCTCTTCAAAGGTGGCTCAAAGCTACGATAAATTTAAGAATGTTTATTACCTTTGCTTCTATGTTGAACCTTTGTAGCAGCTTTAATACTTCTAGCTTGATTCTACCTTGATAAGCAATGGATACGATGGAGGCAAGGCTTTTACACTTGTGCCCAGAGGATTTCAACACTAAAAGTATGCTGCTACTACTAGTAAAACCCTGAAGGTTTTGAGGTCACTCTAATGGAGAAATTGATTGAAGCCAAACATATGCTCAACCTTCCACATGCATTCCGTGGATTAATTTCAAATGTTTATATACATGATCTCATAAATTTTATCGATGCATAATGCAATAACATATGGGCTCATTTGGCGCAACCATAATTTAATATTTAATTAAATTATTAGATAATTAAACCAAATCGACAATGGATTTTTAAATGACTAAGCCAAATGTACCTCTGGCATACCCAAACATGGGGTATGCCATACCATTTTGACCACACATACCCATTTTTTTGGGTAGCAACTCTAGTATATGAACATTGTACATTGTACGGTAAGGTATGTACCATACTCGTACCCAAGTACTTGGTATGTGTACCAAGTATATGCACGTGTACCCCACCCTAGGGTATGGGCCCCCCTGCTACACAGGATGCAAACCTTCACTCGCGATCAATACCCTCCCTAACTCATTAAACCAAATAATCGTTTAGCTAAACAATAAACCAATAAAATTCTTGTTATTATTGTTGAGCATAGTCCCCCATAAAAACACAAACATGCGCTCGTTTAATAAAAAAATGGAATTTACATTTCACTGGGTCTCTCAAATAGGTTTATGCAAAATCTTTGCCATGCATCAAATGCCAACTTTTTCTATTATTTTTCTCCTCTTGATTTTCACAATTCATTCTTAGAGGGGAGGGTATCTTCTCTCCCACGCAACAAGAAGAACCCCCCTCCTTTAGAACCACCATGGCTCGACCCACTATTTTTGCCACGAGAACTTCCTTGTTGTTCCTACACATATCCACATCACCATTGATGGCATGCCATCATCGTTGTCACGTAAGAGAACCAAGGAAGGACCACATATTAATAACAACCATCGTTGTAATGCCATCATTTTCCTCTAATAAGAGAATAACCAATGATAACGATGATGGTTATTAATGTTTACTAAGACCAACTTTGGTCTATATGATGATGATGATGTTGGTGCTTATTAATGTCCATTAAGACCAACTTTGGTCTATCTAATCTTTAAAAAGATAACGAATCACTTTGTTTGCTTTAAAATTTCATTTTTGTGCTTGAATACCTTTAAGATAATAATGCCTAGATCACCATAGTTTTGATGAGCTAAAAGATTAAGATGGCCTATATTGTAACAAATATTTTTCAATTGCAATATAATGTGGGTGTACACGAAACATTATAAGAGAAAGTGTTTTTCATCTTCAACCCGCTTAGTGACACAAAAATGACGAATTATTGCAGCCCACAATATTTAGGAATTGTTCAATGCCATGTTCCAGTATGGAGCTCATGAGATTTTGTTCTTATTTTGGCGAATGATTTTCTTCTTTACGCTTGTTAAAATATATAGATACTTTTGATCTTCTAAATTATGGTTGATCACCTTCTTATAGTGTCTTAATTTTCTCTTATCCTCTAATTCTTTATTGCACCATAATTTATGCTTAAATCCAGATGTAATGATATTTCAAAATCATAATTATTTTGCAGAGTCAACTCTTCCTTGATTCCTAAATGATTTAGCCAAGACTTGGCATCTTTATGCAAACCTTGCTTGAGCCACAAGTGGTTTTAACTGGAGTTTGAAGCACTATTAGGAATCCTATTAACTCCCATGTTGTTTATCTTACTCCTATATATTACATACTTAGTCATAGCCATGCTTTGAATGGAGGAGAGACTCACTTCTATAAGGAGGATATGATAGGGTGTATTGCCAAGTCATTTTAACATTATGAGTTACAACACTTGTGGATTTGCTCTATTCTTCTCCATGATTCTCTACAGATGTGGCAGCCCCAAAATTCACAACCATATAGGATAACAAGATTGGAAACAACCTTAAAGAGGAGATTACGATTATCCCAAATCCAAAGGTCCGCTAATTTACAATTGTTTTCAAGTCCATAATAAGCTTTCCACCATCCATTTATCATTTTCTTAATGCCATAGTTCTAGTTAAGCTTGTGATGAAGATCGATTCCGAGATATTTGCATGAAGTCAATTACTCCAAGCTATTGTTTTCATACACGAAATTAGCATAAGCAATCTTTTTGGATTTGATCATCATAACCTTTGTTTTTTCAATGCTAAATACCCCTACTAGAGAAAAGATCCCTAAGAATTTTTAGTTGCTTGTCAAGATCATAGAGACTCCTCATTGTAATAATAATACCATGAGTGTAAAGAAAGGTGATGACTATACTAGCTAGAGTCTTTCCAACACAATTTACTTCTTCCAAACAACACTCTAACTTGGTGGTCTATATACTAAAAAGGGTAGGGAAAGGGGACACCATTGCTTAACTCCTATATTACAATCAATTTCTTCTAACTAGCCCTTAGTGTTCCTGAACCTGGTAGTAACATTATCATACAACCTTATCACAACAAGTATCAACTCAAAAGGAACTTGTAACTCTTCTAATATATTCCAATGGTTAGTTTTAGGCATTAGGTCAAGTGCATTTCTAAAGTCAATGAAGCAACACAAGATATTGCTTTTATTATTGTGACACTCCTCCGCTATGATCCTAAGCGTAATAAGGTGGTCTATAGTTAAATGCTATCTCTTAAATCTAACCTAGCCTTTAGCACTTTTTCTGTGGCTTTCTAGGCATATGTGGATATTCTTTTCTAGAAAAAAATCATATAACTTGGCTAAAAGAGGGCTAATCATAGTGGTCCTATGATTAGAGGGATTGTTTTTATCTTCATTTTTAAAAATAAGAACAATGAGGCTTTAAGTCAATGATTAGGGGAATCCTTCTTAGTTACAAAATTGAAAAGCTTGTGAGTGTGAGGATTAATGAAATACCCTTCAATTTTTAAGATTTATGTTTGGTAGTCTTAGATGTCTTTAACTTTTTTTTGCAAGCCACTTAATCCTAAACTCCATGTCTTTTAAAATATTTTTATTTGTTTATACAAATAGTTTAAATATTATCCACACAATATTAAAAGATTTGTAAATCTTTTTAAAATAAAGATTCCAATCCTTAAAAAGAAATCATATTTTTTTTTAATTTTAAAAATTAGAATTTTCAAAAATTTCTCATAGTTTCTATTATAATAATAACCCTATTATACTTATCCAGTCCATAGTATATATATCCACAAGTATTGAAATATGAAACATGACCTATAATAAAATATGAAACATGACCTATATTGACGATGGCGCCATCTTACTAGAATCCTTTTATAGTGGAATGCAATATTTGAAAGTGATATATATATATATATATAATCTTACAAGTGAGAGTAATAGGAAACTATGTGATTAAGATGTTTTATAATAATTTTAGATTTTTATTATTTTAATAATTATAAGTAAAAATAATAATTAAAATTATTTATTAATTATAAAATTTTAAATTATTTTTTTATACCTTCAAATTATTCCTTAAAGAAGTGGAATAAATAAATTATAGTGCTCAATTTTGATCGCCATCTTTAACAACATTACATAATTTGAATTATTTCTGGAATTTTGGTGATTAATTTTATTAATATTACATCATTTGAATTATTTCCCATTTTCATTTGTTTATTCAAATAGTATGCTAATATATAGGTAGTTATGTTTTTCATATACTAATATTAAGCATTTAAAATATACTAAATTTCTCAAGTTAAAATTTATTAAAAAATGAGCAATGTAGGCCACTCATTCTAAATCAAGCTTGGTAAAATCTTATGTGGTTTTCTCCTTTGGGAGATGTGGAAAAACATAATTGTAAAGTATTCAATTATCAAGAGAAAATTAATGAAAAAATATGGTGTAAAATCAAAGAAGATGTTATTGAAACTCTCCAACTCTCTCAATGGTCAAAAGATGATCATATCTATGAAGGGCAGACATTAATCATCATGCACGCATGGGGATTTGAACTAAAACCAACAATAAGTGAATTCACACTACAAAAATCTTCTATCTTCATTTCCAACCATTGGTCTTCCCCTCTAGAAGGATTCAAGAAATTAAAATTTGACAGAGCATCTAGAGCAAATCTAGGTGTAGCATGTTCCGGTGGGAATTTAGAAATGATCAAGGGGAAATTGACTAGATCTATGAAGGCTCTCTAGGGAATTACAACCAACAATGTTGTTGAACTTCACTCCCTAATGCAAGGTCTCCAGCTATTCAATAGAGCTTCTCAAAGATTGTCATTGAAGGTGATTCTCAAATCATTATTCATATGTTGCACAAACTCCAAAATGGATCCCCTATAAGTAAAGTCTCCAACAACTACCAACTAGAGGAGAATCTGGAAAACCTAGACAATAGTATCCCTCACATTTCATCCTTCATTCCCTCCCATGTACACAGAACAACCAATGAAGTGGTGGATCGATTAGCCAATGTTGGTGATCTGAACTCTCTTTTCCTAAAGTGTTGTAGATAACAAACCACCAATTTGCATAAAGGTTGTGTGTCCACCAATGGAACTGTATGCGCATTGAATGAGCTTTGCAACTTTTAAAATCAACGCATGTAGGTTTTCACAATGGTTCCTCACTGTGTTAATGCTTTTGGAATTTCATTATGTTTTAGTTTGTGAACCGACGTATTGAGTGGACACTCCACCCATCATCAAGGGATCAAAATGAAGCTATATTAGGTAGAAAAGAGGAAGGTTGAATATACAAGGTATTGGAGAAATAGTTGTTAGGGCCGAACCATTGGAGGGAGAAATCAAAGAGAAACGTTTTAAATTAAAGGAAAAAATAGACAATAAATAAAACGAATAAAAATAAGTCAATTCTCGCTAGATCATTCGGATAAGGTGCGGGTCTCGTCAAATGGACGACCTAGGTTCAATTCCCCTTAGGGGTGAGATAGTTGGGAGGAGACATTCAAAATCCAACTAGTTGAGGATTGGTGTGGCCCGGGTCGGGTGCGATCCTCGGGTGATTTTTATGACTTAGATGCCCCTGGGTCATGGTTTCTTAGACCAAAGGCCACTCCCGCAAGTTAAGGAGAATCTAACAAACCAAAAAACTAGTAAAAATAGGCAAAGTTGAGGATTGTTCACAGGGATTTTATTAATACGAATAACAAGGATGAATGAGAAAGAGGTAACGCCAAATCTTGGTAACAAATCATAAAAATTAAATTAATTACCAATGAACTATATATAACTATATGTAGGAATGATTTTATTAAGGATTAAAAATTATTAGGAATAACTTCTAAGAATTAAATTAGTATTATTATGAATAATAATGAGTGTGGTTGATAGGTAACAAACAATAATAGTAAGTTAATTTAAATATGAGAAGCAGACATCATAAAAATCTACATGAGCATAAAGATCTCCATGAACAGAAAGAAGAATTTGGTGAGATCAAAGTAGGGGTCAAATTAATAAAGAGTGGGATGAGAGATAGAGAGAAAGGAAAGGTTAGAGGGAGGACAAATGAGGAGGGTGACAAATCATTGGCTTACATGATGGATTAAGGGTTTCAAAGATTGACTTAATTTATAGCCATCTTCGTGATAAAAATTGTTCCTTCTTGCTACAAGCAATGCTGCAAACCGCCTACAAACAATAATAGTAAGTTAATCCAAATATGAGAAGTGGGCATCATAAAATCTCCATGAGCATAAAGATCTCAATGGACACAAAGAAGACTTTGGTGAGATTAAAGTAATTAGGGATCAAATTAATAAAGAGTGGGATTGAGAGATAGAGAGAAAGGGAAGGTTAGAGGGAGGACGAATGAGGAACGTAACAAATCATTGGCTTAGATGATGCATTAAGCGTTTCCAAGGTTGCCTCAATTTATAGCCGTCCTCAAGATCAAAATTGTTCCTTCTTGCTGCAAGCAATGCTGCAAACAGATTACGCAAATAAGAATTGTAAAATATATGTTCCAATAACACCTTTTAAGAATGGGTTTCCCATCAACACCAGCATATCCTACATTAGTTTTCTCATTGATAAAATCAGTGCAAAGCCCCAAGGGTAGCTCAATCAGTTGAACCATCTGGCCAAGGCATGCTACTAACAGGGAAGCAAAAGATCACATTTCAAATCTGGTTGAGTCCCCTGGGGCTATCAGTTTCTATTATGGCTGGCAGTTGTGACGCCCTCCATCCAGCTATTACGGGGAAGAGGGAGGAGGGTTCACACAATGTTTTCCTTGGGGACAAAGAAAAACATAAAATCAATGCAAAGGGTTTATGCCATAACTGTTTGTTTTCAATTCAAGTAAAGTAGTTCACTTCTTTTAGATTTAAATAAAAGGGAATTAAAAGAAGCCTTCACTTATTCAAGAATCAAACAAAGGGAAATCCAAATAACCATGGCATTACTACTTAGATCCGATATCCATTCTACATTAATTTCTTGCCCAGAAGAAAAAATTGGCAATTAATTTAGCTCAATTGAAACAAGGTGGTCTATAACATTACTTTTTAATTTCAATTAACGAAAAAAAGTATGGTATTGGTTCGATAAAGAAATGCATACACCAACATTCCTGCCCGAAAGCTCAAAATGCATTAACTTAGTAAATGAGGATGCAGCTTTCTCTGCTGCATAAATGTAGAACACGCTTCATTGCAATTCAAACCTTGCTAATCTGGAAAAGCGCCACTCTTGACTAATTGATCAATTTCAGCTGCAAACCTATTACCAAAGAAAAACAGACAAGGTCAACCTTTTGAATAATGTTATAATGGGAAACACACCACAATAATTGTGGCAAATACAATAAGGAATTATCCTGAACTGAGTACCAATTTAAAAAATTTACCCTCATTAAGTTGATAATGGAATTAGTGTATTACAGAACTTGTATTCACATTCCATGCTTGTCCCTCACTAAGGTATGATATCATGTTTATTGGAATTCAAAATCTCCTTTGGAAACAAATGTAAGCATTTAAGAGAGCCTTCCGAGCTTTACCTACTTTTAATATTAATCGAAAGAAATATCCAAACCATGTTTAGTTGCTTCATCTTTGATTGCACCCATTATAAGTGTCGTATACTTTAAAAGAATTTCCTCTACAACAAATGCAAAACACTTACCGATGAATGGGAAATCCCATTACATTGAAAAAACAACCAGAGATCGACTTTACAAATGTTCCTCCAATCCCCTGTGATAAAATAAGCAAATGTGTATTTTAGTTTCCATAGGTATTTACAAGAGCAAACCGATTATTATGAGTATTTAAAACACATAGACATAAATTCTTGCAACTATCAGAATATAACTACAATAAACAAGTACTGATTCTAACATGCACCCAACATCTTCCTAACAAATAAAGGATCTGAAAGAAATACAACTCAAGAATGGCTAATGGTTATCAACTTACCATAGACATACGCCACATACTGCATGCTAGCCTTGAAATAGGATAAACATGAAATAATAAAGGAAATAATACCAAAGCTGCAGGGGTAAGCACACGTAGAACAAGGATGCTCGAGCCCATCCCAGGTTCCCATCTCCCATAACCAAACAAACCAGGTTCTTTACTGAAGAACCAGATTCTCCCTAACACGAGTGGGAATGAGAGACTGAAATGGATATTTGAACCCCATTTTCAGGTGCTTTTGGGTACTTCAGGAGTGCACCCTCTACCGAGATATTAAATATGACTTAAGATAAAGAAAAAAACTATTTTTAATTTTTTAAATCTAGAAAAATGCAAGAATAGGGTGGGGCCCTCCCCAAAACCCAAATGCTTCATTGACCTCACACCCTCATGCACTCAAAACATTAAATCACCGACTCATTTTTAACAATTCATTTCCAGCAGTAAAGGGAGAGAACAGTCCTGCAGTGAAGGGACTTCAGAGCTCTATTCTTGCTTAAAATTTGTGGACAATGATACAGAGTAAAGTGGTGAAGTGGACATGATGATGATGATAATGCAAAAGAACTAGCAGGCATGGCCTGCAGAAGCCAGATCTGCTAGGGTATTTCAGTATGATGCTTTTGAATTTTATATTTCATAATTGGAAATGCCATTAGGAATAAAGTAGTATGACATATGTAGTTGCCACTTGGTTTAACTTTTTAAAACTCAAAAGTTGGGACCTATTTGTTAGCTTTCCAGATACTCTGAAAGTGTCTACACCATGTTTGGGGGTGCTTAATGACACTTGGGGTACATGATATGTGTTCAGCCCCCAATGATCTAATAAGGTATGTGATGGATTCGCACATTGGAGATAGCTTGCTCAGTGGTTGCTTGACACAAGTTGGGTGCTTGCTTGGCATTCTTCCCTAAGGCATTAGAGTTATCTTGACAGCTTGGTGGATGTCCTTCATTGTGGCCACATGGAGAGATTCACTTGCTTGGAGAATGCCCTAATTAGGATGAGGAGCATTCTGCATCTTGGAGGAGGGCATCAGAACCTAGATAGCATGGGGTTGCTTGGACTCCTGAATGGAGGCTTAGAGTTGGCTCAAGCACGGCTGAATTGCAGTAGTGTTCATGCAAAAGGAGTGGACCCTAGTGGAGTACATGGCTTAGGTGGAGCAATGGAGTCTGTGTTAGAAAGTGACAAGGAAGGTCTTCTAGCATTGCATGTGTCATTGCATGCTAGGAAGACATTAAACAAGAAGTCAAATGTATTTAATGTGATTTTCCTAAGTTTGGACTTAAGAAAATACATTAATAATTCTAATTTAATTTTGACTTAATGGAATCACTTTTATAAAGTGAAAAAGTGAAAAAATTTAAGTGATGGCTAATCTAATCTTGGCCATTGATCTCACCGGAGGATCACATCCATTGATCCATAGTGAGGATTAGGGTTTTCGCTTAGCCATTGAGTTAAAAGGAGATTTGATGGAGAGGACACACACATAAGAGAGATACAGACAAAGGAGAAGTCGGACATAGAAGTTTGTTGAGAAGACGGAGGAATATTCATCTGGAAGATTCGCAGAGCTACTAGGCAGAGCGTCGGACCACACAGATCACGCAGAGGGAGGACCGTACAACAGCAAAGGAGGATCATACAACTGTTGTACAGGTGTCGTATTGTTGACGTCATCCTGTACGGATCCATACAGCTGGGTCGTACTGCTAACGCAGAGGTCGTACAGCTGTGCAGGGGTCGTGGCTTGTTGTTGGGTTTGCCCAGTAATTTGCAGAGGATCGTTTTGCCAGGTTGGGTGGATTAAATTGCTAGATTGTAACTGTTCCATATTTTCTTAATAAAAATTGCATATCTGACTATTGCACCAGTTTTCCCATCTTGGGTTTTATCCGGGGGTTTCCATACCCAAAACATTGTGTCTATATTTATGTGATGTTGTGGATATTTCTCAATATTTACTTAAATTTCATATCTGACTGTTGCACCAGTTTTCCCATCTTGGGTTTTATCCGGGGGTTTCCATACCCAAAACATTGTGTCTATATTTATGTGATGTTGTGGATATTTCTCAATATTTACTTTCCGCTGCAATACTAGTAAAAGAAATTCATGTGTGGTTTTCAGTAATAATTAAATATATTGTTTAGCCCTAATTTGAATTTTAAAGGAAAATTTACATGGTATCAGAGCTCAGTTGAGCTAAATTTGAGAAATTGCAGCAGTATTGATAGATCAGGGGCAAATCTATTGAAGACACAAACCTGGAGTATAGATCTAGGGTTTGACAGGTACACTTCACTATGCCTGTGCAGTTGAGAGTTGAGGACAGACTCCAAGGGGCTCAAAACTTTCCTACTTGGAAAAAAAGGATCACAAGGATCTTGGATGTCAATGATACAGAGGAGCACATTGACTCCACGAAGGTTGTGACAAATCCGGTAGAGTTGGTAACTTGGAAGAAGTTAGACTCTAGAGCTATGTTGATCATCTTGGATGGGGTGAAGGACCACATAGTCCCTCACATTTCCGAGAAGAAGACCGCATTGGAAATGTCGAAGGCTTTGGAAGGACTTTACCAGAGCAAGAACAAAAACCAGAAGATGGTGTTGCAAGAGACGATGCACAGTACCAAGATGGCCAAGGGTGAAGGGGTGGTGCCTTATCTCACAAGGCTCACACAGATCAGAGACGAGCTTGGAGCTGTTGGCTCTAAGACTAAGGCTGAGGAGCTAGTTCGAATAGCCCTAATGGCTTTTCTAAGCCATGGGACACCTTTATCAAAGGTGTTGTGGCTAGGGAGAATCTCCCTGATTGGCAGAGGTTGTGGGATGATTTTGTTCAGAAAGAGACCCGCATGGGTCAAGGTTCAGGTTCATCCAGCAATGCCCCACAGATTGTGGATGAAGAGGCTCTATCCCTATTAGAGAAGAGCAAGGGTAAGGCAAAGAAAAAGAAAGGAAGTAAGAAGAACCTTGACATGTCCAAGGTCAAGTGTTTTATCTGCCACAAGCAATGACACTTTTCCTCCCAATGCTCAAACAGGAAGAAGAAGAACAACACCCAGATGGCAGGATTTGCAGAGGTGGACGAATTCAGCAAGAACTTCAATGAAGATTTTTGCTTGATAGCTTGCATGGCAAGCACCACAGGTAGCAGCATTAGGTGTGTGGACAATGGAGCATCTTGTCATATGACAGGACAAAAGAGGTTCTTCAAGGACTTGCAGGAAGGTGGATTAAATCTCCACATAAAGTTGGGTGATGATGCGCAGTATCAGGCGCATGGAGTTGGCACTGTTTCATTTCAAAGGGGGTCTGGCAAACCCCTCAGTTTTGCTAACGTATTATATGTTATGGGGTTGACTAAGAACCTCATATCCGTTTCCACCTTGGAGGACAAGGGATTTCAGGTGAAGTTTCAAGACCATAAGGTGTATATTAGGCCCAGGGGGTCAAATAGGAGTTTGGATCGGGTGATTGGGATCCGGAGTGGGAAAGTGTACAGACTACACTTTGAGTCTACAAAGGCTCTAGTCAGCAACAACAGTAGTCAGGGTGATCTGTGGCATAGGAGGATGGCACACTTACACCATGGAGCACTGAGGCATTTGAGACAGGCAATCATTGGAGTTCCTCAAGTACAAGAGAAGCATAACCACTGCAAGGGTTGTGTGTTGAGGAAGAACATTAGGAGACCTTTCCCACAGAGTGAGCACAAGTCTAAGGGGATCTTGGACTTAGTGCATTCGTATGTTTGCAAACCTATGAGTGTCCAATCTTTCAGTAGCTACAGTTACTGTGTCACTTTCATTGACGACTACTCCAGGAAGACCTGGATCTATTTCCTGAAGGCCAAGTCAGAGGTCTTTGATCGGTTTCGGGAGTTCAAGACTCTCTTGGAAAATCAGACAGGGAGGAAGATCCAAGTATTGAGGACGAACAACGGGGGTGAGTACACCTCCAATGAGTTATTGGAGTATAGCTCATCGAAGGGGATCAAGAAAGAGCACACAGTGCCTCATACTCCCCAGCAGAATGGAGTGGCGAAGAGAAAGAATAGGACAATGGTAGGAGCAGCCAAAGCCATGCTATTTGATTAGGATTTACCACTATTCCTTTGGGTCGAGGCATACAAGACTGCAATGTACATTCAGAACAGGTGTCCCACACAGCTTTGGGGAGGAGACACCTGAGGAGGTCTTCACAAGCACTAGACCAGATGTAACCCACTTGCGCATATTTGGGAGTGTCTGCTATTGTCGCATTCATGCTGACACTAGGAAGAAGTTGGACCCTTCTAGAGAGAAGCGGTTACTTGTTGGTTACAACAAGACTTCGAAGGCGTACAAAGTTTATATTCCTGCTCGCAAGAGGAGCATTGTGAGCAGGGATGTCCAGTTTGATGCGAACAGAGCCTTGCGGAGATCTATGGACTCACCAGCACAAGAACAGACAACACAGGACTCAAGGGTCAAATTGGAGGAGCCCCAGGTACAGGTACAGGTACAGACACAAAGCACAGGTTTTGGTAGTCAGAGGGAGTCAAGGGGACAGGATCCTTTAGCCATTGACTTGGAGGATGAGTCGCAGCAGGTAGCACTAGACTAAGGCCTAAGTGGTTTAGGTCCACAGTTCAGGATTCCAGGTAGGTGAATCCTCCACAAAGCTCCATGAGGTGGAGCAAACCACCAGAGAGACTTAGTTATATGGCATTAATGATGGAGTTGATTAACTCCGAACCTTCCAGTTTCGAGGAGGCTGCACAACATGATGTGTGGCAGGAAGCCATGGTTGAGGAGTATGACTCAATCATGAAGAATCAAGTATGGGAGGTTATGTCGAGGCCACAAGGTAAAAAGGTGGTGGGATCCAGATGGATCTACAAGGTGAAGCATGCAGTAGAAGGAAGCATGGAGAAGTACAAATAGCGCTTAGTGCCAAAGGGGTTTTCACAGAAGGAGGGTATTGACTATGAAGAGACCTTCGCCCCTGTTGCCAGGTATTCTTCCATTCGTACCATTATCACATTAGTAGTAGAGATGGGTTGGCGTGTCCATCAGATGGACGTTAAGACTACCTTCCTCAACGGAGTTATAGAGGAAGAGGTATTCATTGAGAAGCCAGAGGGGTTTGATGTGAAGGACAGGGAGACGCATGTATGCAGGCTGCAGAGAGCTCTTTACGGGCTCAAGCAGACACCTCAAGCATGGTACTCGAGGATTGACAGCTATCTACAAGAGATGGGATTCCAGGGAAGTGAGGCAGACCACAACCTATACTTGTCAGGTGAGGTGCCTCTCATACTGGTCTTAAATGTAGATGATCTCTTTCTTACATGAGCTGAGAGGCTGATTAACGACTGCAAGTCCAACTTTGTAGTTGAGTTTGAGATGAAAACCTTGGGTTGATGCATTACTTCCTACGCTTGGAGGTTTGGCAGAGAGACGGGTGCTTCTTCATTGGAAAGGAAAAGTATGGCAGTGGAAATCTTGAAGAGATTCAAGATGGTGGATTGCAAGCCTATGGCCATACCTCTAGTTTCAAACTGGAGGAAGATTGATGCATCGGGGTCAAACGAATTTGATCCTACATTGTATCGCCAACTTATCGGATCGTTCATGCAACACATGGCCAAAGATTAGCTTTGCAGTCAATTCTTTGAGCTAGTTCATGGTGGACCCTTGAAGAGTGCATTGGACGGTTGCAAAGCACATAGTTCGCTACATCAAAGGTACAGTGGAGTATGGGTTGGTTTATGATCACAGGGGGAGTGTACAGTTAGCAAGCTTCACAGATGCTGACTAGGAAGGATGTGTAGAGGACCGAAAGAGCACTTCAAGTTTCTGCTTCAGCATTGGATCAAGGGTTGTCTCGTGGTTCAGCAGGAAGCAGAAGTCGGTTGCATTGAGCTCAGCAGAGGCTGAGTACATGGCAGCCAGTTTGGTTGCTTGTGAAGGAATGTGGCTGAGGAAGTTGCTTTCAAGGTTGTTCGAGTGTAAGCTAGAGCGTGGCTACAGTAGTTCACTATGACAATAAGAGTGGCATCAGGCTATCTGAAAATCCAGTGCCATGAATGGAGCAAACACATAGACATTCGGTACCACTTCCTAAGAGATTGTGTACAGACTAAAACCATTCGGTTGGAGTACATACAGACAGATGAGCAGGTGGTGGACATTTTCACCAAGGCAGTTTGCAGACATAGTTTTGTAAAGTTCAGAGATAAGTTGGGGTTACTATTAAATCCCTTCCTCATTGAGAGGGAGTGTTAGAAAGTGACAACAAGGAAGGTCTTCTAGCATTGCATGTGTCCTTGCATGCTAGGAAGACATTAAACACGGAGCCAAATGTATTTAATGTGATTTTCCTAAGTTTGGACTTAGGAAAATACATTAATAAATCTAATTTAATTTTGACTTAATGGAATCACTTTTATAAAGTGAAAAGTGAAATAATTTAAGTGATGGCTAATCTAATCTTGGCCATTGATCTTATCGGAAGACCACATCCATTGATCCATAGTGAGGGTTAAGGTTTTCACTTAGCCATTGAGTTAAAAGGAGATTTGGTGGAGAGGACACACACATAAGAGAGATACAGACAAAGGAGAAGTCAGACCGAGAAGTTTGCTGAGAAGACGAAGGAACACTCATCCAGAAGATTCGCAGAGCTACTAGGCAGAGTGTCGAACCACACAGATCACGCAAAGGGAGGACTATACAGCAACAAAGAAGGACCGCACATCTTCCGTACGGATTATGTACTGCTGACGTCATCTTGTATGGATCCGTACAATTGGGTTGTACTGCTGATGCAGGGGCCGTACAGCTAGGTCGTACTGCTAACGTAGGGGCTGTACAGCTGTGCAAGGGTCATGGCTTGTTGCTGGGTTTGCCCAGTAATTTTGTAGAGGATCGTTTTGCCAGGTTGGGTGGATTAAATTGTTGGATTGTAACTGTTCCTTATTTTCTTAATAAAAATTTCATATCTGACTGCAACATCGGTTTTCCCATCTTGGGTTTTATCCAGGGGTTTCCATACCCAAAACAATGTCTATATTTATGTGATGTTGTGGATATTTCTCAGTATTTACTTTATGCTGCAATACTAGTAAAAGAAATTCATGTGTGGTTTTCAGTGATAATTAAATATACTGTTTAGCCCTAGTTTGAATTTTAAAGGAAAATTTACAGTCTGTGTGAGCTTGTGACCAAGGGGTGTGGACAAACCTTGTGTAGCTACAACATCTTGGAGCCCTTATTGTGTACAACATCGTCATGGAGCATGACATGTGTACCCTTGGAGTGGACCATTTCATTTGTGTGGGCCTACATGTGTTTATTGTAGGTTGTTTGTGTTACCCCCCTATTTGCATTGGTGGTCACATGGAGGTTTTCTGGGCTATTCTAAAGATTTAGGTGCAAGTAAAAAGCATGAAAACAACGGTAATCAGGCCAAGTATCAAATCTGGGCGTGTTCACAGCCCTAAGCAGCAATTTGGACAGTCAAATTGGCATGGAAAGTAGTCCTAGATTGATCTAGTATTGCAAAAGGATTTGAGCCACAGATGGTCAGCATATTAACTATTATCACATATACATTTGCAGTTGAGCTTCCATGATGCAGCGTGCAAACTTGTCTCTTATTCTATTCCGGGCTACTTTTTACGTGGGGTATTAGCATGGATTTTTACAGCTTCAGTTATTCTAGAGCCTTGTTCATCAAATTTTCCTTGCTAGGACTAAGATTCATGAGTCCATTGAGATGCTTTTGGTGATGATCTAGTTCATTATAGCAGAGTAGCATATCAAAAGTTGGTACACATAGTTATAGAGGGGCTTATCAGTTGGAGACAGGTATATTTAGTGTGATCAGGTATACACTTTCATGGTTTGATTTTTCTCTATGATATATGTTAGACACCTATGATTATCAGTTTAGAATGATTATGGTGACCTATGCTTATATCTATTGTGTTTTTACCTGTGTTATGATTAATTGAGGAATTTGATGAGAAGACTGTTGCTCATGCCATGCTTGTACAAATTGTGAACCTTGGTGCTAGGATGGTTCCATGTCATTTGTCCCTGTCCATCCAGTTCATCCACCTTCGATCTTATCCCATGACTTAGACTAATTGAGACTTGTGAGATTGAAGATCCTTTTCCCCATTGTGACCCCTATGTATGATAGACTCCATGTTGCTTTGTGTCTCTGGCTATGAAGTATGTGGCTTGGCCAGTGTGGTTGGGTTCACAAGGTAGTTCTCCTTTAGTTCTCAAAGCAAGTGCTCCATCATAACAGTGTTGCTAAACACTAAAGCATCGGAACGCATAAAAGCTATATCTAAAGGATGCAAAAAGTATAAATGTTTAAAAGGTAGTCAATGGCAAAGAGGTTGAGCACTCATTCCTTGTATAATGTAAGGCTCATCTTCCCCCCACAGGGGCACCAGGGAGAGGCAAACTCGTCGAGGCTATGGACTGCTCGCTGGCAGCGGGTCTAGGCCTTAGTCATTTATTGGAGCCCAAAAGGCTTTCCAGGGCACCTATTCTTGTAAGTTGACCACTATCCTGTGAAATGTAAAGTGATTTGAAAAGGTTAATGGTCAAAGGATGAGCACTCACTCCTTGTATAGCGTTCAACTCATGTGCCCCCACAGGGCATTAGGGTGAGACTAGCTTGCAAAAGTTGGGTCTTTGTCAATACTGGAGCCCAGAAGGCTTCCAAGGCACTTGCCTTTGAAGGTTGACCTACATTGCAAATAAAGTGCAAAGGAAAACTTGTTAGAGTCTAAGGGAAGCATATCCAAGTACTTTATCCATCTGTGAGACACCTCCATCCCCTATTGCTATCTGTCATACATATGTCACCTTGGTAGAGTGTATTGTTTATCATTCGGATAGATCACTGAGTCAAAGTCAGTCAAAAGTCATTCCCCTTTGCCTTAACCTTGTTCTTCCATCCTCACCCATCTGTAGCACATTGTTTACCCTTTGTAAGTATGGCATGAACAAGCAGACTTCCTGAAAGGTCCAAGATTCTTCAGAAGCACAAGTACATCTTACTATTATTATTATTATTTGTCGCCATGATTAAGAATAACTTATTTAAGTTGGGTTTTGATATACACCATTAGAGCATTTCTTACCTTAGATGGTTGCAGGATCATATTGATATAGTATCTCACTTTGATTTTGGGTACTTTGACTTGGTCAACTCAGTTGACCAAGTCGATCACGGTTCCGAAGGTAGTGACTCAAAAAAGCAACAAGGTCTATATTTGTTCCAGACATGCCCAGGACCAATATTGTATCTTCAGTTTTGAGAGTCTAGTCCCGGTTCTCCAAATAAGTGATTATTATCACTTAATTATTGGCCAAATGATCAAATTTTATTCTAGATGGCAGTATGATTGGTTCTCCTAGAGCAGAGCAATGTTCCAAGGGGTATTTTCAGTCACTTATACCAATCTTCTATGTCTCCAGATCATCTAGAGCAGTCAGTTTGCCCCAGTTTTCACCCCGGACATAGTTATGGTGGATTTATAATTTTCCAGAGATCGTTCCAACAAAAATGAACTAGAAAAATCACTGAAAAAATCGATTTGGCCTCCTGGGTCAAGGAAATGGCCTGGCATTTTGACAGATGATGTGTTTCAGCACCCCAGACAATCCTCCAGCAGTTTTCAGTCAGCAGATGTCCGGATTATTTTATATTGGCTCAGCCAGTGAGGAAAGCTCCCCAAGGGGCGCCCCCTCTCATGGCTAATGATGTATTTCATGATTATATCATATGATTTAAAGTTGTAAAGGGGCCTAGGGTGAATTAAGCCCCTAAGTGACCCCCTCTCATGTATTACTATGTCATACTTTATGTTATATTGTGAGTTTGACTTGGGATAGGCGTCCTTGAGCAAAGTGCGCCCCCATGTTGACTCGGTCACTTGATCCGTGTATTGATCTTGGTATTTTTTATCTCCACCATTGAAGATGTTTTAATCTCGACCGTTGGATGATAGTTGGTTAGAATGGGGCACACTCTAGCTATTTAAGAGAGGTGAACACCCCCCATTGTAGTCATGAGCTCTGGCACCGGAATTGAAATAAAGAGATTTTGTCTGGGACTACACACTTGTCTATTGCTTGATGAATGAATGAGTTGATGACTGGCACTGCTTTTTTTCTGCACTAAGATATATCCGACATAGTTTTTGTATATTTCCTTGTACCCGTTTAACTAGCACGTGTGCTTGAAGGAGGCGATTCTGAGAGAGGCGCGTTGGTGGGGGGACTCACCCTGTTGTCGAAACTCAGCATTGGTTATCAAGGAGTTGCAACTTCTTTATGATTTATTCTTCTTGTACTTCTTTTAGTTTGCATTTCCCATTTATTTGCCATACTAATTGATTTTCCTTGGTGTGGCAGGCAAACAGGGGCGCTAGGGACACTAGCTGAAGCAGCATTTCATCAAAAGATTGCTCGAAAATCTTATTTGATCTCAAGAAAGGCATTCTTCATCATCCAAGAGGTCATCGGCAATGATTCAAGTACGTTTCTCAGGTAAGTTATCCATCTTTTGATTTTCATGCATTGCCCATCAATAATTTTCACTGAAAAACCCTTATTTAGCATTAGGAAAAATTGTCAGACCAATTTGCATTGGGAATCTGCGAATTTGGTGATCTGGGTTTTGTGTGGCATACCGAAAAACCCCCTTTCCCTCAAAAACATCAAGCTTGGACTCCTCTACCCTTCTCCAGGCATTGGTCTCAGTCTGGGGAAAAAACGCCCTTCCTTCAGCAAGTTAGCCATTTTCCCTCTGTTTTTTGTCCAGTTTCATCTGGGTATTTTTCACTGTTGAATCTTTCATCCTAGTTAGTGTGCAGGAAGCCACAATTGTCAATATCATCTACGTCGTGGGGATTTCTCAATTATCTGCTTAAAATCCTCCAGGGTCCGAGTTTGATCATTTGAACCAGCACACTAAAATCCTAGATCTGCCTCAAAACTCTGCAAGCCATCTGATTTAATCACCTAAGTAACATTTCCAATCTAGAATAACCATCCCACTCAGGTATCCTTAATTTGTGGCTCGTCCTTAAATCTAGGGTTTCAGACACTCACCTTACGAATTCTTCGTCAGGAGTCTGATCCGGTGATTTGTCTTGAATCTTTCCTTTCATAATTGATCTGGGTCTCCCCCTTTGTCACTTGGGCTTCTCTAGTGGCATAAAGCGAAGGAATCCCTAACCGGCGTGACAACCATCCATCTTTTGGGGGTTAGGGTTTTCGTAGGTCACGGCTTTGGTTGTCTGTCCCCTCTGCCATCCTATATTGGATATCTATATTGGGGCAACTACAAGATCTATGATAGCTACAAGATCCGTGATAGCTACAACACCTTGGAGTCCTTATTGTGTACAACATCGCCATGGAGCATGGCATGTGTACCCTTGAAGTGGAGCATTTCATTTGTGTGGGCCTACATGTGTTTATTGTAGGTTGTTTGTGTTACCCCCCTATTTGCATGGGTGGTCACATGGAGGTTTTCTGGGTTATTCTAAAGATTTAGGTGCAAGTAAAAAGCATGAAAACAACAGTAATTAGGCCAAGTATCAAATCTGGGCGTGTTCACAGCCCTAAGCAGCAACTTGGACAGTCAAATTGGCATGGAAAGTAGTCCTAAATCGATCTAGTATTGCAAAGGGAATTGATCCACAAATGGTCAGCATATTAACCAACAAACTTGGGCCAAAGATTCCACTGGTCAAAAAGAAAGTCAAAAGAAAAAGTCCAAGAAAGCTCCAAGGAAAATCAAAGCATCCCAAAAAGCAAAATCAAGGGATAAAATAAAAGAAAAAGGAAAATGCCTCTGAATTCCCCAAATCCTCAGAGGCAAAATTCAGGAGCCATGAAGATTAACCAGAGTATTGAAGAAAAGTCAAAGAATAAAAGAAAGGCCCCAAAGAATAAAATCAAGGCCTAATAATTGTCCCAGTGCTAAAGAAAAATCAAGTCAAGAAGACAGGAAGCATTGATAGGGTGAATTGCTAGGATCTAAGGGAGAGTAACTCATAATCTTCATTCCATGTCAAGGCACTTCCCTATTGTTTGCACTAATGGAGAAACTTACAGAAGAATCCCTTATCCTACATCTTGAGTCAGCCAAATCAACTAAAGTCCAATTCACTTGACTAGCCTGATTTAATCAATCTATAATCCACCCTGAAGAAGAAACTTGTCCCTATGAATGCATTGATTTATCATGGTACTGGTTAATTTGTAAATCATCTTTCTCAAAAACATGTGTGAATATATTTGTGGTGTTGACATGTTATCATGTTTAAGATAACTAACTATATGATGACTCACTTTGATGATCATTTAAATCTATATGTACTTATCCATGTAAACACCCATTATTGCTAGTCCACCAGGGACACTTCTAATCAAGTACAACTTCACTTCATTGCCATTGAGATTCATCATGTCTTCTTTAGAGCTATTGTATTCAATGCCAGATTGTCAATGTTATATAGTGGCCAAGAGGGGCCTATTGTATACCTTTGGTTGTGCATGGGGTCCGGTGATTCTAAGCACATATCTGGATACCCATTTGGCCACTTAATCAAGTATATGACATCAAACCAATCACTACTGCCTCAAATCAGTCACTTCCCAAAAGGTGATGGGCCTTTCCCTAATGTTATGTAGTCCCGACTCTCATGGACATGCACAGGATTGATATATTTAGTATTTTCCAAATCTATTTATGGGTTTGGATACTCATTTGGCTCTATTTTCATCTCCCATGGTAGCATGTCAAAATGCTTTCTCAGATTGGTATACTGATTTTTTCATGAATTTCACTGAGCCGACCTGCTATATATGTAATTTAAAATTCATTTTTCTTAAGGGAGCCGACCTTACATTTGGTCAATTTAATATTAATTGAAAAAAAACTCTATTTAGTAAGGATATAGGGTTTCTTTTAGGTCTTCATCTTTTTGCTTGTGGGAGGATACAAATTTTACCATGTCTATGTTGGAAACTTCTCCAAAGACACCAAGATCATCAAGGGTTTCAAATATGCACCATAGGTGCCATGTTCTTCATGTCAAGGAGTTTAAGCCATGTCAAATCTTCAAGTAGTTAGTTGAACATATTTTTTTGTCACATCACGCATATCTATAATCAAGCCACCAAATAATATGTGATCATCAAGGGTTAGAGGACTTGTTTATCAAGGGCTTCTAAGTGGGCATGGGATTCAACATCAAGGGGGTGTAAAGACTACAATCAACTTCTTATTAAACTATTGATGAGGGCATCAAGCCATAACGCCAAGGTCCATCATACCAAAATGTGCCATAAGAAGTCATCATCATCATCATTATAACAAGAGAGCTTCAAAAAATCCATCACCATCATAGTGGCAACAAAGACCATCAAGCCACCAAGTGTGTGGGCTTCATGACCCCATCAAGCCACAAATGAACACAGAATGGTTCATTTGGGCCACCAACTATGAATTGTCTCCAATGCCCAACCAACCATGTCATGCTTGCCATGTTATCAACCTTGTTATTCCTTTGTCATTAATGGCTTATCAGCAATGAAAACCATGCTCAACAGCTGCATGATACTTATAGTCATGAAATAATGGAAAAAGTGCTTTCCCATCGTCTTTAATGGCATACTGAAGTGGATAGTCCGGAATGTGTGAAAAATCCAATATATCCATCCACGATTCGTAAGAAGATGTCATTTCATCTGGCTTCCTTCTAGTCCTCGTAGAGTACTTTTATTTTCTTCAGTGGGAGTCGCCAGGTGACACCTTTTCACCTGCCAAGTTAGACTTGAACAATCTCACCAAAGTACTAAACAAGAACGTACCTGAGAATATGGTGATTGATGAGCTGAGTTCTTTGTAGAGTCGCCAGATAAGCTTGCAGATTAGCCCCTACAAGAAATATATATGCAATCATGTAACCAAGGACTTACCTTAAGAATTACCAAGTGTCGTTTTTGCCAAAGATTTAAATGACTCTAGATAAACCACTTCAATCTTTGAAACGTCCCCAACAACGGTGCCAAAAAATGTTACCGTGCAAACTAGCAAGGCTAGCGCCCAGTAAGCACATGCAAAGAATTGTGACCCAATGTCACCTCGACCACAAATCTTAACCTCTTTGGAGTGTCGTAACATCTAAGGGGAGAGCCCTTTAGCTATCTCGTAAGACACTTAGACAATGAAAGGATATCTTCCATGCAATGTTGTTAGCATAGTTACATATATCGCCATATATCGGCGGCATCACGATATATCGCGCGACAAAGGGCTTAGCGATATATAGCCATGAAAAAATCGCAACATTTACCGATATTTTAATGTGTCACGACACATTCAATGAAACACAATATATTGGGTAAAATGTCATGAGTCGATGGAAAGTGTCAGCCTGCTAAACAAATATACGCTGATTTGAAAGATAAAAAGGCCGCAGCTCCTCTTTTTGGTTCATTTGGCATTTGGCATTGTTGAGGAAGCAGTCCACAAGGGTTTTAGGCAATTTTCAACAAGAGAAGGGAAAAAACGATTTTTCCATTGCCATTAGCGGATTGTTTGTGCCATGTGGAGTGGGGTTCCATCGAGTACATCTTTGTTTCTATTCAGGTATGTATTAATTCGTTCTTTCTTTTTGTTTCTATTCAGCCCTTCCGCCTTGAGACGGTCTTCAGATTGGTTTCTTTCTTGCATCGGATCCAGGGGTTTGCCGACTCGTCAAAAAGTCGAGGCAGGTATCCTTATTTAGCCTATTTCTCTTTTGAGACCATTGCCCGCGCCACCCACTCAGGCAGAGCCAAATGTTGGTTCACAGGGGTTTCTAGCCTTCTTACATCTGTAGAGATCCAAATAGATCATCTCCCCCCGTTTCGGTATTCTCTAGATGCCCCCGGCCACCTTCTACCTACACAACAAAACTTAAATAAAATCATCAGGGAGGATATTTATAGGCAGTTCGTCCAGATTACATGGGTCAATCCTCCGGAAGGGTTGTGCCCAAAGATGGCCTTTTATGTTGAACACTTCCTAGAGATCAGAGACAGGCTCATTGTCCGACCCCAGTACACGTTTCGTCATTGGTTGCATGCTCTTCGGATTCCTCTCGGACAGCTCAGAGTAGAATCACATAGACTCCAGGTAGAGACAAACCACCACATTGATAGATTGGACAGGATCTGTAAGCTTTGTCATCTACAGGAAGTGGAAACCGAGTCGCACTTTATCTTCAGATGTCCTATATACTACGAGATCAGAGGACGCTTCCACTGCTTGTTTAGGGGGCCTCAAACTCTAACCACCTTCTTCAGATACATCGACCAGAGATGTTTAGCACTTTATCTCCAGGAGGCTCTCAGATTTTGAGCGCAGGTCCTTCAGCCCCCCCCAGATTCGATATCATACAGAGGATCACGACATTCTTCGGCGTGCTGCCAGCTTCCAGGGGCATCAAGAGATCTACCTACTTAGATTCTAATCCAATTTCCCGATCAGTAAAGATTTGCGGAGGTCGACCTACGCAATCCCAGCGGCAGGTTCGTACCAAACCTCCCTCCGAGAGGTGTACAAGATCCTCCAGACCTCACCGACAGCACTCCAGAGGATGCCCTGCGCCCACCAGTTCCCATTTGGGCTAGTAGACATTATTGCACCTCCCTCAGTTTTCATCTTTCAGCCTCGGATGTTAGGAGTACTAGACCTTCCTCAGTCGTTTTGGCTCTGGGATGCCACCCACCAGAACTTCTCTGCCCCTGTGCAGGGTTATGGCGTTGTGACTGAGCCGACAGTCCTTCCATACTTCAGCCCAACTCACTTTGTACACTTTTATTTCTATTTTACTTCTTGCATTGTATTTCTTTTAAAGGGGAATCGTTTGGTCCTCCCTCATGCGTGAACATCGTTATCTTATCCTTTTACTTAAATTTTTAAAATTATCTTTAATTGTTTCAGGATGTTTGAGAATGGTTCCAACTTCAATGGACTTCAAAAGCAAAAAGTAGATTTTTTTATCCCATTCAGATTTGAATAGGCTTAACAGTTTTTAGGATTTCAAGATTACAATGTTTCACTGGATTCTATCATGCATTAGGGTATGGGATTGACATTTAATCAAGCACTCAACCCCTCTATGTACCTTGATGTTGGTAGTGTTGATTGTTTAGATTGATGTTGGTGGCCTCTAAACTAGTTTATAGCCTAGTTTATACTACATAGCCTACTTATGGATGTACTTTGGTTCAAATATGGATTGTGGTTGGTGCCATCTTGGTTGTATGCACTCTTGCTATATACATGAGTAACTTTGCATAATTGTGTATAATGGTTTGAATTCTAATGGTTGCACATGAATATATTTTTATCTTCAAATATTGAATATTTTTATGTATAATTTGGTTGACTCGTTTTGTGGTCCAGGATTTTTTCTGGTTTTTGTCCGGTTCCGGTACTTAGGGTTGGCTGGTTTGATGACCGGTCCTGTTCTAATAACTATGCAGTGAAGTGATTTGAGTTTCAGATCTGTGTACTTGCTGCTACTTTCTACAGTGGGATGTGTTTCGGTATTTAAAAGATTTCAGATTCCAGTTTTGAATCTTGATAGAGATTTCAGTTTTTTGTTTTCCTAAGTAGGTAGGTTAGAAATCAGACTATGACTGTTACCATGTGCTGAGAAATTTTAACACAGATATGTTGCTATTTAAATTCAATAGAACTCCACCAACCTAACACCCTCCAATGAGTGCCCAAAACTAGTCCCTCCATTGATAAATTCCATGAAACTTTTGTGGAGGGCATGGGAAGGTATAAGAAAAATAAAAGCCACATTATTTGTATGCGATGACTCGAAGTTTAAAATATTATAATTTTTCTATTTTTAAAGCATTCTCATTTGTTACTCCAATTGATGCACCCCCCACCTATTGCAACTACAAGCTTAGCTATTCATTATGAACACAAATTATATAACTATTTGATGAACTTGTTGTATTTGGGTTACATGGAGTTTAGCATTCATTGGCATACTATTACTTGCTGTGCAGCTCCTCCCCTTTATGCATTGAAGTCATGCTTCATTCCGTCATCTATTGCATATTATTTCAGATTATTTGCATTGGTAATGCACCAACCAGAGTTCTAAAAGTAACTTAATAATCAAGAACTGCCTCCTGTATGCAAATGACACTCATTTTTATCCAAGCAATCAAGTTGTATTTCATAGGAACTAGTTCCATAAATAATAGAACACATCCTATGCATGTTGTATAATTGTACGTATGCACAAACACACTAGGTGAAAGAATCAAAGTCGATTGAGGTTTGCTTCTCTACTGTCACTTTTTATTGTATCACTTATTTCATTTAGCATGGGTACTGAAGAGAGTGCAGAGAAATGCATTTATCAATAACTTAACCTGTATACCATATGCACCAGCCTTATCCATGGGCTCCCCTGAATTGATGTATGCATTGATCGCAATGTCATCTATATTCGCAAACTCTACCTGGTAAAAGTATACATTCAGACATTAAGAACATCAACTCTTGACCAGGATATACTATATACTATATAGTATTGATCAAATATCAATGATCACAATCAGAAGTCAGATTATGCCTCAGAAAAGACAGCAGTTAATGAATCACTGAAATTTAGATCAGGAAACATAAATAAGGTGACCTTTGTTTCCTCCCAAAATGTGCGAACCACTGGAGGATCCCCAAGCTTTGGATCTTCATACATTCACAAATCAAAATATCATATATTATGGGATAGATATTTTTGTTGATAGCTCAAGTCCAAAAGACCAGAAAATAAAGGAGAACTACAAATGAAAGAATAACTTTTAAACTATATTACAAGCTACGACATAGTACAAAGAAACCATGTTTACCTGGAATAGAGGGTGAAAGCACAAGAGAAACACCTGTGTACACCTTGTGCTGGCAACCTGTCCCATTGAACATGAAAATATTCAGAGTCAAATCAATCCCATTATGAGATTACGCTCAAAATTTCTCCAGAAAATATTGGAAGAAACATGGAATTACATTTAGTTCACATGAAAAGTATGCAAAACAAAGGAATACCACTCAAGCTTGAAAGCATATTGAAGGCATCCTTTTCATCTTGAGGTTTCTCCAAGATTTTTCCCTGCAATATATACATACAAAAAACTATTGAAGGTGGTAGCATAATGCCCTTGTCATCTGTAAAAAGCAAAGGACACTACAATAACATAGACGACAACATCAGTCATACATTTAGCTCGACTACTGTATCTGCCCCAATGACAAGGTCTGGTCTCTTACCACCATTTACCTGAAAAATGCAATGAATAATATTTTGTCATAAACATTGTCTTTGTAGATTACATGACACAGTCAACTGCTAATATTAAGAGCACTGATATATAAAATATTGGAAGTGAACAGTTATGTCTATGCTTGCTATTTATTAAAGTAAAAAATTCTCCACCTATATTTGTGGAGAAACAAATAATAAATATCCTCGATTCCTCACAACTTACAATCTGAACTTTCCACACTGCAAGTACATTCAGAGCAAGATGAATGTGTATACAAGACACGTATTCGTGAATAAACTGTGGGGGACAAATAATATAATACGAATAGTAACTTTTGATTCAAAGAAGAGAGACACTGGACAGTTTGCTGATTTTTATTAAACTAAGTCACCTGACATGAGGACACGGGACACAAAGGACATGAAAATACGAGTGTCCAATACGGACACGGTCACCCCGGGCATCAAGACACGGAAGACACATTATATATATATATATATATATATATATATATATATTAAAAATATAGACATCGATCCAAATGTTTTTAAAAACTAGAACATTTACAAATATTCAATAGAAATTACTAATTAGAATCAATACACAATACACATTTTGTCATTCACAAATCACAATGAGACACAAAGATGATAGCTCAAGATGTCGAAACCATATTTCTTATTAAGTCATCAAAATCAAAGTGTATTACATAGAAGTCAAAATGTCAATGGCAACTAGTAGTACTAAATAGTAAATACAAAAAGGGGTAGATCATAGATGAGATCAAAATGGAAGAATCTCATCTATCAATAATCCTCCTCCATGCCTGAATCAACATGTTGCACTACAGTCCTCCTCAAAGTACCTATTCCACTCTGCTTATTGCAATCTCTTAGAGCTCAATTACACAATGTTACAAGTTAGTAAGTACTAAGTAGCACACATAAGTCAGTTCTGTTGACTGCATAATTGATTATCGCACACCAAACTATCACAACCAAAACACGATTATGAAACAATATTATTTCACACTTTTTTGTGGTCTGTTATCCACTAATTTTGCAATTAGTTGGATTACCTGAGGAGCCGCCAATTGACAAACGTGATAAATGTTTGATTCAAGTGTATCAGATGATCCGCCTTTGTGTCTAGCAAGTTTTGGCTAGTCAGTTTTTTGTTTGAATAATTATGACCATGGCCCCGTGGGGTTTGTAATAAAATGTGCTAGTATGGTGTTTTTGAGTGGTTCGGTCTCCTAAGACGTAGAATTTCAACTAAGGTATTCCGGGGAGTTTTTTGCCCTTGACAATTATGCTTTGCCTATAGCCAAGTATAATTGACGAGGTTTTCTCCCGCTTTCTCCAAAGCTGGAATGCCCGATTTTGAATTCTGGGCCTTGGGGGGTTATTAGAGCCCAACTGAGTCTATATAAACCTACTAGACATTGTTAGAATAGACTATGGTCATGTCCTAAATCACTAGGACCCTAAGAAAAAATTTGAAAAACATTTACCGGACGCGTCAAAATTTTTATTTTTTAATTTTTTATATTTCCCTAAGTTTTTAATTAAATTTTTCCATAATTTAAATGGAAAAATTCAATTTGTAATAAGTTAGTCATCCGGAACCCGAATTCAGTGATTGAAGGCTCTAACCTTAAGCCAAAAATCATTCATGATCAGCCGGCTAGCTATCTCCAAGTTTCAGAAGTTCATTCAGCCTCATAATTAATAATTTCTCAAAAAAGTCATTGACGGAGAAATTATTAATTAAAATATTAAAAATGAATATTTTGGAGAAAATAAAAAAATAAAAGACTCTCCAAAATAAACCAAATTGAATAAAATAAAAGGCTAAATGACATGGCACGGAGCATTTATGATGATTCCAATCAATATCGGTCAGTTTCAGATCAAGTATCGGAGTGTAGCAGTTGAACTATCAGTCAGAAATTTGCCCTCTTTGGTCAAATCCGTTTTTGGTTGAAGTGTGGGTTATCTATTGATTGGGTGATCATTACGAGGGAGGATGAGCCACCTCACCCCCCCTCATTACTCCAGCACTCAGTTGCAGCTCAGTTCAACTCCAAATCATCATGCCGAGCTCATTCAATTACTTCGGTGTTACTCTTAGTCCTGATTTAGGGATTTGAGCCCTATTTTCTTTCCTTTTTGTATAAGTAGAGGCTCTTTTGAGCTCTACAAGATGGAACTTTTGGGCATAGAAACTCTGCAAAAATTGTAATCATTATTTTATTGAATAAAGCTTTTCGACTTTGGAGGTCTATGGGATTGTTTCTTCATTGGTGGATGTGTCTCTTATGAGGTGATTTCTTTCCTTGTTTTCAATTTGTTACTCATATGGTGAATCAAATAACTAGCTTTAGAAGTCTATTGTTAGAACATAAGATATTCCATTTGCAGCTATCAATTTGGATTATTATGCAAAGTTTATCTTAACCTAGATGAGTACAAGTATTCAGTTATATGAAGTATTGATCATGGTTTAATATTGATAGCATACTAGTTATTTTGTTTGATCTCATTGGGTTTCAAATTTGATTGTCTTAGCAGATCTTGTCGTTTGGAGAAAGGTGCAAGCTCAGTTGCATCAATCTCATCTCCATCATCATAAGAACTTTCTAACACTGTTGTCTTTCAGGATCTACAAAGTTGGGCTTTGTCCAAGAGGAAAAACATAAGGAGATCTTACTCCAAAGCTCCATCTTCAAACTTCTATCTCTACCCTTCTTTTCTTTTAAATTTTTGCATTTGCTCATGAAATAGATCCAAGTTTCAATATTCATTATTCAGATCTGTTTTTAGGGCTTTTGCTAGATCTAGTTTCCTTCATTAGATCTAGAAAAAATTTATGCTTTGCATGTGAATGTTCAAAAAAATTTCTAAGTATAAAAAATTTTCCAAATTTTTAAATTTTTTTTTATTTTGCATTGTCATTCCTACCATCTTTTAACAATATATGCTTGCTGATTTTTTACTTCTGTGACAAGTACAGAGGAAATGCTGGCGAAATTCTGAAGAATCAAGCCCTAAAAAACCATAATTTCCCTCTTCTTCTTTCCCCTTCTGCAGATTGCTCCAAAGGCCTTGCAGGAATAAGAAAAGAAGCAAAAAAGGCAGCAAAGGAAAACATTGTAAACAAATTAATAAAGAGCAAGTGGGATTACGCCTCCCACACCCCTCTTCCCCCATTTGGGGGAAGCTTGTATCGTCTCCTCATTTTCATGCTTTGTTTCACAATTTGTTAAAAGTAGGATAGAATAGTTTCAATTGTTAGAGTTTTGTTTTTTCATTAAAGTTAGATAGTTTATTTCTGAAAGGTTCATCATGCATAAAATAGAAAAGAGTAAATGGTTTCCTTATTTATTCACTTAGCTAGTTTTAGTCCTGTTTACTTTTTGATATAATATTGCAAAACCCTAAAAATTGTCAAAATCTCTTGAATCTCACCATAAGGTGGATCAAGAGTGCTCTCTATCAGAGAGTTGCTTTTTGTTTTCTTTTGATTTGTTACTTACCCCCATCCTTTCCCGATTAGGGCCTAAAAATCCTGAAAGAGACTCTTGGGTCTGTATTTTTCTTTTAAGTTTAATCAATTAATTAATTAAGTCTCTTGAACTTGTAGTAACACAAGTCAAGAGCACTCTCTATCGGAGAGCATAGTTAGACTTGCATATCCTTGCATTAGGCATTTAGATTAGCTAAGTCTCTTGAACCTCTGTCATAAGACAGGGTCAAGAGCGCTCTCCGTCGGAGAGTTTTAATTAATCGACTTAATAAAATTTGCAACTCATTCCCCCATAATTAATTAACTTCGTTGTCTCCTTGCCGGAGTATGCTCTGACCGACTTCAAAATTGGAGTACCCAAAAACGGCATTGGATTTTTAATCTTGCAAGAGAAACATAATAAAATTTAAACCCCATAACCAACGCACTGGCGTTGTAGAGAATTTCCTAAGTTCTTCTTAGTAGAGGCGCCGAAACTCCCCGCTGTCTAAGCTTCTCAGCTAGCTGGTCAATCTTCGCGATACCAGCCTAGGATACTGCGTGGGCCGTCATGTCTTCAACAGATTAAACTTGGAACATTTTCCCGGCTCTTGAAAACCTTCGCTGACACCATAAGCAAGATCACTTAAAATATACCAAGAGCACTTGCACAACGTTACATCCACTAGCTTTATTTCAGGACTTGTTTATTTTTTAAGGCATTGCAGAGTGTTGACTCCATAAAGGCACTGATCTTGTAATCTATGCATAATTGTTATATTTGGATAAATTGTCTTCGCCCTGTTTAATTTTTATCTATGAATGCATCTTTATAAAGTCTTGAATTATTGTTTATCTTTTAATTCTCTTGATAGCAACGTGGATTACTTTATCTTATGTGTCAAGTTCATAATAAAACAAACACATTCAATCACTATGACTCCTAAACAACACCCATCCGCATCCGCAACCTTTTAAAACACTTTAAACAGCTTAAGAGCTGTAGAAAACTCTTTTGTAGGGACTACCCCCCTTGGCTTCGTTAGGAGTTAGCCTAAACGGAGGAGCTAGGAGTAGGTGACAGTACCTGGCTCTGTGCTTGTCCCCAAGGTCACACCTCTCCCACTTTCTCAAGTGAGGAGACAGCTTTCGGAAAGTTTCTGCTACTGGTGTGCAATCAACGGACAACATGGTCCATACCATAGTTAGATATATCAGCGATATATCGCGAGTCATTCCCCTTGGCAATATATTGCCACTAAAATACCGCGACATTTACGACATTTTGAATATATCGCGATACATTGAGAATATATCACAATATTTTGGAAAATATCACCCTGCTAAAAAAAATTGCATGGAATTTGGGAAATAAATCCATGGGTTAAGTTTTTGGCAATGTTATTAAAACCAAAGATATTAAATTCTTAAAATAATAAATGGTAAAAGTGGCATTCTCCTTAACTTTCATTTTCTATCCTTTAACTTAAATTTTTAACGTTACCATTAATTGTTTCAGGATGTTTGAGAGTGGTTCCAACCTCATCGGACTTCATATGCAAAAAGTAGAATTTTAGATCCCATTCAAAATTCAACAGACTTAATTTTTTTTAGGATTTCAAGATTGCAACAATTCCGCTGAATTTTATCAAGTATGAGGGTATGGGATTGGCATTTAATCAAGCACATCAACCCCTCTATGTACCTTGATGTTGGTGGCATTGACTGTTGAAATCTTTTACCATGACTTTAATAAAAATGTACCCTTCACTCATCAAGCATGGGAAGTTTCATCAAAATTGTAGAGTGTTGACTAATGTCATTAAAGGATCAACTTTGAGATTCGAGGTAGAGACAAGGGCTAGAGCCTAGAGGAGGGGGGCATAGGGTGCTATTGATGAATAGAATCCCAATATAGGCAATAATTTTTATGATATGCAGTTATGGGAGGAGATAACTCACATTGGTTTCCACCTCAGCCCCATTACCTTCCACCATAGCCCGAGTAGTTGGAGCTTCCAATTTGATGCCTAACTCATCCAAAGCACCTATAGGACCCCCTACTGCTTCCAAAGAAAGAGTGGTGCCCCTTGCCTATAAAAGGGGTAGAGGGGATCGATGATTCCTACTATTTATCATTGTACTATGCAGTATCTAGATACCTCATGAGTCATGATGATTCATCTCTTGAGAGACATTTATTTTGATCATTTGATGTGAGTTTCTATCATTCCATCACGAACATATTTCAGTATTTTCAGTTTATAGTTGATATGTGATCATGATCCACCATTTGACATCTTATGCAATTATATACTAGTTGTATTTTCATATTTATGTAACAATGTATTTATTTGATGTTGTTGCTTTAGATATTAAAAAAATTGAAAAAAATGGTTATTTTTGTATTATTTTATGCTTTACGACATTTGGCGATATTTTTGTTGTTGTTGCCGATAAGTTACATTCCGAACCCTCAACGATATATTCATCGACACGATATATGTAACTATGATAACCACAGCCTTAATAAGTCAAACAACATCCACGACAATATATGAAGATTGATTTAACCATAAAAATATAAAAGACAAGTGCCAGTGAATGTGGAGTGGTTGTGTATAAGGATTGTTGTTGTAGTCTCTATGAAAGTATTGCAATGTCTCGTTGGTAAGTTTTAAAATTATTAGTGAGTTGATTAAGGAATGGGTAAATTGTTGGTCAATTTTATTGATGTGGTAATAATCTGGATTATTAAAGGGGAGAGGGAATTCCAAATATACCCAAAGAGTACGAGAAATTTGTCCGGAATTTGTCCGGAATTACTTAGAAGTGGTTCTCACAGTGACATGTGGACCAAACCGAAGTCGCAAGGGTGTGTCCAACACTACACCAAACAAGGGTGTAGCCTGACGGGGCCCCGCGGTCACTGTTTAGTGGTTCTCGCTTCACTTGAAGACTTTGCCCACAACTTAGCAATATTTGAAAAACGTCGAATTTTCGTTTGGTGATCAATTAAAAGATGAGACTAATTACTAGTCACTCAAATTCTTTTATGATACAACCAACTGATCAGACAAAGCTGCAGCGGAAGTAGAGCATACGAGGATAAGAGTCTTGTTGATTTTAAGGATTTTAAAACAGATTTTCTTGTTTATTAAGACCCCAAGAGTCTCTTTCAAGTTTGTAAACCTTACTCGGGAAAGCAAGGGGGTTAATTTGCCAAACGGTAAAAATGCAGTAAATGAAATATTTTTGAATTAATCTACCACAAATAGCTTTCCCGTTTCGGGTAACTCGAGAATACGTGGGGTTAGTATATCTTCTCCTTGCAACAATAAAGTAAAACTAAAATCAACTAAACAAGAAAGTGAAAACTAAACTAAAGCAAAATAAGCAAACCATAAAAATCGCGTCGACACAAATCCCCCCAAGGGGGATGGGGAGTGGGCTCTTGGGAGCCTACTCAAAACTTTTATTAAAATTATTACAACTCTAGAGAAATGCACTTTGGTCCTTATAACTTGGATCCAAAGGCTTACAACTTGATAGAAAAATGATTTTTTGGTGAAAGGGGAACTCCATTGACCTCTTAATGGTCCATTTTCTTGAAAATCGGCTAGAGTTCCTTCTCTTTTTTGCTAAACCTGCAAAAATCAGCGAGCTATCAAATGTAAAAGATGCTCAAAGACACTTTAAGAGTTCCTTTGAACAACTTCCCAAAAAAGTCTTAAAAAAACTAAGTTAAACTATGAATAAAAATTACAAAATTTTAACTAAGGCAAGCTAGAAATCCTAGCTTCTTAGGATATTTGCTTGCCTCTTTAAGAGATGGAAAGCAAGTTGAAAGCACTAAATGCTAGATAAATATTGAAAAACACAAATTCTTCTTAATCAAGCCCTTTAATTTTTTTCAAAGTTTAAACTTGCAAAAGGAAGATAAAGCAGCTAGATCTAGATCTTTGAATAAATCTTGAAAGCAAACTAGAAACTAGACTCTTAGATCTACTTTATCATTTTTCTTTAATGATACATCTAAAAAAGAGTAACCGAAAGAAGTGAAAGAACTTCTGGATCTAGGAGAAATAAGAACCAATGATTAGCAAGATAAGGGTAATGGAGTCTTCCTCTTGGTGAAACCGGAGGGATGAAGTTCCTTTTCAACAATGCATGAGGAAGGTGAGAGCAAACAAGCTCACAAAGATCCTCCTGACTTGGCCACCTGAAACACTTCACAAACGCTTGCAAGAGGGAATTAAACACACCAGTGTTAACTAGATAAGAAATTTAAAAATGCATACATTCAAGCAAGAATTGATAACATTTCATGGATCTCTTGTAAGACTAACAATAAGAACCAAATTACTCAAATATTACTTCCTATTCTACTAGAATTAAAATTCCCTTCAAAGACTAGTACCATTCCAAACTACAAACAAGCATTGCAAAACATACAAGTTACCTCAGTGATTTACAAAGAAAACAACAACCAAACATCCAAGGGTCACACCAGCATAAGCCTCCAAAGCCTTTCTTTTATTATTGCCAAAATATATTACATAAGAGGGCAAGCAAAGGTTCCACCTTCTGATCATGAACAATGGCAACGTGCCTCCATTATATTGAATCCTAAGCAAAGGGGGGCGCACCACCACTGAGAGTAGAAGAAGTCAAGCTTTAGAGAGAAAAGTAGATCTTGATTGGATTGATCTCAAGGAGAGGGCGCCACATCTCTCTTGGAGATGCACCCTCACCTATATCCCAACAACTCCTTTCATGAGACAACACTTAGCCAAGATGTCAAGCTTTGGAGAGAAGCGTATATCTTAAACTAAAGTGATTTGCAAACACTCGAATCCAAATCTAATGAGGTCAAACTTACTCCCAATCACATCGTCTCGAAATCTACACAACTCGCCTTCACTTGAGATGACTCGCCAACAAGACATATTCACTTGCCACATGAGCCAATCGCCATTCATGTTTGGATGATGGCGCATCAATCAATCTTGAGATAATTCGCTATCCTCCAAATCAATAGCAAAGGTGACGCTTCAATTATGGAATGGAGTCGCCCATCATGGGGGACAAACTTGCCACCTTTTTCCAACATGTTTAAACATGTCTTTTTGGCATTTTCCAACTTTGTCCTTTTGTCAATTTGTCGCATCTTTAGCAATTAAACTGACATTTTGATGCACTGTTAGCAAAAAATGGCATTAAGTGGCCTTTTAATCACCCGAAGCATATGGAAATTGGGTCCCGGGCTAAAGAGGATGCTGTAAGTGTGAAAATGAGCATCCACACGCCAAATTCCGCCTCCATATCAAGGTTTTATGCCCTTTACAAGATTTTTAATTGAACCATTAAAAAATGGCCTAAAAAAGCAGGAAAAAACATTTTTCTAGGAATTAAAATAAAAATTAAGGGGACCTAGCACATGTCCATAAGACTCAATATTGATGCCTAGCATGCTCATATACATTGACACTTAGACTCCAGTAACCTCCTAAGGCCTAACCACCAAGACGACTACCCCAACATTGGAGGTATGAGTGAAAAACTCAAAGATTATTAGTCGTTTGTTCAACAACCAATAATTATCAAAGGAAAAAACACTCTGGGCTAGTCGAATTGATGCCAAAGTCCTAGGAAGCCGAGTCTTTTACATACAGCTCTCATGCTAGCACATTTATTACAATTTCCCCAAGGGGGTATGAACATGTGGTACAAAAAAAATAAAAAGGGCCAAGGAGGCCTAATGGACTTCTGAACTCTGAATTTGAACAATTGATTGTTCATCTTTAGCGACTCACTAGAAAGTCCAACTGAGTGCAACTCAGATGGTAACATCGCCAATATTTGCAACACTGCTAAAATTTGAATTTTGAGATGATAGAATGGCCTAAGAACTTTCTAGAAATAAAAATACTTGCTGTAATAGTTTCAAGAAACGTAAGAATGCAAATTCAGCCAACTTAAACCACTAAAATCAACAAGAAATTTAAGATGTATAGCCCAGAAATTTTAGTGGTTAACTCTAGCACGAAACCCTTAGAGAAATATGAGATTTTGAAGACTAATTACGGTCACTTTTATCTCTATTTTATCTGCAATAAACCAATGAAGTAAAACATAAATAAACTTGGAAATTTTTGGTCTAACGAATTATATGAAAACCAAAAATTTAGATAGGCTTATCTGGGGGAAATTCCCAAAAGATTTTACCATGAGATTTTGTGATTAAAACAAAAAAGAAAGATAAAAAAAAAGATGTATCTTTTTATTGAAGAGATGAAGAAGTAATGACTAGTGCTTTCAAACCTTTGGGAAAATGGGGTCTTGGGATCAATACCCTTAGGCCTTGTTTGAAAATGCTTGTCTAGAATCTCTACAAAAAGCAAGACAAATTCCTACACCAAGCTATTGAAACTTCATTTAAAATTACCAAGAAAGGGTGGCCTTAGCACACACCTTCAATCTATAACCCTATCCTATGCAAGTTTGATTTGTAACCCTCCTAAGATAACCAAATCACAAAACAAGCCACAAAGCTAAAATATAAAATAAACAAGGAAGAAACTCCCTACTTAATTCACCTGAGCAAATTTGACTTTCTTAATGAACTAGGTTTATAAATCTCACAATGGCAAAAGAAACATGTTACCTCAATATTCAGTCATCAAATTGTGCCACAAATGAAGAAGAAATCTAAGAGACAAAACCTTTAAATGCAAAGTGATGGTATTACTCTCCAACAGCAACAACAAATTACAACTGTGGAAGAGATCTCTTATATAGAAGAGAGATCTAACTTTCTTCTTAATAAAATAATAATACATGTACCAAAAACCCTAAATCTATCGAAGGGACTCTCCAAGATAGAGTTGAACAATAATAAAATATGCCAACCAACTCCCAAAGAGAGTGGGTGCACCGCCTAGTCAAGGTCAAAATGAGAGAAATTGTACAAAAGAAGCCCAAAGAAGGAAGGTGATCCATGAAGAATGCAACAAACAGACACCTCCAACATGAAAGTAATAACTTTCCTACATCATCTTTCTAGAGTTGTTGCTAATAATACTTCATTGCATAATAGACACCTTAATTAACAATGCTTTGATGTGGTACCTCTTTGACCTCCAAGTCTACTTCTACAAACCATTTTTCAACATGTTAGGGTTTCATTGTGGTATGTTTATGAAGCCCTAGTTGCTCTAACCTTCCATAAGCTTGCCCTCTTGGACTAGCCCCTTGACTCCATTTGCCCTTGTTGGATTGGCATTAGTCTTCTTCGTCCTTCCATCACCCTTTATTTTACTATACTACAAAACTGATAAATCGTTTTGCTAAGCCATATTTTCACATCACCTTGTCCTTCATTGCCATTGCCTAGCAATCCTATCCTAGGGAAGGCCCCCTTGCATTGGAGAAGAGCAAACCTAAAGTGTAAGGAAAGACTTACTAAGATGACAATGGGTAACCCCTCTAGGTTGTGGTCGAACTAGCATTGTTCTTTTGGGCTCTAATCACACATGCTAGTTTGAGTTGTAACAGACCATAACCCCAACCTCAACAAATCCTACCGCAATCTCTTCTGCCACACGAAACACCTCTTATTTATCAAAAGAAACGTTAATTACGTGCTTCCCTCCACTACTAACCTAAAACCTTTCGGCACAACATCTTTCCCTGGAACTCCAATCTCCCCTTCAACATTGTCCCTCGGCCCATGTTCACCCATGTGACTACCCTCAACAATGTACCTAGGTAGCCTCCCATCATAATCGACTCCTCTCACTCAGTAGCTTATTTCCTATTATTTTACTCTATATCCAACACATCATCTAGGAGATGAACACCAATAGAGCAACAGATGAGCAAGGGTTCCAAGCTAAGCTTTTCAACCATAGTAAATCGGCACTTCTTGATTACATCATTGATTTGATTAACCATATTGTTTGCTCGAGATTTTCACAGTCATGGTCCCACAACAATATTCACCCGATCCACAAATTGAGCACTAACTTTTATCTAAATAATCACTAAACTATCATGGTGGGACACACTTTATGTAAACTTTATGCAACTCCTTTTCACCTAAAATTATCCAAGGAGCTTAAACGAAGACATCTTCAGGCTAGAGGATAGGCAGGTTTTGGGCTAAGTTATTAGACCCTTGATCATGTTCCCATACTCCAAACCATTATCAAGGATGTGAGGCATCGCACATCAAAAGTCTTCACTACTTTATAAATTTTTGAAAGGCATTTGACTCGGTCTGCAAGGAGGACATGTTTCCAAGGTGTAGAGACACTGGTATTCTAGGCTTTCTTATAACAACTATCATGTGCCTCTATGAGTCTGTCCTTAGTATACTCCGTACAACTCACAGAGTGTCAAACTTCATCAAGATCACCATTGAAATAAAGCAGGGTTTTCCTCTTTCACTAACATTATTTAGGATTTACATCAATGAGATGGAGTCTTTTGTCTAAGAGCATATCTAGCCAAGTTACAGGTACCTTCCACTAGATTTTCATATCCATCCTCCTCTTTGTTGACAACAAGGTCCTCTTGTCCAACACTCAATGGGATTATAGAGATAACTTAACGCCTTGTCCAGTTTTTATGATCGTCGTCAATTAACAGTCAACCTTGGCAAATCCAAGGTTAGGATCTTCAATAGGTCAAAATCCACCCTCTCAAAGTTTCATTTTATTTTTGAGGTGTAAAAAACAAGATCACCACTACTTACACGTACCTAGGTGTTCAGTTTTCAAGGCCTTGATTTGGTTTGAGGAAAGCCTTCTAGCCTCAAATCAACAAGGGTTACAAATCCCTCACTCTTCTCGATTGCTAGTGTTTTCAAATCTATATTTAGGACATTCGGTCCAAGATGGACCTCATGGACAACCTCATTAGACCCACGATTCTCAATTGTTTGGAGGTTAACAGACCTAGTTTACTAGAATCAAACTAGGCCATGACAAAGAGAGCTAAGACTCTCATGCTTCCCGGCGTCATCAGATGCAAGATGACAATTCCCAAATCCATATTCAGGTTGAGTTTGTGGCACCCACCGAGGATTGAAACCATCTTCACACATGTTCCCCTTTTGCAACGGTTAGGTGATTTGCATAATCCATAGCCAACACGAACCGTTGTCCTTATCTTTGCCTATTGTTCCTCAAAGGCCATATCCACTACCAATACCTCTAATCAAGCTCGTTGCTAGTTACCTCCCTCCATTCAGATACTCTCTTGATACCCCTAGTCAACTCCTACCAAATAAGCAAGAGTTGAATAGGATAATTAGAGATAACATCATCAGACAATATATTAAGGTTATTTGGGTTGACCAACCAAACGAACTAAGCCCCAAGATGACCTTGTATGCAAAGCACTCTTTGGAGCTAAGAGATGGCCTTACTGTTTATCCCCCCCTAAAAACTTTGGCATTGGATGCATGTTCTTTGCATCCTCCTTGGGGCAATTCAGGTTTGTTCTCATTGTCTTTGTGTTGAAACCGACCACCATATCACCTAGGGAGATAGGATCTACCAGATCCATCATCTTCATGAAACCAAGACAGGGGAGCTCTTACATCTTAATGAAACCAAGACAGGGGAGCTCTTACATCTTCATTTGCCCCATCTACTACATGATCAAAGGATAGTTTTTTGTCTTTTCAGGGAGTCTCAGAGCTCTCTATCCATTTTCTTTTGCTTCCTGAATCAAGATGCTTGGCGCTTTACATGAGGGAGGATTTTGGACTTAGATCTTGTTCGCTCCACCCACCCCAACCCAGACTGAACCTCATCCCAACAATTACAACTTTCTTTTTAGTGCTTCACGTAGACAATGTTGGAATCACAATTGTCGTTAGACCAAAACCTGCGGGTGTTAATCTCCGCCACAATCACCAAAGTTAGGATCTTGGGAGGCGGTTAGTCCATGTCACGAAACTCACGGGAAGCGCTAAACCCAATGTCCAACAATCTCCCCCCCAACGCGAGTCAAGTGAGTTTCGAACCCTTGACATGTTGCTCTGATACCAATTGTTGGAATCACGATTGTCGTTAGACCAAAACCTGCAGATGTTAATCTCCGCCACAATCGCCAGAGTGAGGATCTTGGGAGGCGATTAGTCCATGTCACGAAACTCACAAGGAGCGCTGAACCCAATGTCCAACAGACAGGATACCAAGAGGCAGGCAGACAACAACACTATAGCAGCCATTAAATCTGTGAGACCCCAAGAGACCTTTCATACTCGACCAACAAGATCCTTACAGACATGTTGCCTCAAATACCATGAAGCTCATACCATGCCAGCAATCAGTACACCTACCACAAATCTCGGTCGAGAGTTGCTGCACCCCAACGATGAGACATTGTGTAATTTTCTGGATTTTCACTGTGTAAAAGTTTACACAATGTTGAAACTTGAAGCACTGTGAAAACATTCATGCACAGAATGAGACATATCTCAAACCAGATATTCCTATGCTTCCAGTTCGTCCAACTAGACATTTATCAAGAGCTTCTTCCCTATGGCCTCAAATGGTAGGAGACATTGCATCAAGGAAGGTAGATCACCACTCCTTGGTGAGTCATCCCCCCTGATAGTGTTGGTATTTTTCTTCGGTTCTCTACAAAATTTGCACATACTTGCACTATTATTTTGTTTCCCTGCTCCAGGCTATAAGGCTATAGACTTTAAGTCTTTTACAGCATAGGCTAGTTTTTGCTTATATCATTTTTGCTTGTATTTCAAACTATTGTAACTAGCGGTTTCATTGAACTATTTATGGTCAGTTGATGGACGTTAATAAAAGTATCTTATCATATCTCATGTTATCATAGCAAAAATGGCAAGGCATTCAAAAGAAGGGCACTCTTCGGTTGGTAGCATCCTGAGCTGCCAGCTGCCCTTCTTCATCAAAGAGGAAACAGCACCTACACAGCAAGGGAATCCCTCAAATGGCAAGTAACAACCTCCAGAGAACAAGGCAAAATGCTATCCTACATAGCTGTTTTATTTTCTATATGGAAAATATGTAATGGCTATGAAAGCTAATCAGTAATTTGTCTTTTGAACCGAAAGGATGAATAGTGAAGGTAGACTTGATCTTAACTCTATTATTTTGAGCTATCATAGATATGGCAGAATGCATCCTGCCTCTCGGAATGTAAGTGGATCTCTCTTTTGAGAGAGTTATTAAATAGTTTAAAAAGTATTTTCTTATTAAAAACTTCATCATAAATAATTTCAGCTTCCTTGAGGGGTTCAATAGTTTCTTTTATAATCTGACATAAACTACACTCTGTAGTACCGATTTGGCTTTTTATTTTAGCCAAAAGTTTTTTTCTCACAAACAATGTAAGCAATGGTAAATTTATTTTGAAAAGCTTATGTGAGTTCTTCCAATTTATTTTGAAGAAGACTATTACATTCATCATTTGGCATAACAATTAGAAGCAGATATTCTTAGACAGTTTGGAAATGTACCATTTAAAAGTCTTTGTAAACGAGATTAATTTGTCAAAATGATTTCGCAGACACTTGTCGAATCTTGAAGAGTTGAATCAACAACCTCGTCCAGAACTTTAGGTAGATGTGGAAGATGGCTCTCAGTGATGCAATGCCCATATGTATTTGAAGGGGTGCTCAGATCACCCCTCTGCTTATCATCATGATCTTTGAGGTAAATATGTCTCTTCTTGGAAGATCCTAGCCATGCTTTAGATTTCATTAGGCTATTTTAGGGATTTTTGTATATTTAGAACCCCAGGTTTTTATTTTGTTTTTGATAATCAAGAAGACATTTTTTAAATTTAAATGCCTCATTATTCAGTGTTCCACCAAGTTTCCGGGACGCGGGAGCGTGGGAGCAGGGAAACGCACATTGGGGACGTGTAGAGACACCCCAAAATTTTGGGATATTTTGGGGGACGAGAGGGCGGGGCACGTCGGGGTCCCTAAAATACGGGGGTCGATCTCTAAAATTATAAAAAAATAGAAAAACAAAATAAAAATATGAACCCCAACATATAAACATATCAATTCCTCATCCCATCACCATTTTCTTACTAGCATCCTTATGTTCCCGAAGAGTTTAGTATAATGTAAATGTAATCATTATAGCCAAGCATATCATATCAATGTTTGTTTCTTTTTATTTGTTTCTATTTCGATTTATAATGACCATTTAGTGTAAAAGCCTAAAATTTAAGATAAACCATTTTTGTTTTTAAGTAAAAAAATTTTAAAAAAGGAGGGGGGTGGGGATGTGTGGGAGCCCCTCATTTTCAAGAGGGGGCATGTGGGAGCCCCCCAATCCGGGAACCTCCTAGACCTGCGTTTCCCCACGTTTCTCAGAAAGGGGGGCGCTGGGAAACGTTTCCCACGCCCCAACGCAGGGGGCAAGCCCCCAACCCGGGGATTGCGTGGCCTTTATTTTTCTTATCCCTTCCCACTGTCATTATTGACTCCCGGCGGTGATCACTGTAATTTGGCACCCTTTTATTTTGTAAAATGTTACAAGTTTATGCTGTACCATCTTTTGAAATACTATAATAATCATGTGAACGATTTAAAAAATGTTAAACAATATATTGAAAGGATCAGAAAAGATATATATGGAAATGCTTCAAATCATCTCCTTGTCTATTAAAAGTGATATAGCTAATGTTCAATGGGCTTCCTGTCTTTATAATCCATAGTAGATTCATTGTGGTCTCCATTTGAGATTCAACACAAAACAAAGACTTCAAACTCAACAAGAAGCCAAAACAGGGTGTGGATTAAATATATTATAATTTAACATGTTCCCATGGAATGAAGATCTATTTCTCCATGCAAACAATAGACCAGGTCAAATATTCAAACATAGCACATAGTATACCACAGTAATATTTCTTGTAACATCAATCGCTTTGCACAAAGCCGTCTCCACCACATATTCTGCACCAAACATGAATACCAAATCAGTAAGTAACTCAGGCGAGGTGTAAATTCGGCTCCTAAGTGACATGTGCAAACTCATAATTGCTCAAAACCATTTACGACTTGCCCGACAAGGCAAGCCTGCAATTCACACCATGAAAGCAAATGGTTGATTAGTAAAGCCATGCCAATGCAAGTTCAGAACTTTTTAGCCAAGATGCAATTCCATACATTTTATGTTGCCATGGAGTAAAGACTTTCTTCGGTGTTTAAATATCTTTCAATTCAAGGTTAAGAAGTACCGTGGCCTTGCAAGGTGCCACAGCAATTCAAAGAGATTGTGTACAACCACGCTCAAAATCAAAGCAACAACCCTATGATCACTTCTAATTAAAAAAAACACATGACTTGTTTGCCCAAGTGTAAACACACCTTCAACAACCTAAAACAAATCTTACTAAAACTACAACATTTCTTCTTGTTTTGGCAACATATCCCAGGCATTTCCCTCATTCCAAAGATGGCACCCAAGGTAAACCCTAGATTCTTCAGGGCACATGGACAGGTCAACATCATGTGTAGTTCATATATAGCACATCAATAGTCGGCTCATTAAGAGCAAACATGTCACAAAGTGGGATTTCAACATGTGTGGGGATGATAATGATTTTTCCTCATCCATTCAAGTTACACCCAATTGACTATAGTTAACATACTTTCATTTATATTTCAACCTTTTCTTCATTTGCAACTCGCTCTTACTCACTATCTCCCTGATGATGTTTGAAGTTATCACCCAAAACTAGATGAACAACTTGAAGAACTGAAAAGGACTTAAAATCAACGACCACTTGAAGCATAATTTAGATGACTACAAATAAGTGGATTCATTTCAGCAAATTTTAGAAGTATGCTTTAAAATCTAACTAGTTGATGACAAAATTGCATGTATTTTTCCAATTTGTCAAACAGTAGCATCTTTTGAAACTTTTGCTGAAGATGTGAACATAAATTCAAAAGGCTTACAGGGAACAGAAAGTACCACCAGGACTTCTAAAAGCTGATTTTTCAAGGTTCTCCGCAAATTTCGAAGGCACAACTTCTATTTTGAGGCCCTGTAGAATCATCAAAAGCAATGCATTCAGATTGCATAGAACATCCAATTTCAGCCACTAAATCAAAATGTGAAGATAGAGGAGCTAGGGCTACAAGGAATGTGGAAATGTAGGTGGAATTCTTAAGAAGCTGAAAAACATAAGACACTTGATAAAAGGCATGAGATTAGTACAAGAAATCATTGGCAAGCTCGACTTGATACTTGGGGATTGCCAAATATGCCCATGATAACACTGAATGCAAGGAGAATAAAAGAAAAAGTATACAAATGAAAAGCTTTGTGAAATATTAAAGTTTAAGCATACATTAAACTTGGTGGTTGCAAGAATAAAGTGAAATACTCCCTCTAAGACATTTCATTAAAACCTGAATGGATTATTCAAAGAAGAATGGACCATGGGCTACCTAAATAACAGTTGGATATATCATATTTTCGTATGATCGTATTATAGGACTAGATAACATGGTCAATTGGATTTAGCTCAGGTGGTCATGAGAAGGAGTGTTATCTTCCCCACTCAAGTTCAATTCCCGCAAATGACATGTGAGGAAGTGCCTGACAGGTTTCCCCAAGATGTGTATTTTACAGGAAATTTAAAAAAAAGACTAGATGACATGACATCAAGTGTAGAGGTAAAAAGATGAAAACAAGTTTGAAGGCCTCAAAGGATCAAACAATTTGTGAAAAAGCATGAAAAGCTCTACTCAAAAGAAACAATGTTAAAAATAATGAACTCAAAGGAAGCATTGGATTTGACATAAGTACTCATTTTGTGGAATAAGAAAAGATAATTTTATTAATATCCAACAAATGACCACAAAAAGTAGGTCAATTTGAAGTAGAAAACTACATCCAGTGTAAATAGAATGTGGGGATGCAAACTAAACTCCTAAATCAATACTAAGACAAAGAACTTGTTAGGATTATTATTAATACTCCCTTTGTCTCATTTTCCATTTATAGTCTATTAGATTATTTTGCCTAACTTAGGGGAACTTCATTACTGCACTAGAGTGTGGGGAACACACAGAGAGGTTATTTGCCACTTACTGCATGTGCATGCATGACCTGATGCACCTCTGAGACCAATCTCTACATTTTAGGAGCCACTATGAGTGCCACCAGCAGGCTCCATCAGTTGGTTGTGGTAGGTAAGTAGTTATGCTAAGTTAATCTCCGGTTACATTCAGTTAGATGTCTTTCAGTTCAGTTAGCGCCAGTTTTGCATGGTTGCATGAGGGTAGGCGCATTTTCTCACCTACCTCATCAGTTTAACTGGTTTAACTAGTTTTAACTAGTTTTAACTAATTATTAACTGAATTAGACAAGAGCAGTTAAACTAGTTTCTCCCATGCAGTGATTTAGACACTCTTAGTTAACCATTCAGTCAGGTTTAGTTGGTAGATTTGAATCCTATCCACATGATTGGAATTCTATTTATTGTAACACCATTGTATTACTGAATATAGAAAAATGGAAGGTTTCTAATATTGTTCCTCATTAATTCTTCTCAATATTTTCTTGTGCAATCTATGTGAAGACTGTTTTTGGCCCAAGATCTGCCTGCCAGAATCTAATAGAACTAAGAGTCTAGCTAAAAGCTAAAATCGGAATATATAGCCAAATGAAGATATAATAGAAGGTGTGTTGCCACCTAATACACACCTCCAAACTTGGAGAAGTCTCCAACCCACTCAGTGTGTTCTTGACAGGCAACTATGAGTTTAGAACCCACTGTCACCTTGATTCCTAACTCCTTCATTTTGACCCATGTCCCAAAGGTCAAGGGGGGGAATCCCTATTTACTAAGTTTTCAAAGTTTTTGTTTTAGGATTTAAACTCAACAAGGCTTATTTAAGTTTAAGGACAAGCAATCGTGCAATATGCAAGATGTACAATGATAGGCAAACCTTGCTTTGGAACTTAACCAAATAAAGTTAAAAGAAAGAAATAATCAATTCTTCACTAAACAAGTGCCTACTCTATTTGGGCTATGGAGTCACAGATTCAAGAAATTGCACTTGATAACCAAGGAATTAGAATGACCAGATATACAAGTAAAATTAAACAATTCACATTCCAAAGTCATCAATATTCACATTCAAATTGTTGAAAATAACTTTCTACAAAATAAGTAAACGATGAATAGAAACTGCTTGTAAATAACCCAACTTGAAACGAAGAACTTGAAATAAAATGCTTTGCAAATTGTTAAGTGATCAAAATGTTTTGCAAGTGGTCCTGTAAATTTTAAATGATTTTAGGTCTCACCTTAGCTTAGGGGAATTAGTGTGTGTTGAAAGAAGAAAAACAAAACCTAGCTAATGTGTCTGCCCCAAACACTTATCTCTTTCGATTTGAGAGAGACTATTGGGTGCTCAACAAGAGAACACAAGGTTCCCTTCTAGCTCTGCAAATCAATCCCAAAGATTGTCGGGCGCTCAACAGGAGGATACAAAGTGCCACGAGTCTCCCAACAACCTCAACCCCTCTAGCTCCACGGGTCAACCTTTATTTTCTCAGTTTCAAATGAGATAGATGTTGAGTGCTTATTATTCTAGCCAACACAAATCTTTGCCCTTTCTTATCACCTAGGATTGGAGGAACCAACAAGGGGACTGAATACGGGGCAGAGATTAGGGAGAGTTTATTAACTTTGAATTGAAAAAATAAATTGAACTTTAAAAAAAAAACTAGTCAGCAAGATATTGCAAGGATGGCAAAGCCACTTCAGTTGTAAGCTGTGGGTACAACAAATGTACAAATGCTTTTAAAAAGAATAAAATAAATCTTAGCCCTTCCTCTTTTGCTTACAAGGATGGGAAAACCCAACTTCCTTTGCAAGCAATGGATGGCAACTTATAAGTAAATGAATAGCTAACCTAGCCACACAACCCTCTTCCTAAGGAAGAGATGGGGCAAGCAATAGAAGTAAAAATATTGAAAATAAAACTAAGTAATATTGAAAATAAAACTGAGTAACAAACTTTAGCCCCTCTTCACTTGCAATGCAAGGGTGGGCAAGCCCAACCTCCTTTGCATGCAAGGGATGACTTAAAAATAAATTCAAATATAACTTGGAAAACAAATAAAGAACCAAGTCCAAGAGACTCTCTTGCTCTTGTTACAATGAAAGAAATCTCATCAAGAAATGTGAGAGTAAAGAGGTAGGAAAAGGGGGTTTCACCCCTTCTTAGCAATGGCTTTGAATTCCTTTCTTTTGGGTAGCATTTGCACCTCTTTATGACCAAAATTTGGCATATTTTCCCCGTGTTCTGTCACGAACCTGCAAAAAACCAATAGTTCTCAAGACCCGATCCAGTTTGCGACAAGCCCTCCAGACTTGGGTCAACAAGGGCTACGGATCCTTAGCCCTCCTCGAGAGACAGTGCATCCGATACCATTTTTAGGACATAATTTCTAAGATGTCTCTCATGGACTCCCTTATCCAATATGGTGCTCTATGGTTCAAAGGTTTGGGGGGCTTATTTGTCAAAGTCTAACTGGGCCTCTGCCGAGAGGTTCCAAACCCTTCTCCAACGCATCATCAAGTGCAAACAGGCAATCCCCAACAAATCATCTTGGTGGGGTTTGGTGCCCAACCATTCTAGCTTGAAACGGTATTCGGTTTGGTCTTTTTTTTTCAAAGCTTTGCTGACTCAATGAAGGGACGAGAGTGGTACCCATATTTTTTTTTTCACAAAAACGGTTTATTTTTTTTTTAATTTATGAGGGACAATGGTCTACTATGACAAATGCAAGCCACCAAATATACAATTAAAGTCGGAATCATCTAGAGAATCAGCATTTATACAAAAGATTACAAATAGAGAAGAACACTCTCGGAGAAGTAAGATTGCAGCTTGATGGAGCACAGTTACGGGATCGGATGGAAGAGAATGGATTTTCCATTGAAGCATAGAGTGCCTTGAGAGAGAAGGCATGCTTTGTTAGCCAATTCATCAGCAATAAAGTTGTGTTCCCAGAGAATATGAATATATTCGACATCTTCGAAGAGACTCGGAATATTCCAAATTCGAAGCAGTATTTGATTCAGAGCAGAATTATTTAAATGTCCAGCTCAGTTTAGAACTTTGATCAGAAGCTCAGAGTTGCCGAAAATATTGATTACATGATAGCCTTTATCCTTTTCTATTTGACAGGCCATTAGAAGACTGTAACATTCAGATTGATTATTGGACATGGTTCCCAACCCCGAGCTGAAGCCGGTTTCTATCTGGCAATTTGGGGAGAAGATCACACCCCTGGCTCCGGAGATTCTGGGGTTGCCCTTAGAAGCACCATCAAAGAATATTGTAGCCGAGGGAGAACCCATCCATTTTTGCTTGAGAGCATCAGCAGAGCCACGGAAACGCCATGGAGAACTGACCGGTCTAGCACATACCAATTTTCTTTTGCCAGGTGAAGAGGGGCCCATCCAAGACAGAAACGCAGAGGGAAGATTTGAGAGAGAGATACAACCAGCAGACTCAACGATTGCCAGTTTAATCTTTCTAGCCACGATCTGCGGGGATGAGCTCTAGTTGCTGAAGATCAATTCGTTCTTGGCGAGCCAAATTTTCCACCACACGCACTTAGGAATGAGAATCCAGATCTTGAGGAATTCGGAATTTTTTACATTCAGTTTAGGACAGCTCTCAATCCAAGAGAGGAAGAACGTAACAGCTGAAGAATAGGTTGGCGGAATTATTTCAGAACCATTTAGAACCAATGCCCACACCGCCTTTGTGAATTCACAACCCAGTAAAAGATGATCAGTTGTTTCAGCAACTAAATTGCATAGGGAGCAACAATATGGAACGAAAAACCCATGTTTAAGCAAATTGTCTCCTGTTAGCACTTTATTATGCAAAATCAACCAGGAAAAAAAATTAATCTTGGGGATACAAGGAGCTGACCAGACTGATTTCCAAGTTGTTGATGACAAGCTTGGTGGAAGATGGACACGTAGCTAAGAGAATCCTTGTGCAGCCGAGTAATTGTCAGTCTTACCCCAGCCCCATTTATCCTTGAGGAAGAGATGCACTAAAGCCAAACTAGCTAAAAGGGATATCAAAGAAGATTTTTGAGAATTAAGATTGAATGGGAGGTATGGAAAAGACCAGCCGGCCCAGTTGCCAGCCCCATCCCATAAGCAAATATCAGCCAAACAAAGCAGTCCTTTGTTTGTGAGCCAATTCTTGATCTCTTTCAAAGACAGAACAGTAGAAAGAGGTGGTTTTCCAGAGATGTTATCCTCCCATAGAAGGATACTCTTACCATTTCCTGGTATTCGGTAGAGGTGTTGCTTGAACTTGTCAATTCCTTTTCGGCAAGAATTCCAGATAGTTGTTCCTGTGGGGGAGCTGGAAGATGTTATATTTCTCAATGAGTGTCCTTTGAGATATTTCTTCCTAAAGATCTTGCTGACAGGATGTTTTTAATCCACAAAAATCTGCCAGACGAGTTTTCCACCCAACGCCAAATTGGCCAACCCAGGGTCCTGGATTTGAAGGCCACCAAGTGACATAGGCCTTGTAAGGATGTCCCAGCTAACCAAATGAATCTTGTTCTGATTACCTTTGCCACCATTCCAGAGGAAGTCTCTCAAAATTTTAGAGATCTGAGCCGTAACAGACTTTGGGGCAAGCAACAAAGAAGATTGAAAATTCGGATAGGCTGAAAGGACTGCCTTAATCAAGACCAGTTTTCCTGCCCTGGTTAACCACTAACCACCCCAATAATCGATTTTGGATTTTAACTTTGCTATTACATCGAGCCAAAGAGAAGGAGGGATGGCACCAAGGGTTAGGGGCAGCTCCAAGTATTTTATCTTTTCCCACTTGTCATATCCAGGAAATCCCAAGGAGTTAGCAATTTTGGTTATTGTCAAGTTGTCCACATTCCAGCCATACACTGCACCTTTTTTTTTGTTGATTTGGGCTCCAGAAATATGACAAAACTTTTGAAGGATTTCATTGAAAGCACGGGCTATCGTCAAAGAGGCCCCTCCAAGAAGGAGAGAGTCATCAGCAAAAAGAGCATGATTAATTGAATCAACTCCCCTCGCAATCTTTATGCCCAGAATGTAACCAACATCCTTATCAGTTGAAAGCTTTCTGCTGAGGGATTCCGCCATTAGAATATACAAGAAGGGAGACATCAGGCAACCTTGACGGAGGCCTCTTGTGGCACGAAAAAAATCAAAGGGTCTACCATTGACTTGGGGGGCTATCCAAGGCCTATCCGTGCAGGCTTTGATCAATTTTACAAACTCAGCACTGAAACCAAAAGAAAAAAGAACTTGATAAAGGAAGGGAAGGTTTACTCGGTCAAAGGCATTTTGCATGTCCAATTTAATTATCATTCCTTTCTCATTTTTTAAACAGCTGGAGTGAATAGCTTCTTGGACTAGGATAACATTATCGACTAAATGCCTACCTTTGACCAAGCCTCCCTGAAGAGGGGAGATCAGCTTGCCCAGCAAAGGCTTAAATCTATTGGCTAGCAATTTGGCTAAAATCTTGTATGAGGCGTTACATAAAGAAATAGGACGGAACCTATCCATGGCCCAGATGACATCTAAAATTTCCTTTTCGGAGAAAGGTCTCACTAGATCAACATTATCCTCTGCTGAAACAAGAGAGGGGACATTGTCCAAGAATTCTGCAGTCACTGCTTCATTGGGAAAGCCATCCTCCTGGAATAGAAGTTGAAAATGCTCAGATGCAGCCTGCTTAAGTTGTTCTTGACCTTTAATAATAACTCCTTCTCCAATGGAAATCTCCGAAATATGATTCCTGGACAATCTTACTCTACATTGACGATGGAAATACGCAGTATTTCTATCCCCTGCCTGTAACCATAAACATCAAGATTTCAAACGAAGGTGCTCTTCCTCCTGGAGAAAAGAAAGAGTGGTGTTAGATTGAGTAGCTTGTTCCAAGGCAAGCTAGGGCTTCGTAATTTCTACCTCCTCCATTCCCAATTGTATAGCAGAAAGCTCCCGAACTATCTCTTGCCTGAAAAAGGTCGGATTCTAAAGAGGTTTTTTAACCTAGCATTTTAGGGCAATTTTTGTGTTTTTTAATTTATGTTCCCATACAAACCCAGGAGACCCAGCAACATATTGCAACCAAGCTTGGTTTACAATGTCCCAAAACCCATCCCTCTCGATCCAAAGAGGACTGAATCGATATGGTATAGGGCCAAGGTCGACTTCTCTTTCAAATTTCAGCGAAATTGGGTGATGATCTGAAGCGATTTTGGGCAGAATACTTGTTGAGATGATAAGTTTCCCGTCCATGAATGAGCTCTGGACCAAGAATCTATCAAGTCGAGCGGCTATATTAGCAAATCCCACTCTGTTGTTTGACCAAGTGTATCTTCCAGATTTTGGTTTGAAATCGTGAAGATCACAGGCAGTGATCAAATATTCTACCATAACTTGGAAATAATCCTTTCCACGCACCCCTCCTTTTTTTTCATTTGGTGATAATGAGATATTAAGATCTCCAGCGACAATGATATTTGATGGAGAGTTGGCTTCAATGAAGTTGGCCAGCGTCTTCCAACACTCTTTTTTTTCCATGAAATTCACTGGAACTTAAAGATTAAAAAGAGAAACAGAGATATTACTGGAGATGTGAAAAAGATCTGTGTAAATCCAATGTTGGGTGATATGCCAGCGATTTAACTTAAATTTGTCTTCACTCCAAAGGGTAGCAAGACCTCCAAAAGTGCCTCGAGCACTAACAGCTTTGCCAGAATTCAAAGGCCATTTGGATTTGGTTAACAGAAGTAAAGCCTCATCCTCGAGCTTCGTCTCTTGAAGCAGGAGGATGTCAGCGGGGACAATTTTCAGTAAATCCTTGACCGAATCTGCTTTGGAGATGCTCCCCAACCCCCTGCAGTTCCAAGAAACAGCCTGCACTATTTACCTGGGAGAGAGGGAGTAGAGACTTCCTTAGAGAGTCGGTTCCTCATTCTTCTGCCAAACGACATTTCGATGGTGGATTGACTGCCCTGCATCTTTAGTCTGTCTGTTTCATCTTCACGAACTTCCTTATTAGATTTTCTACCACCTTTCTTCGAAAAGTGTTCAACGGAGCCATCCTCAGAGGAGCAAGAGCTGTAGGTTGATTTCTTTTTTGTTATTTCTACATAACAGGGAGAAGACTTTTCTCTGATTGGGGATAGGTTTTCCTGCAGAGTTTCACCCCCACTAGGGAGGTCTGAGATAACTTCTCCAATATGTGACATAGATCCAGGGATAATAGCCAGGACAACTTCCTGCTCTTCGATATGTTGAATCTCCCCTTCTTCAAGAATTGGGACTTCAGTAGGGCTTAACAGTGCAAATTGATTGGAGGGTGCAAAGGATTTTCCTACAGTCTTTATTCCATTAACAAGGCCTCCTTTCAAATTTTTTCCTTCTTGACCTTTCTTCCTATCATTTTGGTTAGAGGCACCTGGTTTCTTAGCTTGAATCCATTGATCATCTTTCACCTTATCAAGTCCCTCTTCTGATGTTTTTTAACAATTACGGGCAAAGTGTCCATAACGATGATAGAACCGACATTTGAAAGGGATCTGCTCGTAATCCAACTCCTGAATGTAAGACCGGCCGGCTACTGTTAAGTTGATAGCCTCTGGCAATCAAATCTCTAGGTCCACTTCCACACAAATGCGAGCACATGAATGCTGATCTTTCCGGTCTGCTGTCAATGTATTTGCCAAGCTTGTTCCCAATGGCCTCTAAGGAGTCTAAATTCCAGCTATGTAAGGGTAAATGTGGGAGCCTTACCCAAACTGGGACTGCGAATAGAACATCTTGGGTAGGGTCGAAATAAGGAGTCCATTTATTCAAGTAGAGCCCCTGAGGGCCCATGAAATAGGGACCATTTCGAAAAATGAGAACACGGTCTTCAACTGATTCAAACACGAAGACGAAGAATCCTCTACCAACAAAGTAATTGTTGATGCCTTCGGAGACTAATGGCCTCCGGCTTCTCTGGACCCAGCCATCAATAACCTTGGGGGAAGGCCAGAGGCCAGTAAATTGCCCGATCAGCCCACGCTCAGCAAGGTTTAAGGCTGATCTGCAGGTCCGATCAGCAGGAAACTCTACGAAGGGGATATCCACCTTCTTAACAAACCTCTGTGAAGGACCACCTTTCCTCTTACCACAGGAAGCAACTAGACGATGGAAAGCTTCCAATTCAGGTGGGAGAGGAGGAGGAAGAGTCCCACCAGCTTCCATTGGAAAGAAAACTCAGCTAGTACCTGCAAAAGACCCACTGGGAGGACTGCAGAGTTCCTGAGCAAATCCAAAATCAACCTGCAAAAGGTTACAGGAGCCGAGAATGGCTTCTTGGAATACGCAGAGATCCTGAGCAAAACCAAAAACAACCTGCAAAAGAGGCAAGAGCCGAGATGTCTTCTTGACTGATGAGTCAGGCTCTTAGCAACAGGCAACGAAAACCACCAAAAAAAAAAAATGAACCAGGCACATTGGCACTAAGCAGGTCCAAAATCAACCTGCAAAAGGTGACAGGAGCCGAGAATGGCTTCTTGGAATACGCAGAGATCCTGGGCAAAACCAAAAACAACCTGCAAAAAGGCAGGAGTCGAGATGTCTTCTTGATTCAACCCCTGAAGAGCCAGGCTCTTAGCAACAGGCAACAAAAACCACCAAAAGGAACTGAACCAGGCACGCAGGCACTGGATCGAGCAACCAACAAATTTTGAAATCTTTGAGCATGATTCTTGGACCGAAAAAATATCTAAGGATCCCTAATCTAGAGTGGTACCCATTCTTGGTATATTGCTCCTCAGCGACTATTACCTCTTTTAGTCCTCTAGGGCAGTATCGATGTTGGTTCGCGGGGGTCTTAGCTCTTTTGGAGTCTATGGGCATTCAGATGAACCGGAATCCCTTCGTTTAGATATTCTCTAAATCCTACTAGCCGACTTCTCCCCACTAGACAAGAGTTGAACCATATTATCATGGATGACATTTATAGGCAGTTTATTCAGACCACTTGGCTTAACCCTCACCGCGAGTTACACCCAAAGATGGCCTTCTATGGGCATTCAAATGAACTAGATCCCTTTGTTTAGATATTCCCTGGATGCTACTAGCCGACTTCTCCCCACCAAACACGAGTTGAACCAGATTATCAGGGATGACATTTATAGGCAGTTTATTTGGACCACTTGGCTTAACCCTCAGGGTGGGTTACACCCAAAGACGTCCTTCTATGTTGAGCACCTCTTGGAGTTGAGAGACAGACTCATTATTTCACTACAGTACACCCTCCGCCATTGGATGCACAGTCTTCGCATCCCTCTAAGCCACCTCAAAGTGGGCTCTCACATATTGCGGGTAGAGGTTGTGTTACCAACTTTTTGTACCATAGTTGGGTTACCTGAGGAGCCACCGGTTGACAAACATGTCCAATGTTTGATTCCAGTATATTAGTTGATCCGTCTTTATGTCTAGCCAATTTTGACTAGCTAGTTTTTCATTTGAATAATTTTGACCATGGCCCCGTGGGGTTTGTAATAAAATGTGCTAGTAGGGTGTTTTGAGTGGTTCGGTCTTCTAAGACGTAGAATCTCAACTAAGGTATTCCAGGGAGTTTTTTGCCCTTAACAATTATGCTTTGCCTATAGCCGAGTATAATTGACGAGGTTTTCTCCCGCTTCCTCCAAAGCTGGAATGCCCGATTTTGAATTCTGGGCCTTGGGGGGTTATTAGAGCCCAACTGAGTATATATAAACCTACTAGACATTGTTAGAATAGAGCATGGTCATGTCCTAAGTCAATAGGACCATTAAAAAAAAATCGAACGTGTTAAAAAATTATTTTTTAATTTTTTAATTATTTCCCTAAATTTTTTTATTAATTTTTCCATAAATTAAATGGAAAAATCCCGTTTGTAATAAATTAGTCATCCGGACCCCGAATTCAGTGATTGAAGGCTCTAACTTTAAGCCAAAAATCATTCTTGATCAGCCAGCCAGTCAAATCCAACTTTCAGATCATCAATCGGACACATAATGCACATTTTCTTGAAAAAGTCATTTTTTGGGAAAAAATGGAGTTTTTATTAAAAAATGATTATTTTGGAGAAAATCCAAAACTCCCCAAATTAATCCAAATTCAACGAAATAAAATGCTAAATGACATCTCAATGGGCATTTATGAGCATTGGAGTTAACGGAAGGTAGCTTCAGTCAGCATTCAGTGGGTATAATCGGCACCTTCACTTAGCAATTGCGCCCTCTTCAGCTAGCTCACGTGTGGGATGAGGTGGAGAGCATCCATTGGATCGTTGTTTTGATCGAGGCAGGACAGGAGCTTGCACTAATGATCACTAGGTAGTGGCTCCTCCATACCTAGCTTGTGCTACCTCCAGACCTAGCAGGTGGTTCTCTTCAGCAAACTCACGCCTCCCTCACCTCCTTCAGGAATGCGCCCTCACACGTGTGGCTTCATCTGGGCTTGGATTTCAGTGTTTAGGGTTGGAGTGGGGGCGCCTTGCCTGGGTGGAGGCCTCCCCTCACTCCCAGCTCATTTTCTTCAGGTCTGGTCTTTCAGTGATGTGTCAGTCCGATTAGGTCTGGTTTTCTGGTTTTAGGGTTTTGGGTTCTTCTTTCATTGTATAAATAGAGGCTTCTTTAGCTCTATTGGGATGGATTTTTGTGTAGAGAAACTCTGTAAATGCTTGTTGCTTTATGCAACCGTGGAATAAATTTAAGGCTTTGGAGACTCATATGGTTTGTTAAATGTGGATGAATGCTCTTGGCGAATGAGGTGATTGTGTTTCAATTCTTCATTTTCATGCTTATGTTGGTTAATGATTCATGCTTTAGAAGGCTTCTGTAAGCACGTAAGATCAATTATTTGAAGTTTCAATTTAATTGTTTATGGTTTCACTCTTAGAAATTGAAAGTAGCATTGGTTATTCAGTTATATGATATGCTCTTTCACATTTCTATTTGTAAAACATACATGATCTAATCCATCTTTTGGCAAGTATTCGAGTTGAATTTGTGCAGATCACTTCATCCAATCAAGTAGGAGTTCGAGCTCAGGTGCATCCTCTCCTCTTGAAGTCAAGACAACTTCCGGAAATTTCAAGCTTCAAGGAATCCAAGCATCATCAAGAAAAGCCACATGTTTGAATGTTTTTCTTCATTTTTATTGATCTTTCAAAGTTAAAAAAAAATTTACATTCTTGGATTAGGGCAAGGTTTGGGCTAAAGTGAACATTCATTCACCAAACCGTATGCCCCTGTTGACTATCCCGTCTTCAATTTGCAGGCATTTTTCACTTTTTATTGCAGCCTTTTCTTCTCCTCTTTCGCTGCCCACTTTTGCCCTCTTTCTTCACTTTTTGCAGCCCTCTTTTGGCCCTAATTTGCAGCCTCATTTACCATTTTTTGCAACCACTTTTTAGGCCCTAGTTTCAGCCTTCTTCCTCACCTTTTGCAGCCCTCTTTCTTCAATTTGCAGCCCCTCTTTCACCTTTTGCTTTTAGCCTTCTTTGACCTTACTTTGTCCTCGTTTCACCCCTTTTTCACTTCTCTTTTCGTAGCCTTTTATTCCTCTTTTTCTTCTTCCGGTTTTGGTAAGGTTTGGGTTAGTTTTTTTTTTTTGTCACTAAGTTGGTAGATCTAGTTTCAATTTGTTTTTTGTGAACTAACAACATAACAAGTTAGTGTTCAAAGCTCTTAGTTTTAGGCAGGTGAAGAAGAGCCCAAAGGCTAAAAGCAAGCAAGAGCAAAAAGACCAAAACATCTCCCTCCTCTTTCTTCCCTTTCTCACCATCTACTCATTTAAGAAGAAGCTCAACATAACAAAAAAATTGTAAAAATTAATAAAAAGCGAGTGGGATTACGGCTCCCACACCCTTCTTCCCCCATTTGGGGGAAGCCTGTATTGTCTCACTGTCATGCTTTTCATTTTTTATTTAAATTGCTAATGGTAGAATAGTATAGGATAAGTTGCTTAATCATAATCAAGTAATGCATGTTTTGATTAATCTATTCTCCACAGAAAATGAAGTAAAAAGTTGTGTTTTGATTGTTTAATTGAACGTGGCTTAATTTCTTATTGCATACTTACCCCCTGGCTTTCCTGATTAGGGCCCTAAAAAACCTGAAAGAGACTCTTGGGTAGTTAGAATTTTATTGTTTTATTTCTTTCATTCAAAGTTAATTAATTAAGTAAGACTCTTGAACTTGCAGTAACACAAGTCAAAAGCACTCTCTATCGGAGAGCATTATTAAATTTGCACATCATTGCATTAGGCATTTAGATTAGATAAGTCTCTTAAACCTTTGTCATAAGACAAGGTCAAGAGAGCTCTCTGTCAGAGAGTTTTAATTAACTAATTTAATAAAACTTGCAACACACACCCCTTTAATTAATTAACTCCCTCCCCTCCTTGTCGAAGTATGCTCTGACCGATCTCAGATCAAAGTACCCAGAAACGGCACTGGATCTTTAACCTTGCAAGAGTAATTTAATAAAACTTAACACCCCATAACCAACGCACCGACGTTGTAAGGAATTTTCCAAAGTACTTCCTAGTAGAGACGCCGGAATCTTGCTATCTAAGCTTCTCAGCTAGCTGGTCAATCTTCGCGATACCGACCTGGGACACTAGGCAGGCCCGACATGTCTTCAACGGAGGAAACTTAGAATATTCTCCTGGCTTTTGACAAACCTTCGTTGACACCTAAATCAAGAGCACATAAAATCCTTAAAACCTACCAAGAGCATTCGCACAATCTAATACTCATTAGTTGGATTCCTAGACTTATTATTTTATTTGCGCATTTCAGTATCATTAACTCCATAAGGCACTGGTCCTTGATTAAATCTGCATAATTATCTTATATTGATCAATTGTCTGTGGTTCATTATAATTTCTATCTCTGAATGCTTAATTAAAGTCTGGAATTTTTACTTATCTTTTTAATCTCTTATTAGCAACGCGGATTGCTTTTGATTTTGTGTCATATTCATAATAAGAAAAACATCTTCAAATCATAATAACTCCTAAACAACACCCATCCGCATCTGCAACCTTTAAAGAACACTTCAACAACTTAAGAGCCATAGAAACTCTTTTGTAGGGACTACCCCTCTTGGCTTCGTTAGGAGTTAGCCTAAACGGAGGAGCTAGGAGTAGGTGACAGTACCTAGCTCTGTACTTGCCCCCAAGGTCACACCTCTCCCACTTTCCTAAGTGAGGAGACAACTTTTATTAGATTTTTGTTGCTGGTGTGCAATCGGCGGACAACAGGTTGATCACCAAATTCACCAATCATACAAGATTTGTCAGCTCTGCCACCTTCAGGAGATTGAGACTGAGGAGCACTTCATTTTTCGATGCCCCATTTACTACAAGAAAAGAGGGAGGTTCCATTGCTTATTTAGGGAGTATTGGACTCTCTCTAAATTCTTCAAATTCCCATATCACAGATGTTTGGCCCTTTACATATAAGAAGCCTTCTGACTTCGCTCTAAGTCCATCCGACCACCTTCAAGACCAACCTCCACTCAGCATATCACCTCCTTTTTAACAGTGCTCCTTTCTGCCTAATGCACCAAGAGATGGACAGATAAGGGCCTGGGCCCTAACCCCAAATTAGTACGGGCTCAGAGGACCACTCACACTTCACAAAGACCTCAGCAACATTGTCAATCCAAATCTCAAACCATATGTCCGCAGAGATAGTCCAAACTCTAGCGACATGCCTCCTCGTTAGGGGAATTTTGAAGTCAAAAATGGGCCTCAAAACAAAAAATGTACTATCAAAATCCACTTTAAAACAACCAATCACATTCTAGAGGATGGCATCATCAATAATGGTTGAGGTGGCATTGGTTGAGTTAAGGATGCTTATTTGTCAAATTGTAAATGGTGAATAAAAAACCATAGTTAACTATATGAATATTGTAAGTAAAATACTCATTATGAAAATAATACTCATAGATTATTTTTGAATATAATATAAATGTACTAAAGTACTCTTAAAGTACTTAGAAAGAAAAGTACTCTATATTTTAATATAAAATAAATTACAAATACCAAAAGATAAATACTTTATTCAAAACCAATATTATGTAATTACTTTTACTATATTTTAATATCAAATAAATTACAATTACCAAAAAAGTAAATGCTCTATTCTAGAATTATGTAATTACTTTTTTAATTTATAAAATATATATGTCAAATCTTTATTTAAATTCAAAATCACTTTAACAGTTTATAATAAAAATAAAAATAATTTAATATATAATTTTTGTTTTGTTTTATAAATACTTAATATATGTAAAATCTATTATAATTATTATTTAAATATAAAAATATTTATTTATTTATTTTATTAAAATAAAATATTTTATTATAAAAAATTACTATATGTATTCTCATCCGCTTAAATATTAATATTAATACCAATGTTACAAATATCGTGTTGGCGAATATATCGCCGAGGGTCCAAAAAGATATTATCGGATTTATCGGCGAAAATGTCGGCAAACATCGGCAATATATCGGCAATGTAAAAAAATACAAAAATATTCATTTTTTTTTCAATTTTCTAAACATCTAAAGCAACAAGAACATTAAATAAACACATTGCTACATGAATATGGAAATAAAACCGATATATAAGATGTATAAGAGGTCTAGTGATACATCACACATCAAAAATGAATCGTGTCTCGGATCTTGAGTCCCCGACTCATGAATCACAAGTCATATTTAAAAAATTAGACAACTTAATCGACAACTCCACAAAACTATGGTGGAGGAGATCAAGTGTGAAAGTCCAGTAATAATAGCGCCTGTCTATGGAACTAGAGACATAGATCTGAAATTTATCTGCCAACCCACGAGCCACAAGTTATCTCAGTCTCCCGCAAATTTTGTGGAAGGTTTGGCCTATGGTTGAACTTTGAAGTTTGAATAATTACAAGGTAATATATATTATATATTATATATAATACATAATATATTATATATAATATATAATCCATATTACATATGTATTATATATTATATATAATATGTATTATGTATTATATATAATACATTATATATTATATATTATATATTATACATTATGTATTATATATTATATTATAATATATATTATATATTATACATTATGTATTATATATTATATTATATATTATACATTATACATTATGTATTATATATTATATTATATATATTATATATTATATATATTACATACATTATATATTTATATATTATATATAATATATAATGTATTATATATAATATATAATATAAGCCCCAAGAGTTAGCTCAATTGGTTGAGCACCCGTCGCTAGGCCTCTCGGTATAGAGGTCACGGGTTCAATCCTCATTGACGCTATTGGGGTTAG
>LPNX011123812.1:60731-95244 GCA_001517045.1 Pseudotsuga menziesii | reverse complement strand
GTGTTACAACTCCATATTCAGTCTCCATTGTTGATAATTTGCATGATCAATTGTTAATTGCTGTGAGTGAAATTAATCTACTGCAGGCCTGAATTTATAGACACATCTGACTTTTCACAATACTGTTTCTTAATGTCTTCACTACTGATACCCTTGTGCGGCTGTACATGGTATGACTTTGAATGACCACGTGAAAATTCTTAATGCTCCTCTTCCATACTAAGGTTTTCCCAGGCATCCAGATCTGTGCTCCCCTCTATGGAAGTATTGTAGATTCGAATTCCACAAATTTTTGAATACACACTCCCATCGTTGGACATATCATGGATGGGATTCTCCATAAGATTTTCACAAGTTGGATTATCTATGAAATTCCAATAGTCATCACTCCCATCCATGTCATATGTGGGGGACTCTTCATCCATGGAATCATGCTCCTGCCTATCCATGTCTTCCTTGTATTCATAACAATATTCTTCAGATAAAATGTTACAAGGCAATAAACTTTCCAAACCTTCATCAACATGAGGAGAACAAGGTCTAGTGTCACCACACACTGTACTGATCTTATCATAGGTTTCTTTATAGGCTTCTATTATGATATCATGAAGAGGATCTTCAATATTATCAAGGAAATTTTTTGGACATATTCAATGGGATCACTTGTTATGTGTTGCTCACTGGATTTCTCTAGAGGGATTTCTGGAAAGGTATCAGCATTGCAACACACTTGAGAATACACCAAATATTCAATGTCTTCAGCTATGGTGACATGAGGAGAGTCTTCAACAATGTGTTCCATCATGGGCTCCTCCTGAAGGTATTCAATATGATCATCTTGGATTTTCCCTTCCTCAGAATCTTGCTGTGTATTGGGAGCGACCTCATATTCTTTTAGAAGATGCTTAATTGCTTCCTTTCTTAAATAGCTACTAGGATGCTTTTTTATGGAAGTATCATGAACCTCCTCTTCACTTAAATGTCCAAGAATTGATTCCAAGTCTTCAATTCTTTGTATCATGGAAAAAGGTCCATCATATATTTCCGTGTGATACTCTGTCCTAGATAGGTAGAAGGTACAGATCTTTTCAAGGAACTTTTTAAAACCATTCATACTACCCCTACCATCATGCCGCTGCTCTAAAAACATCCAAGGGAAGTTTGGAAAAGAAGTTATACATTTATTAGGAAGGCCTTGATAGAACCAACAATAGGCCTCACCCCAAAAAGTACTAGAAAACATTTCCATCATATTGTCTTCATGAAGAATATTGAAATGATCAATCAACTGAAGGAAAGATTTGACATGCTAGATTGCCGAATCACCATAATTTCCATGAAATGTTAGAATCCAGTTATATGCATCCCCAAAACCATCACAACAGTTAGGAAAACCTGAGATGTTTGAGAAATCGATAGGCTAAAACATTCCGGTTAATTGGGCACCATACTTCTCCTTTAATTCATCCATATCAAAAATTAATAGTATGCATTTGATATAATCGTTAAACCTTGTAATGAAAAGGTGGAGCTGTCAAGTGATGAGATTTTAAAGGTTTTAACATGTCGCATGGGCTCATCTACACACAACAAATTTTCACAAGTTTATGAGATAATAGGGTTTTATCCCTTCAATGGAGTTGCCATGTGAAAAAGAAAAATAAGAATTTATAAATCTTTTCACAAAAATTATTTTTTGCTTTTCTTTGTAAAAATAAAAACTGGAAAAAAAGTCACTGGAGTCGCCAGATGAAAATTAAAGATCTACTCTAAGCATTCATAAAAAATAAAAATAAAAAGGAAGAAAACAAAATCATACTCCGGAATAAAAAGATTTATCCTCGGCAATGGCGCCAAAAAATGTTGTCGCCTTACACACAACTAGGTCACATGGTAGAAATCTTCAAGCCACTCGGTGTGTCCTTGGGGGCAAGTCTCGAGTCAAGGCTGTCACCTTGTTCTTGAATCCTCCATTTAGGCTCAACTCCTAACGAAGCCAAGGGGGGTAGACCCTATTAATTTACTAAGGCTAATTACTTAGTACGATGATGTTAAACTGAATGAATTACTTAGGAGTTTGAAAATTAACCAAAGACAACCATAGATGACAAGATACACAAATGAGAAAGATAACAAGATACAAAAATAAGTGCATGAAAGCACAATGCTGAGACACAATATATATATATATACAGCAAGAAAATAACCAGTTCCTTAGAATGGAGTCAAAATAAAATCAATGTACTTGCATGTGCTTGGAGTGAATGTTTTGCAATTGCCTCTTGGTACATTTTAAGTTAATGTGAGGTGTGAGTTGATTAAAATTAGGCTAAGGGGTGGACTCTAGATATACCTGAGAGTACCTGGAGTATGTCCAAAAATAAACCTTCATGGCTACCTGCAAGGAATATGTGGGCTGAATGGAGTCTCTGGGGCTATTGTTCATAACGCACCCATTAGGGTGTGACAGAGATCGGCGCCCTGAGGTCACTTTTTAGAAGTTCCCACTTCCTTTGCGTATTTTTCCACCGTAATGGTTTGATCTAGGTGTTGGATTTTCACCTGATGGTTTGTAAATTTTGGGAGAGTGAGTCCTAATTATTCTAGTCACCCAAATGCTTTTGATACAATTTTTTTGATCGGACGAACCACAGCCAAGTGCAGAGCATACACATCGAAGTCTTGTCAATTTTAGTGAATTTTATAATGGGTGTTCTTGTTAAAAAGAAAACCCTCCAGGAACCTCTTTCAATCCAAGTGGATCTCAATCGGGGAATCAAGGAGGGGTTAATTTTATAATAGCTGAAGGAACAAATGATGAAAAGGAAAACACAGATACACAATTCCGGTTTTCTAATTAGTCCTACCACGCATCTCTTTCCTCTTTTGGGTTAATCAGGAATTCGTGGGGTAAGTATTAAGATTACTTTGAAATATCAAATATGGAATATGAATTTGATAATGAATCAAAGTATACTACCCTACATATTAGAGCTACGCTAGTGTTGCAGCTGCAACTGTTTTCCCCAAATTTCTTAAATTTTGGTCCCCTCCTCATGATTTAGCGTGGTTTTTAATCGTTTGGATCCTTGAACATTTTAGTCATGCTTTGATTTTGGATTGTTTTTTGAGTATTATCTTTCATCCTGGTTTTAAGAAATTGCTCACATTGGAATTGTTGTAGATCGCAGATTTAGAGTTTGTTTTGCTGAGTTGAAAATGGGTCAGGCCTTTTTTCCTTTGCAAAACGTTGTTTGAGAGGCGAAACAATTTCAATCGCTGCCAAATTTAAATTTTTTGTCACTTAGATCAGAGGCTGTTGTCATTTTTTGCTTCCGCCATTGTGGCTCCCAAAGTAGCTAACCACCCGAAGTGTAAAACGCTCCGCCCTCTGACGCGTGTGGCATGGCTGTAACCTTTTGATCTTCCATCGTTGCAGCTCCCAAAATATCTAAGCACCCGAAGTGTAAAGCGCTCTGCCCTCTGATCCGTGTTGGTCTTTTAGTCACCTGACCGTAGTCTGTGCTCTTCCGCCATTGCGGCTGTGCAAAGCGTTTGGCTTCTGATGTCGTTGTCTTTCCGACTTCCGATTTGAAGTTTTCCCACCCGTAGCGTAGGTATTTTTCTTTCGACTCTAGCGTGCTTAAGTGTTTCGCAGCACCCATTTCTTGTCAAAACCCACCTACGCAGTTGTGGATAAGTCTACCCTGTCATGTTAGCAATAATGAAACGTATGAGCTTTCTTGTTGAGCAGCCTTCGATTGATAAGTTTTAACGTTTCATTTTAAAATGTAATCCCAATGAATGATACACTTTGATGAATCACAGGACTACCAAGGCATGAAGGCATAGCTGGGCAGTTGGAAAAGGTCGAACCGTGGCCAGCAGAATCGCAAAAAAGACAAACTGAATGGCGACAAAGGCACAGAACGGAAAGATCTATCAGTTAATAGTCATATCATGAATGTGTATAGACAAAATAAAATGAGGATATGAAATGCTGGGAGGGACCGAAAGGTCACTCATTTGGGTGAGGCAGCCCAAATGATCTGCTGTTGTAGTTTAAATATTTGAAAGTTAGAACTCAAAAGGGATTTTTCCCTGGGGAAAAACTTGTAACTTAATGCTTATAAGAGGAACTATTTCATTTTACAACCAGAGACTGCAAATTTTGCCTGTTGGAGGAAGTGCTATGTGGAATGTATCAATGTGATGAAATGAGCAATGTTGAATGTGAACTATTTCATTTTCTGCTGTGTCTCATTAGCTGTAAGAGCGTTCTAATTTCTTGAACCTATGTTCTTGTCTGAATGTTCTTCAGTACCTTTATGATGTTTTTTCCACTATGAGTAATGGGAATTTTGACTGTTGATGAGCTATCTTATCATACACCCTTTTATTCATGTTTATATGTTTGGTTATAAGAACAACTATCTGTGATTTTCCATAACACATGAACAGGGTGCATTACTCATGAATTAATACCCAGCTATCTAGAGATAGTTTAGTTAGTATTTATTTTCTTACATATATGTGATTTGGATGATTGTGAGTTCTAAGACGAGGGGTAAGAACCTGCGCATCACATTGTGAGTACTCTCTGCATCTTTATCACCCTGCATTGTTAATTAGGCACGTGCATATCATACTTTACGTTAAAAATACAAAAAATACACGGTGGACCGGGCCGCAACCGATAAACCCTTTTGTTACTTGACCTATGGTAGCCGGACCGCAAACCAGACAGATTCCCTACACCAAATAGTCACGGGCTAGTTGGGAACGTTGACTGGGGAGAATCCCTTGCTGTTGTTGCCTGCATATTTCCAGGCCTCAATAGTTTCTGGTGCTAGAAGGAGGGTCGCCAGTGCATGGCTGGCCGAGGAAACCCGTTTTCTCGAGATTATTCCACCGGTAACAGTTCTGAAAGCAGTGGGATTCATAATCCAATTCTGGAAGAAAGGATTAAAGAACATTTGTTTTCTATTGACAACAAGGTTGTTAATAACCTGAGAAGACACACCAAGGAATATGTTAAGAATATTGGAGGATTTCCGATCATCCCTGAATTTCCCAGAAGAGAATATAAAAGAAAACATCATCCTATATTGGAAGACTCAGTGTTGGTTGGGGATTGGGAAGAACTTGTGGAAACAGCCTTACAGGAGGTTGTACTACCTTTGAATCAAGAAGGACCAGATACTCCTCACAGTTCTCCTGCTCACACTCCTGTTTCCTCACCTCCTCACTCCCCACCCAGACTCATGGCAGGCGTTAACGCCAATCCACCACCTGCCTAGAGAGCCGGATCTCCTTTAAATCTAACACCTCCATTACATGATTTACCTCAAGCCTTTGAGAAGATGCTGCCGAAATTCGACCCAAGTGAGAAGATACTAGTAGATGACCACCTGCAAAGTTTTTACTTGGCCATAGAAGGGTTAAGGGCGGGGGAGCATGAGGATGTATTTTGCAGACTTTTTCCGCACACCCTTAAAGGAGCTGTAGCATCATGGTATTTTGGGTTTCCTGCAAACTCTATCCCTGATTGGGATACCTTCAAGAGAATTTTTAGAAGCAAGTATGTGACTCAAAATACTCATGCAGCCCTCATGAAAGGACTATGTGCCTTGAAGAAAGAGAGAAAGGAGAAGGTGCACAGCTTTACTCAAAGATTTGTAGCATACCTCAAGAATTGTTTTGAAGCTAACAAACCTTCAAACAAGGTCCTGATTGAATATTATACCTCAGCTTTAGGCCCTGAGTTGGCCATGTTTGCCAAAATAAGAGCCAAGCCTACTTTGGAGGAAACCTATGAAGAGGCGGAAATAGTGGAGGCTGAAAGTGAAAGTATCGAATATTATCCCGAACAGTCAGGAGAGAAAGGTGTGGGAAGGAAAGCTTTATTGTTTACTAAGCCTAAGGAAGAGAAATCACCAGATTTTGAGAGTATGACAAAAATGATGCAGAAGCTTTCTAACAAAATCATAGACTTGGAGAAAGAGAAGGAAACTCAAAAGTTCTACAAACCCTATTACAAGAAAAGAGAGGATAACAATCAGTCCCAAATTCCTCCACACAATTCTGCATCTATGAATTTAACAGAGGTAGGAATGGACAATTTTTGCACTTCCATCAACAACCACACTCTGAAAAGAATTGTCCTCAATGGATAAACTCGATGACGTTGGTTATGAATCAGCTATTGGACTCTAAATTCATAGAGGATGGAGATGAAGAAAGAAAAGAGAGTACCACTTCAATGAAGGAACAAGAAGAGGAAACCATGGTTTTGTGGAATTCTATTTCGTTATTTGATGGTGAAGAAGAAAAGAATCAGGGCTACAAGGACATCATGGAAACCAATGTAACAACAAGGAGCCAAGGGTCAATTAAAGAAGATAGTCTCATACTCCTAAAGATCAAAAGGCTGCAGAAAAATGTTAAGAAATTTCAAAATAATTCTGTAGCTGATAAAATTCTTGAATTCACCATTACCAGCCAAGATCCTAAGCAGAATGATACGCTGGCCAAGCCCAATGAAGAAAAGATGAACGCTGATAAACCGCATCCCATTGAACCGCAGATGGATTATGACATTGTGGAAGATATAAAGAAGGTAAAGGTGAATGTTTCACTATTTGAAACGTGTAAAGTGCCGCAACAAAAAGAAAGATTATTGAAAGTGCTCGAAGCATCAGATGAGAGGCTGCCCGCTGACAATCGGCCTGAAGAGGAAGAAGAAATCAGAGAAACCAGCATTGGAGGTAAGTCTAAAAGCAAACATCCACCTTTCCTCCTCACTTTCGAAATTTTTAATCACAATGTACATAATTTCCTGGTATACTCAGGGGCGTCGGTTAACGTCATGCCAATATCAGTCTGTAAAAAGATAAATGGGCAGCTTAAGCCATCCATGTGGAGGGTTGTTCAGTTGGACATGACGGATGTGAAGGTAATTGGTGAGATGGAGGATGTCCTAGTCCGCCTAGCGTCAAATAATAAAGTGTGCCAAGTTATTTATATTGTGGTGGCCGATATAACAGATGTTTACGGTCTTGTTTTGAGCAGATATTGGTCGGCCAAACTAAATGGCTATTTTGCCTCAGATTGGTCGCATCTGTGGCTGCCATATAAAGGAAGCCCGAACCAAATTAAAATTTTGTGGGAGCCTCACGTGAAATACAACGTCACTCAACTGGAGGAGAAGAATGAACCACTGGATTCTGTGTTGGGAAATTATTTTATTGAATTGGAACCGGGAAATTACCAAGCAGAAGAAGCTAGCAACACATCAGACACCCATTTTGATCTCCTTCGATTTTCACAGGCTGATGAAATCGACTGTAAAATAGTAGACTTAGCAGTAGGAATAGATTCTCATGCAGTAGGTAGCGATTTCTAGACTTTGTTTTTTGATGGCTCTAAGACGTTAGAAGGGTCAAGGGCTGGCTGTGTCCTGATCGACCCCAAAAATAATAAACATTTTCTTTCATGTAGATTAGAGTTTGAATGTATGAATAATACGGCTGAGTATGAAGCATTGGTGCAAGGTTTGAAGAAAGCAATCGAATTAAAGGTAAGTAATCTAAAAGTTTTTGGAGATTCTGAAATAATTGTTAAATAGATCCAGAATCAAATACATTGTGTTTTCCCTCACCTAAAAGCTTATCAAAATGAGGTATGGGATCTACTCAAATGTTTTAACGCATTTAATATTGTTTCAATTCCAAGACTTAAAAATGCAACAGCTAACTTGTTGGCCACATCAGCCACGAGGCTTGTACCTACTAATAATCGATGCTCTATTGAATTACTTTTCAAGCCCTCAGTACCTGATATTATCACCAACCTATGAGTATTCGATGATGATCAGCAAATTATAGAATGCTTAACAAATGACGAGGTATTTAAAGGAGCAATTATAGACGATGAAGAACATCAGGACGAGATGAAGTATGATAATTTCATCCCTAAAGGAGTCAAAACGTTAGAAAGAATGTTTGATTTAAATGAAAAGTTCAAAAGACCAGCCAACGTGAAGACTCACAGCTCATCTCTACAGTTCGAGCTAATAAATTTAGGGACTGAGACAAATCCTAAATATGTGAATCTTGGCAAATGTTGTTCACCAGCAGAAAGAGATAAGTTCGTCAGTCTGTTTAAACAATATAAAGATGTTTTTGCCTAGACATATGAAGATTTGAAAACATATGACACCAGCATCATCAAGCATGTTATCCCCATCAAAGCTGGAATCAAACCATATCAGCAAACTTTAAGAAAAATGCACCCAAAATTGGAGCCGCTGATTCAGAATGAAGTTAAGAAATTATTGGATGCCAGAATCATTTTTAAGGTCAGACACTCTGAGTGGGTCTCAAATCTGGTGCCAGTAAGGAAAAAATATGGAGAAATCAGGCTATGCGTGGATTTCAGGAATTTAAACCATGCTTCGGACAAAGATAACTATCCTGTTCCACCCATGGAGCAGCTGCTACAAATGGTCTCAGGGTCTGAACTATTTTCTTTACTAGACGGATTCTCGGGCTACAATCAATTATTAGTAGCTGAAGAAGACAGGTTGAAGACAACATTCAGGACCAAATGGGGAACTTTCGCTTACAGAAGAATGCCCTTTGGGCTTATAAACACTGGAGCCGCATTCCAGAGGGCTATGCACATAGCCTTCCGCGGTTTGATTGGACGTGGTGTGGTGATATACCTCGATGATATTACAATATTCTCAAAGAAGAGAGGAGAACATGCGTTCCATATAAGGCATATTTTTGAACGATGTCGGAAATATGGCATCTCACTCAATCCCAAAAAATGTATGTTTGCTGTTACGGAGGGTAAGCGGCTTGGTCACATAGTTTCAAAGAAGGGAATCTCTATCAATCTGGAAAGGATCAAAGCCATTGAACAGATTCCCTTGCCCCATAATAAAATGGGGATGCAATAATTTATGGGAACAATAAACTTCGTGCGGTGATTTGTGCCTGATTTTGCTTAGATTGTCAAGCCTCTGCAGCAGATGGTGAAGCAAAATGCAAAATTCAAGTGGACTGAAATTGAGAAGAACGCATTCGGAAAAATTAAAACTGTTGTTGCACATGCACCCTCCCTGAAAAGCCCAAATTTCAACAAAGATTTTATTCTATATACTTTTGCATCTGATGATTCACTAGCAGCCGTGCTTACTCAAAAAGAAGATGGTGGGGATGAATTCCCAATATATTTCATGAGAACTGGTCTACAAGGGGCTGAATTAAATTACCCAACGATTGATAAACAAGCTTATGCAGTATTCAAAGCAGTGAAACAATTCAAGCCCTACATATTAAAAAATCGAACCAAGGTGATCGTCCCATACCCAGCTGTGAGGTCCCTTTTTGTACAGAAAGAGTTAGGAGAAAGAAGGGGAAATTGGGTAACAACTCTTCAAGAGTATGACCTCGAATTCAAGCCAGCTTCCATAGTCAAAGGGTAGGGGTTGTGCAAATTGATGACTAAAAATGGGAACAATGACGAACACGCCTGGGAAGACAAGGCTGAATTACAATTGACGGATGTATGTCCTTTGTTCACAACCCCCGATTCTTGGTATAAGGACCTCATGCATTACCTGCAAGTAGGACTGTTTCCAGAACATTGGAATTCTAAGCAAAGAAGAGCGCTGCGTCTTAAATCAGCTTCCTATCAAATTTTTGAAGGAATATTATTTAGAAAAAATTATGATAGAGTTCTGCTTAGATGCTTAGAGAAAGAAGATGCGAAGAAAGTAATGACAGATTTGCATGATGGGCCTGCTGGGGGACATTATTCAGGAGATACTACAGCCCACAAAATCATCAGATCCGGTTACTATTGGCCTACGCTCTTCAAATATGCACACGCACATGTCAGGAAGTGCGATATTTTCCAAAGGTGTAGTGGGAGACAACCTAAAGTAGCAGCACCCCTAAAGCCTGTGATGATCACGGAGCCGTTCGAGAAATGGGGGTTGGATATTATTAGTGAAATAAAACTGAATTCCTCCCTACAATACAAGTACATTCTGACCGCGACCGATTACTTCACTCGCTGGGTCGAAGCCATTCTGCTGCGCAAAATAAATGAGGACGCGGTTATCAGCTTCTTGCAGGACCATATCATGACCAGGTTTGGAGTTCCAGTTTCTGTAGTTTTTGATAATGCTACTTACATTTCATCGATTAAATTAACTTCTTTCTCTCATGAGAAAGGAATAAAGTTGCATTATTCCGCTAACTACTATCCACAAGGAAATGGCTTGGCCGAATCCACCAACAAAAATCTGATTAGAATTTTAAAGAAGACTGTAATAGAAAACTAGAGGAATTGGCACTCAGCACTACCAAATGCCCTTTGGGCTGATAGAGTCACCCCCAAGTCTTCAATAGGAGTGTCTCCGTATACCTTTATGTATAGTAAAAAAGCCATTCTCCCTCCCAATATCATCCTACCTTCCTCCATAATAGCTCAAGAATCTAGAGGGTCGGATGATGAAGTTTTGCAAATAAGGATATATAATCTCCTGAAAGCAGAAGAAGCTCAATCTAAGGCCAGAGAGTGCTTTAAGAAACAACAAGAGGTAATAAAGAGATGGTTCGACAAACATAAGGCAGGAACAAAAGACTTTGAGGTGGGAGATTTAGTTCTCAAGTGGGATCACCCCCATGATGAGAAAGGAAAACACACGAAATTCCAGCAGTTGTGGGTAGGTCCTTTCCAGATTGCGGCAAAACTTGGCCCTTCCACTTATAAGTTACAAGATCTACAAGGGTGGGAAGAGAACTTACCAGTAAATGGTTTAGTTCTCAAGCCTTATTTTTCTTAAGTTTCATTTGTTTTCTTCTATCTTGTATATAAATAATCTGGCTTGGCCGTTTTTTGAGTCTTTGAGTCATGAAGTTTAGTTTTGTTTTAGTTTAGATTTTCTGTTTGATTTCAATAAAAGAAACAAGCTTTGGTTGCATGGAGAGCATTAGAATCCTGGACTAACTAAAATCCTTGATTATAAGACTGTGTATTATGATTTTATCTGATAGAATTTCTTCTAGTTTAGCAGTTTTCCTAAATGGCTATGAATCCATTGAAGTCTTGCTTAATTAAAGTAACTCAAGATTAAAGGGTCTAGAATACTATTTCGAGGCTCCATCCATCTCACACTTAAAAAATGTCCTAGGGGGTGACAGCAAAAGACCCATGGAAAGGAAGCAGGGTAAACAGTATACTATATATAAATGATCCCATGCCAAGAATTGAAAGCCAAAATGCTATGAAAAGTAAAAAATCCTAAGAAAGCAATGTGTATCAAAACAAAGTACTAAATCATATGAGTATAAAATTGCCAAAAGTTCCTCTCCGTCCATGAGCTGAAAATTAAATACGTCTCTCACACAAAAGGACACTATGGATAGAGGAGTCTGAATAAAAAAAATTCAGAAAGAAAGGCATGAGGAGGACTAAAAAGGACAAAAGTCCAAAAGCACAACAGAGTGCAAAATGGCTTGGGAATGAAGAACAAATGAATATTTCTATTTACTAGATGTTACGATCTTGTGGTGTCCAAGCTGGAAGCTACCCGAAGACAAAGGTAAAAATGAAACTCATACTCCTGGCCTTGAAAGAGTTATCTTGACTTTGAAATCTTGGTTTCCATTTTCCTAAATTGGACTACCCTCAATGATTAAAAGTACATATATTTTCCATTTGGGAAATCCATACATCTAGAAGAATTCAACATGGTGGTTTATTATTGAACAGTCTGGTACTTAAGGAAGAAATTGTCCAGAGATCTAGGTTCACCAGGTAGTCGCCAATTGTTGTAGCTGCAACGGTTTTCCCTAAATTTCTTAAACTTTGGTCCCCTCCTCATGATTTAGCATGGTTTTTAATCGTTTGGATCCTTGAACCTTTTGGTCGTGCTTTGATTTTGGATGGTTTTTTGAGGATTATCTTTCGTCCTGGTTTTCAGAAATTGCTCGTGTTGGAATTGTTGTAGATCACAGATTTAGAGTTTGTTTTGCTGAGTTGAAAATGGGTCAAGCCTTTTTTCCTTTGCAAAACGCTGTTTGAGAGGTGAAACAGTTTCAATCGCTGCCAAATTTAAAGTTTTTGTCACTTAGATCAGAGGCTGTTGTCCTTTTTTGCTTCCGCCGTTGCGGCTCCGAAAGTAGCTAAGCACCCGAACTGTAAAATGCTCCGCCCTCCGATGCATGTCGCATGGCTGTAACCTTTTGATATTCCGCCATTGCGGCTCCCAAAATAGCTAAGCACCCGAAGTGTAAAGCGCTCCGCCCTCCGATCCGTGTTGGTATTTTAGTCGCCTGATCGTAGTCTGTGCTCTTCTGCCATTGCGGATGTGCAAAGCATTTGGCTTCCGATGTCGTTGTCTTTTCGAATTCCGATTTGAAGTTTTCCCGCCCATAGCATAGGTCTTTTTGTTCCGACTCCAGCGTGCTTAAGTGTTTCGCAGCACCCATCGCCTGTCAAAACCCACCTATGCGGCTGTGGATAAGTCTACCCTGCCGTGTTAGCAGTAGTGCAACGTATGAGCTTTCTTGTTGAGCAACCTTCGATTGATAAGTTTTAACGTTTCCTTTTAAAATGTAATCCCAATGAATGATACACTTTGATGAATTGTAGGACTATCGTGGCGCGAAGGCATAGCTGGGCAGTTGGAAAAGGTCGAACTGTGGCCAGCAGGATCTCAAAAAAGACAAACTGAATGGCGCCAAAGGCATAGACCCGAAAGATCTATCAGTTAATAGTTAGATCATGAATGCGTATAGACAAAATAAAATGAGGATATGAAACAACGGGAGGGACCGAAAGGTCACTCATTTGGGGGAGGCAGCCCAAACGATCTGCTGTTGTAGTTTAAATATTTGAAAGTTAGAACTCAAAATGGATTTTTACCTGGGGAAAAACTTGTAACTTAATGCTTGTAAGAGGAACTATTTTGTTTTACAACCAGAGACTGCAGATTTTTCCTGTTGGAGGAAGTGCTATGTGGAATGTATCAATGTGATTAAATGAGCAATGTTGAATGTGAACTATTTCATTTTCTATTGTGTCTCATTAGCTGTAAGAGAGTTCTAATTTCTTGAACCTATGTTCTTGTCTGAATGTTCTTTAGTACCTTTATGATGTTTTTTCCACTATGAGTAATGGGAATTTTGACTGTTGATGAGCTATCTTATCATACACCCTTTTATTCATGTTTATATGTTTGGTTATAAGAACAACTATATGTGATTTGCCATAACACATGAACAGGGTGCATTACTCATGAATTAATACCCAGCTCTCTAGAGATAGTTTAGTTAGTATTTATTTTCTTGCATATATGTGATTTGGATGCTTGTGAGTTCTAAGACGAGAGGTAAGAACCTGCGCATCACATTGTGACTAATCTCTGCATCTTTATCACCCTGCATTGTTAATTAGGCACGTTTATATCATATTTTAAGTCAAAAATACAAAAAATACATGGTGGACCGGGCTGCAACCAGTAAACCCTTTTGTTACTTGACCTACGGTAGCCGGATCGCAAACCGGATGGATTCCCTACACCAAACAGTCATGGGCTAGTTGGGAAGGTTGAATGGGGAGAATCCCTTGCTCTTGATGACTACAGATTTCTAGGCCTCAACAGCTAGTTTGAAAAGATATGAACAAAAAGTAAAAAAATTGACACCGACGCAAATCCCCCCAGGGGGGATGGGGAATGGGCTCGAAAGACCTTATTAAAAAAATATTTTTATTACCAGTGGTTACAATATCAGAAAAATGACATGATTCCTCTTGATTCTTATATAGAATGAAATCAAGAGCTTACAAAGTATGAAAATTAAGGATTTCAGTCAAAAAGGGAGACCCCTGGGGGGATTCAGAGGCCCAAAAGTGACTTTTGAGCAGCAGCTCCTCCTTTTTTCTGTTATGCCTGATAAAAAAAATCAATATTATTAGACTAAAATATTCCCAAAATCACTCTGAAAGTACCTTTGGGTCAGCTTACTTTTAACCAAAAAATGCTAAGTAAAAACTAGTTTAAAAAGGTAAAAAACGAACCAAGGAAAGCAAGCTTTCCTTGGGATATTGGATTGCCTTTTAGGCAGCCAATATGATGTGTACTTATTTCTAGATTTATATTTTATAACAGCAAACATAAATCTAATGCATTCAAGCTACAAATTTTCTTTAAAATTCCATGCAAAAAGGACGATTTCCCTCAAGCTAGATCTAGAATGCTTATGAAACCTTTTAAGAGCAAGATATAGACTATGGGAAAAGAGAAGATATATCTATGCTAAATTTAATTTTAAGATGATATATCTAAACAATATCAAAGCTATGAACAAAGTAACCGGGTAAAAGAGTTGATTTTGAGGGAGGAAGAGGAGGAGAGAAATGTTGGCAGCCTTGAAGATCCACAGTGGAGCTTTCAGGTGGAATGTTGAGGGACTATGCCTTCAGAAGGTTTTGGAGAGAGTGAAGAAGCAAACTAGATCAGCATCCTCTCCAATATAGGAACCTGTAGCTCAGCTAAAATAAAAAAACTTTCCAAAAAACTTGTGAGATCCGATTAGTACATACACAGAGATTCGGAATAACATGCATGTAAGCTTATAGAACATGCTGAATCTAGATCTCTAAACATGCATAAAAGGAAAGAGATAGCCAATAAACTTATTGAAAAGCACCTTTCCTATCAAGATTATAATAAGCTTATTATCAATCTTAACAACAAATCCACAAGAAATTAGCAAATTATAAACATAGATACAGGTTACCTCAGTAAAAAAATGACAATGATCATCCACACATATAATGGCAAAACACCGTCTTGCCTCCAAAGCTTCTCTTTATTTCAAATGAACAATAACAACAGTACAATAGTAGCAGCACCTCAATCCCAGTTCTAACTATCTTGGAATAGGCCGTTGTGCTTGGACATATACAAAAACTAGGAGATCCAGCCCAGGGGGGGGTGCAATTCCCAAAAAGAGAGATCAAATCAGCTGAGGGAGAGTCAATCAATGCAGATATAAAGCTGAACTGAGCCTAATTGTCAACCGAGGGCTTGATTGAGCTGACATATCAATCCATAAACTAGCACATCAGTCCACAGAGCATCCAGGAGAGTCCACACATGTCGAGGAGAGAGAGAGGGCGCAATTACCCATAAAGACAACTAAAGATCAACTCTGGATCTGATTTGATCACCTCCTTTAGTCAAGGATTTGTCAAATCCAGTCAATCTACTTCAGATCTGACTGATTTCAATCAAATTGGCTGAGAATCCACTGATCTATAATTTTGGATTTGCTCCATTATTCATCAATTTATCAATTAAAATAATCAATAATTGATTTTTCGGGCTTTCTGACCCGAGTGATGGAAAATCACTCAAAACTAGGAAATAGTGGGTCCATGGGTTTACATGGTGCTCTTAGCTTGAAAATGAACACCTACATGACTAAAACTGATTATTTGGCCCACTTTTATTACAAAATCAATTTTTCCAATTAAACTATTAAAAAATACCCAAGTTTTGGAATAATTAAATTTTAATAAAAAACACTGAAAAAACTAAAAAATTGAAAAATTGAAAAAACCTAGGGGGACTTAGACATGTTCATATGACTCGACCATGATGTATAGCATGCTTATACACTGACACATAGACTCTAATAACCTCAATAGGCCTAAATTCCAAGCCGACCAACCCAGCTTTGGAGGTATGGAGTGAAAAACTTAGAAATTATCAGTCGTTTATTCAACAACCAATAATAATCGAGGGAAAAAACACCCTAGGCTAATCAGATTGACAAATAAAGTCTAAGAGATCGATTCTTTTACAGACACTATCATGCTAAAACATTTATTACAATTCCCCCATGGGATATGAACATGTGATATAGTACAACAAGCACTTCCCATAAGTACTTCCAAAGGTCTTTTGAAGTCCGAAGAAGTTATCCTTGTCCGGTTCACTAGGATCACTTGAAAAAAAACCACTAAGTACAACTTAGGTGGTAACAGGTCCAATCGGCAGTGCACTAGGAACTCCTGATACTCCTTTTGAGACATTAAAGGACCCTTTTCTTCCCAGAATAAGGGGAACCCTCTGGTTACCAGTGGTATGAATAACTTGAAGACCTCTCGGACTTTGTGCTTAGTAACTTCTATTTTGACCTATACTATCTCCATCATCTTGTGCTTAGCCACTATCTTTTTGGCTCCAAAGACAACAACGATCCTGTTTTGAATGCCATATCTGCTAGTGTCACGTCCCCATCCCTTAAACTAGCAAAGAGGACGCGACGAACACCACAATAACTGGGAAAACAGCCCCATGAACATATACAATCCATCAATGCTGAAAATTAAAAGCTTAACATGATGCATAACAGGGATGCTAAGCCATACAGGCAGATGCATAATCCAACACACAGGGATTCATAATTCCTAGAACATCAATATACAGCGGAAGCAACACATATACATTTCCAGCATTTAACATGTTCATCATAATCCATAGAACAATATATATAATTGCAGAGATGAAGTAACCAGCAGCACTTATCTTTTGATGAAGAATCCCACAACCAACTACGTAGCTGCAACGTTCCACCCAACCATAGGCCAGCGTGCTCATCAATATCTCAGCAACGCTGCCACCCCCGAGCTGGGCATGATTCCTCCAAGGATAAGGGTCAAGGCAGGCTTACACATAGCCAGGGGACACAATCAGCCAAACCAACACCGCTGGGTTACCAGGCCTTCCACAATCGGCCAATCCAGCACAGTATGAAGACCAACCACTGCATACCGCAGCAACACAATCCCTTCACAGCACCGTGAAGGAGGAAAAGACAACCACGGATAATCCCAAACAAAAGATGAGCATAGCTCAAGTCCACCAGACAACACAGAGTTGTTCTTGGACCTAATGTGGCCAAAACAACTCAGCAACAACACCCAAACCAGGGTATATCAACAGCCCAAACTCACAATGAATGATGGAAACAATCCACAATTCCAAAACAAGGAAAACTCAGCCAACAACACACACAATTCCCCAATGTAACGGTTGGGAAACTTCACACAGTCCACAAACAGAGAAGAGGCCAACTCCCAGCGTGGATAGAGGAGAACTCAACCCACGGATTGGAAATCCACAGGGGTCCAAAATGAAATTGGACACCACATCCAACAAAACACGCGGGGAAGATAACAGTCCCAGAACGCAATCAGTGAGCACGGCTCACGACATGGGAAACGACTCCAACGGTCTGTGCGTGAGGAAAACTTGCACCCAACAGCAAAACACAGAGGAAAACATACCTGATTCCACTCTATGGAAAATGTGGATGACCACCGATAAGAAGCTCCTTTCCTGGCTGCGTGGGATCCAACAGAACCACTGCCTGTGTGTGAGGATGATAGCACCGACCTCTACGTGAGGAATAACCAAACCTTCTCTGTGCGAGAGTGAACAACTCTACCTATGCGCGAGGGTGAATAGGCTGAATGAAGGAACGAACAGACCCCGGAGAGAAACACGTGGTGGGGAGCATGGAAGGTCGTGCAAGAGAGAGATTCAGTGAATGCCATCATGGGTGGAGTGGGCATGTGGGAAAGGGACTGACAGTCCTGCCACCCCACTCCCAAAGACAATAACTACCTCCAACCACTAGCACTCATAACTACCTCAACTACCCAAAAACAAGACATTGAAGAGGTTGGAAGAAGTTGACAAGGGAAGATGGCAAAACAAGCAAAGTGGCAACACATGGGTTTTTCCCCCATAGACCAAGGTTTGACATCCCCCACCCCTTATCCTTCGGAACCATGCCCTTTTCATTCAACACTGCACTGGTGTAGCTGGTTGTGGTTTATTTTATTTGATGTGCGTGTTTACATGATGCCAACTATAATGTGCCAAACAACACGATATACCATCGACAACTATACCTATTGCCGAAACATACACACACAAATCGATGGTGGGGGATTTTTCCTTTAGCTCCTCACCATGATTAATTACATTATATACATCATGCAAACGGGGTCAAAACTGGGGACATTACATTCCCCTCCCCCTTGGAATAACATCGTCCTTGGTGTTCCATTACATATATACAATACATATACAATTGCACATCAAAATTTCCAAAACTTTGTAGATCTGTCCCACGTTCAATCATTTACTTTGAACGTTCAAGACCAAGCCCCTCGGCTTCCATGGAATTCTCCTGCTGGTTCTCAGCTTCCAGCTGATCCCGAAGTCTAGGAACTTGGCGACTATTGCCTTCATCATGCTCCCTCATTGGGCAGTCCCGGCATAAATGATGTCCTCTGCATCTCCAGCATCTCACTGGCTGCTTCATCTTTACCTGCTCAATTTCCTTTGAGTCTTCAGGCCTGGACCGTTTCCTATCGGGTCTCTTGGACAATTTTCTCGTTGTTGATCCACCTTCCTTTCCTTTTCCGATTGCTCCCAGAAGGATTTTCACCTCCCTTTGCAAACCAATAGAGTCTTGTAAAATATGGTGGTTCATTTCACTCTACCTTCTCTGTATCTTGAGCATCTCCCCAAGGTTCTCTTGGGTCTTGGCAATCATTTGAAGGAGACTTCCAGCTAAGTCCAACAACTTTTGATCTGCTGCCATACTCAATGTGTACCACCTGGTTTTCACTTTTCTCACCTGTGAGATGCACCATTGAAATAATATCAGACCAAGCATAATATAGACATTAAAATTAGTCAACTAATTTCCCCATTTGGCATGACAGTCCAAGTCTCATCAATGAGGCTTTCATATTTTTCATGCCTTCCCCAACAGGCACATGAGCTCATTCATGTCCATTCTTGGGCAGGGAATTAACTATTCCAACATTCACAATTCACTTTAAGCAAATACACACATTCCATTCTCAATCATACATGCATTCAACAATCCTTTGTTTTTACAATGCATAAAAACACACACACACACACACACATATATATATAATCAAAAGGCAAGAGAGAGCAGTAAGAGTTTTTCCCCTCTTTGTTTTGTTCCACCCTAGAACCCACACCATCACAGTGGCTTTTCATGCTCTCAGCCTCTTTCACTTCACCGTGAATGTTGGACCAATCCTTCTTGGTCATGACACTTAGTGTCTTTGGTCTATTCCAGACCTCTAAACCATGGAGTCTCTCTACATGGTTTGTCTCAATTGCTAGGACTCCCCCGTCTTACTAGCACCTTTTCCATTACCGCTCAGTCCGAGCTTTCCAGGACAGTCACATGTCCACATGCACCCCTAGGATGCTCTCATGGTCCTCGCTCCCAGCGATACCTATATCCAAACATTGAATAAATTCACATCAGTTTTATCTCTAGAAAAAGAGCTTAAAACATCATAACCAAATCATATACACATGTATATTCATAAGCAAAATAATCCAATACTTATCTATATTGTGCCTTTCCTCGTTCGTCCATAGGATCCTGCTTCGCTTTGCAAGCTTTGGGATCGCCTATAGACTTAGATGTTAGGTCAGCACACAGGCTTCTCCTCAACATCAAATAATTAATGTCCAGCCAGTACATCCTCATGTCGACTGGGCTTGGAACTTTATCATGACCATTTCTAGGTCTAGGATCTACTATGGATCCCCAGGCATATAATAGCCCATCATACACTTATACCAACATACACTTATATCAACAATAACCCTTACTCCGCAACCCCTCACAACAACCATTTTCCATTTTACCTTTACCTTTACCTTTAACTTTACCTTTTGCCTGTCAACATAAGCAATACAAGAAAACTCATCAGCATCATTGCTCAAAAACTGTAATCATATTTCTCCTCGCTCACTATCAAGTATTGAGACACCAGGAGTGTGTCCACTCCCTAGAGTGTAATCAATATCGACAACCCTTTCATGACTCAACATCGGAAAAGTGTGCACTCTTCTCCGGTGTGTGCCATGTAGGCCCTATTCATACTCAAGTGATCGGTCATCATGGAAATAAAATCAAGCATGTTCTGCATATGGAATTTAATAATTAAACATGCATATTCATAGCAAGGGTCACAGAACACTTATCCATTTGCCGTCGCAGTATGCCTTTGTTAAGGAGGAATGGGGGCTCCTTCCCTGAGTTAACAGTCCCTCAGTTAGCCTCCCCAACTCCTTCTTTACATTTCACATTCACACATGTCTTACTGACATAACCCATACCATCTCACTCATGTTATTACCAAACATGCAGTGCAGATGAGACATTTCAAAATGTCTAATGGCGTTTCACCCGAAACCCATTTCCAAGATAAGGGAAAACATTCCCATGAAGTTTGGCTCTTGCAGGTCATCACACATGATCTTCCTGCGGTGTGTATCCCTGACACATTCATCAAATAGCCAAACAATCAATCATTACCTGATAATACAATCCAATTGATCGTTCCATAACCAAGCAATGACATTGGTAATCAAATTCAATAAGAATTTGCAATTCTGTCTACTACAAAAATTGACTTGTTTAATTGTGGGTTTCTTGTAAGCAGCACTACTATGCCCATTATAATTTTATGCTTACTATCATAACACAAATACCCACTTACCATGCGTCCCTCCTGACACAATCTTATACAAGCCAACAATGATTAGCAGTCGTCAGCAATTCCTTAAATTTGAAATTCACAATTCAAATTTAACAACCAACTAATTTCACAACCATGAGACTCTTCTCATAAAGTTTGGCTCTTTTACATGGTAGATTCTGGCATTGGTCAGGGTCTTACCTCTCACTGCCATGCTCGAAATAATCAACCTGAAACCTGAGCTTCAATCAACCAAACACAATCTTATGCAAGCCAATAGTGGCTAGTGGTTGTTAGCAATTTCTCAAATTCGAAATTCACAATTCGAATTTCAACAACCTATCATGCATATCATATGGTAGATTCCGGCATTGGTCAGGATCTTACCTCTCATTGCCATGCTCGAAATAATCTACCTGAAACATAAGCTTCAACATCCAAACACAAGCTTATGCAAGCCAATAGTGACTAGTAGTTGTCAGCAACTCCTTAAATTTGAAATTCACAATTCCAATTTAATAAACTCTTTCACATGGTAGATTCTAGCATTGGTCAGGGTCTTGCCTCTCACTGCCATGCCCAAAATAATCTACCTGAAACATGAGCTTCAATCAACCAAACACTTGGTAAGTTTGGATGCATATAACCTTTTCATTGGTACAACCATCACTGAAGCATTTTCAGAATTTATAAAAATTCAAATACTCCCAGCTGTTAGTCACATCAGTGCTTATCAAAGCTCATTTAATTCATGCAATCATTATCATATTAACATTGCAAGGTGTAGTCATATCATTCATGCAATTTAAATGAAGTGTTTAGATACTCCTTACTTCACAAGCATATCATTCATACCACCTTGCTCTTCCACAGAGCATTTCTGGAAGCTAATTGATCATGACTATCCTGCATTCATAACAACCCTTGAAATGATTCCTGAATTGCCATCAATTCATCATTTTAGTCATTAGTCATTCACACTATCACATGCATTCATCTCAATGCATTCAACATACCATGTCCACTTCATATAGGGTACATTACTATAATCAATATCATCAACATATATAGGCATGATATATTTCTACGTTCCAATGTCCACATGGTATGAGGTCTCTTACCTTTACCAATCCATGGAATTTGTCATAAGCAAACTCTTACCTGCATGGGTTCTACTTACACCCTTCACATGGCCAATTTCGTTGGTCCTTGCAGGAGATTGGAGAATTTGCTCACCAATTTTTGTTATGGACTTGTTTCCTTATCCCTTCGTTCATAGGGTTGCTGGTCACACTCCATCAGCATCAGCAACATATTCATCTGGGTCCATGTCATCATTGGTTTTTCCACTAATTCCAACATCAAAGCAATGGTTATCATTAGTGGTTCATTATATATAATTTCCAATATTCTTACCAACATGCAATACCCTATGCATGCAATACATATCCTTATGCATTTCAAGCATAAACTTAGGAAATGTAGTTATAATCAGCAAGACAGGGTTTTAAGAAAAAACTTCCCTTTTCAATTCTTTCATCCTGGCATGGAACTACTCTTCCATACTGCAGCTGATTAACTTCATAGTCCTTGCTACCCCTGGGCATGCAACTGTCCAGATTTGTCCATTTGATAACAGCGGCCATTATCAGCACTTTGCTGCTTCATGCTTATATTCTGGTCACTTAGCCTTGTTCCCTACCAGATAAGCTTTCCAACGCCTATCTACATGCTTCATTCCGACCCCAGATGTGAAAACCACACCACTTCTAAGAATGAAGACTTTCACCAAGTCTCAGGCAAAACACACAACTATATTTTGGTCAAGAATGCTAACTTTAGCCACCTCATTTTCGATGCACCATTCATTTTTATGAATTTTTGGTTTAACTAATTTGCCCAAAACATAGAATTTTCTTTTCACATGCACGACTGTCTCAGGGGGCAATGGGGGTTAAGGGGGCAGCGCCCTCATTTTTTTTTTTTTTGGGTAAATATTTGGTTTTTCGCGCAATCTGGCGCACAAGATCGCTGCCCCTTTTCTCCTTCTCAACCCTAAAAATACACTGGAAAACTACTCAAAATTCCATTGATAAACAGTCAAAATCTACTGGAAAGAAATTCCACGGAAAACCCAAATTTTTCCCTCTGCAGAATCGGGTCCCGAAACAGCCAACTGTTCCACAGAATCAGCGACTGAATCCTTTTCGCAGCTGCAATGACGGAACATCAAAACTCTTCCTCTTTCGATCGATGAACTAATTCTTGACTGGAATCAGCGTCGGCAGTCTTTCCCATTGGGTGCGCTTCCTCTAACTCTTCTGCAACGACGGCAATCGGAGCCATTTTTCTTCTGCAATGGCGGCTCTCGGAGCCATTTCTCTTCTGCAATGGCAGCTCTCGAAGCCATTTTTCTTCCGTCTGGCCGACTTTTTCTATACTTGGCTGATTTTCAAAACCGACTTCCTTCTTTCTTCTGACACTTGATCGGCTCCATCATCGTTATTTCCATCGGCGAAACAGTTCATCAACAGCCGCAATGGCGGCCCACCAACTCCATGCATCTTTCGATCAGTGGCCCAACCTTTGGCATCGGTGGGATTTTACATCAGAAGCCAAATGACTTTGGCTTCTGAAACTATGGCTCACGAATCACTAATTCTTTCAATTTGTGAACCGACTTCGAGCCTTAACCCTTTTGACGTGTCGGCGATCGGAGGACTTTATCATCAGACGCCTAGTCGTTTAGACTTCCACAACAGCGGCACACAAACCATTTTCCTTTCCGATTGGCCACTCTTTTCTCAAAGAAATTTTAACTTTGGGCGTCGGCGGTCTTTGCCCTTCGGAAGGATTTGTGCTTTCACTTCCGCAATGGTGGACGCTCAATCACTTTCTTCTTCCGACGGCTACTATTTTCGTTACTTAGAAAAATTTTGAACTTCCTTTTACCACGTCGGTTGTCGACGGTCTTTCCACATCGGAAGGCTAATGCCTTTGGCTTCCGCAATGGCGGAAGGCCAAACCACTATTTCTTCTGCTAATCCATGATTTTTGCCTTAGAAAAATGTCAACTTCTGGCATCGTCGGTCGAATGACGTTTCCATTGCGTGCCTAGTCGCTTTCATATCCACAATGGCGGACGTCGATCCACTATTTTCTTTCGACTGACACCGAACACTTAGAATTTTGCCAAAAATTTTCCCTCCGACTATGTTCCGTCGGACGCGCTTTTTCTTATCCTTCCGCAACGGCAAAATTTTGTTTCACTAATTCTTCCGCCATAGCGGAAGTCAATTCCGCATCTATTCTGGTGGTTCAACACTTAACCCAAATTTTGAAACTTGCTGCCATCTCAATTTCTGATCTATGTTGGGCAGAAGGCGATTCTGCTTCTGATGCCATTCTGTCACTGCACCTTCATGGCCCATAGAGGCCAATTGTTGCAACCTTGAGCTCTGATACCATACTGTCACGTCCCCATCACTTAAACTAGCGAAGAGGATGCGACGAACACCACAATAACCTGGCAAACAGCCCCATGAACATATACAATCCATCAATGATGAAAATTAAAAGCTTAACATGATGCATAACAGGGATGCTAAGATATACAAGCAGATGCATAATCCAGCACACAGGGATTCATAATTCCTAGAACATCAATATATAGTGGAAGCAACACATATACATTTCCAGCAATTAACATGTTCATCATAATCCATAGAACAATAGATATAATTGCAGAGATGAAGTAACCAGCAGCACTTATCTTTTGATGAAGAATCCCGCAACCAGCTACGTCGCTGCAACGTTCCACCCAACCATAGGCCAGCGTGCTCATCAATCTCTTAGCAATGCTTCCACCCCCGAGCTAGGCATGATTCCTCCAAGGATAAGGGTCAAGGCAGGCTTACACATAGCCAGGGGACACAATCAGCCAAACCAACACCGCTGGGTTACCAGGCCTTCCACAATCGGCCAAGCCAACATAGTCCGAAGACCAACCACTACATACCGCAGCAACACAATCCCTTCACAGCACCGTGAAGGAGGAAAAGACAACTAGGGATAATCCCAAACAAAAGATGAGCACAGCTCAAGTCCACCAGACAACATAGAGTTGTTCTTGGCCCTAATGTGGCCAAAAAAACTCAGCAACAACACCCAAACTAGGGTATATCAGCAGCCCAAACTCACAAAGAATGATGGAAACAATCCACAGTTCCAAAACAAGGAAAACTCAGCCAAAAACAGACACAATTCCCCAATGTAACGGTTGGGCAACATCATACAGTCCACAAACAGAGAAGAGGCCAACTCCCAGCGTGGACAGAGGAGAACTCAACCCATGGATTGGAAATCCACAGGGGTCCAAAATGAAATTGGACACCACAGCCAACAAAACACGCGGGGAAGATAATAGTCCCAGAACGCAATCAGTGAGCACGGCTCACGACATGGGAAATGACTCCAACGGTCTATGCGTGAGGAAAACTTGCACCCAATAGCAAAACATAGAGGAAAACATACCCGATTCCACTCTATGGAAAACGTGGATGACCACCAATAAGCAGCTCCTTTCTTGGCTGCGTGGGATCCAACAGAACCACTGCCTGTGCATGAGGATGATAGCACCGACCTCTGCATGAGGAAGAACTGAACCTTCTCTGTGCGAGAGTGAACAACTCTGCCTATGCGCGAGGGTGAATAGGCCGAATGAAGGAATGAATAGACCTCGGAGAGAAACACGCGATGGGGAGCATGGAAGGTCACACGAGAGAGAGATTCAGTGAATGTCGTCGTGGGTGGAGTGGGCATGTGGGAAAGGGACTGACAGTCCTGCCACCCCACTCCCAAAGAAAATAATTGCCTCCAACCACTAGCAGTCATAACTGCCTCAACTACCCAAAAACAAGACATTGAAGAGGTTGGAAGAAGTTGACAAGGGAAGATTGAAAAACAAGCAAAGTAGCAACACATGGGTTTTTCACCCATAGAGCAAGGTTTGACATCCCCCACCCCTTATCCTTTGGAACCATGCCCTTTTGATTCAACGTTGCACTGGTGTAGCTGGTTGTGGTTTATTTTATTTGATGTGTGTGTTTACATGATGCCAACTATAATGTGCCAAACAACACAATATACCATCGGCAACTATACCTATTGCCGAAACATACACACACAAATCGATGGTGGGGCTTTTGCCTTTAGCTCCTCACCATGATTAATTACATTATATACATCATGCAAATGGGGTCAAAACTGGGGACATTACAGCTAGTGGACCCATCTGAAATAGAGCTCAAGAAGGTTATGGCATTCTTCGCGGTCACCAAGGGCCTTTTGTTCACTTCTGTCGATACTATATGGGCTTGTTTCTTGGCTTCTCTCATAGAAATTTCCTGATCTTCAATAATATTTAGGTAGGGCCAGAATTTGTCAGCTTCCATGATGATTTGATCCCAGATCAGATGCCTAGCACCTTGCAAGGCAAGTTTGCCGACGACCTGTTGGCTCAATTTAGCATTTTGTTGAGCTAGTTCTTGGCATTTCTCCTCTACCTTTTCTCTTCCTCATTCCTCTTTGACTCTTTCTTTTTCCAGTTCCTCAATCTGCTATTTCAATTTAATGAGCTCAGTATCCTTTAAGCCTATCTGGGACATTGATCTTAAGAGGGAGTTGGCATCTATCTCTCCATCCATACCTATGGATTGAATTGTATTCTCTGTGCCTCTGCTTTGAAGCTTATTTTCCTTCATTGATAATCTGATTTTCAATTCTACCTCGCTATTCATCAAAAGTTGTAAATCTGCTTCCCACTGTCTCCCATTTTCTTCAAGCTTTAGTTAGCTTTGCAGTCAGTAAGCTCGGATTTCAATACCTCTTTTTCCCTTTCGAATTCAGCCAATTCATCCGCTTGAGCGAGATGGGTGCCAGGGAGTTTTAACTTCCTTTTCAAGGTCTGGATCTCTTTTTCTTTGTCATCGAGAAATTTCTAATCCAAAGTCCCTTTCTGTGTAGATCCTTCTATTTGCATAGCTTCCTTTTGTAAGTTGTTGATTTGGGATTTGAGCGCTTTATTCTCCACTCTCTCCTTCCTTAAAATATTTGAAGTTTTTTCCCTATTCTCCTCCAACTTAGACATCATTATGGTAGCTTTAAGCAGTCTGGTATTCATTATATCCCTAGTCTCTTTGTTCAGGTGTATGATGTTAGTAGTGAGAACCTTTGAAAGGTTCACACTGACCTTAGACCCCTTGTTCCCCATTGCTAGGGCTAAGTTAAGGGTATCAATGGCATGTTCCCTTACAGTTTTCAGTGCCACATTGGGATGAGGAAACCGCGAGGCTTCGCTGTATAGTTGAAGGTTTTATCATCCCTCTCTCGGTAAGACTGCAACCATTCTTCTTTGGATGCATGCTTGCTTAGAGTCTATCCATCAAATACATACTCTTGTATTTGCAATTTGGCTGCCTCAGGCTCTTCCTGCCACTGCTCTTTTATTAAATTCTTCTTCTTTGCCTGTCCCCTTTTGACCTGCACCAATTGATATCTCGGTTCCACCTTCTGTTTCTTAGGCATGCTGGCAGTGTCCATTTCTTCAATGTCCATGGGCCCTGAATCCCCTCTTTTCATTGAACTTTCTGAATAGCTGGCCAGTGATGAGAATCCACCTACTATTGCAGCTACTGTATCCAACTCTCTTTGGGGAGAAACTACCCCCGGTAGCTATGAACTAGTGTCATGTTCTGAGCTTGTTTCCATTGGGACAGGATTAGGGAAATCATCCCAATTTTCCACTTCTCCAAGTCTAGCTATCTCAGTGTACTCAAAGGTCCTGCATTTGTGAGATTTCCTTCTTTTGGAAATCACCTGGTGAGGATCATAATTTATTGCTTGTTCTGTGGAAAACTCCTTTCCTTTAAGCAAGTTGGTGACCAGGGGCAAAGCATCCCTTCTTCTAACTGTATATGGTTTTAACTCCCATGGAAAGATCAAACTTGAACTTTTCTTAAAGTTCAAGAAGTGTTCTCCTTTGACAATGAGTTTCTGCGGGATTAATTCCAAAGAGAAAACCCTGGGGGTTAGAAAACATGGCAGGATGTACGGTGGATGTATGATGCCATACAACCTTATGGTCATTCCAAATTATGTGAGGAACCAGTCTCCTATATTCTTGCTATTTGACAATTGCAGCATTTGCCTCATCTTAGGCAACACCCTAGGTAGCCTTTCCTGAAAGAAGAGTTCATATATTTCAGCCATCAACTGGTTCATGAATTTACAGTAATCTATGGCCATATCAACAATGATTGCCAATTCTTGTGCTTGTAGGTCCTCCTCATTATAGGATATGAACATCCTTAGCAAAAAGGATTGGAATCTGAACATTCTAGTGTCATGGAAGTTCGTTAACTGAGAATGGATGGTCTCGGCTAGGAACTCATCAAATTTAAGGCAACAAGACTGACCAGATTATCCAGGCAATTTAGGTTCAGCCAGAGATGTGCTTAAGACAAAGAAAAGACTCAGCAATGACTCTGGGATTTACACGTCGGTATCTAGACCTAGGAACTAAGTGGCCAGGGATATACACCATTGAGTTTCTTCATTGAATTAGCTGAGGTCGATAGGGTAAGATAGGTCGATGGGTTCTCCATTGGGTTTAGAACATGCCTTTAGGAAGGATTATTTACTTTTGTTAGTAGACTCTCTAAAACAACATAAAATGTCTTCTTCTCGATAGTCTTGGGATATATGGGTGAATTCATTTGGGATATCTCGGGCTTTGTGGATGATAGAAACTTGAATTGGGCAAAGGATTTTAGACTTAGACCTATTCATAATAACACCTTCAGTGACAGAGAAATTGTTTGCACACCATTTGACAAATTCAAGGAAATGCGGGGTTTGGTTGACAGAGAAGAAGTGGAAGAAAGATTTAAAAACACCACAGGTATCTCTACCTCAGTTCTTAAGAGCTTACAATTTTCCTCTAGCAGTTTCAATAGCTTCTCCCACCAGGATGGTATCAAAAATATCAACATTTTCGTCCAACAGGCTCTCTTCTGTCCTCCGACCTGTGGCCTCAGGCTCTACATCATCTCTCACTCCTACCACTCCTATTTTGTCCATTTTCAAATAACACTGAGGAGGTATCAAGGGCTTACCTTGTTCTCTAGCATAGTCTCTTGGCTGGTCCGGGCTGGCGCTTTGGATGTGGGCCTTCTTTATAGCTTTTCACCCAATCATAACCTTCATGCATTTCTTAGGCGGTTTGCACCGTACATTTTACTCTTCATGACCTAGATCGTAGATATGTGGGTTCCTTCATGCTACGTATTTTCTTACCTCGCATGTGCACAGCCCAACCGTTGATTGGGATTGACTTCCTTCACAACTGTCGATCCGGATGGACCCCAACGTTCTCTGTGAAGCGAGGTCTTGTTTTCCTTCATGCTACTCTAGATGGCAAAATAAACCATGACTTCCAATCTCCCTTCGATATCATATGCACCATCGATCAGAACAGCCTGTACCACTTTTCACAATGCTAAATTGCTTCTTTTGTCCTCGCTAGTTTGGGATGTGAAATTCTTCTCAGCTGCAGATCTTCTTGGGTCCCAATCTCGACCATTGGATGCATCCATTCTTTAAACTGTTTCACAAATCTGAAGAAGTGGCTTGGTTCAGGCATGTTCACCGTGCATAATTGTTTGATGCCATTGCTCTTCCTTCTGATCATCCTCAGCCTTTGATCATGAATTCCCTTTAACGCCTCCTTAATAAAATAATACAAATCGTGGTTCTTGGAGATGGCCTTTTAGGCCAACACTTTTTGTTTTATAAAGAATTTTGTTCAATATTCTTATAAAAACAAATTTTGTTTTTATAAAAATATAAATTATTTCTTTTATAACTTAAACTTGTAAGCTACCTTTATAAAACTTTGATTTATATATAATTCTCTTCCTTTTACACAAAAATCTTCAACCTCTTTCCTCTCGCCACCTTGGATTTTTTATAAATCGCTTTAATGAAGAAAGTTTGAAAACCATTTGATCCTCAAGAGAAACTCAGAATTTTCGGGCAATGAGGCTTGTAGCAGGGATTTCTCCTTGCTACAGGGGTAGGAATGACTCCCTTCTGTCTACAGGATATAAGGGTAGGTTCCTGCATGGATAAAGACTGTAAAAATGGGAAAAATGGAACAGTAAACTAAACTGGGAGTAGAAAATAAAACAGAGCGTAAATAACAGTAAACTAGAGCTAAGCGAATGACAGAAAGAAGAAAATGTAGAAGGAATGGTGAACCCCTCTGCAGGAATGGGTTCAGCCTCCTTAAAACCTGCAAACAAATCCTAAGCTACAATAACCTACAAAACAATGTTAGATCTAAAACCTATTAATGGAGACAAGGGTTAGAAAGAATATAAAACAAATAAACAAAGCATGCATGACAAATTATACCTTCTCTAGTGGGAATGGGCCACTATGCCCAAGCTTGTGGAAGCACCTCTCTCTCTTGGATGGGGAGCAATGGCTCAATGGAGATGGAGATGGAGGAGAGGGATTGTGGGTGGTTTGAGAGGAAAAGGTCTCAAAGCATCCACAAGAAGCATAACAATAGGCAAAGGGAGAAGTGTTTTGAGAGTGTTCCCCCACCCTCCTTTTATAGCTTTTCCAAGGGGTTTTAGGGTTTTAAGTCCTTGGTCAAGGATTTAGACCCTTTTTTGGGATTTTAGACCCTTCCACCCTAACTTTAGCCCCTTTTTGAGGGATTTAGATCCTAGGAGGCTATTTTGGGCTCCTTTTTGGGGTTTTTAGCCCTTTTTCTTCATCCTTACGCTATTTTGAGGGTGTGGGGGTCTAATGGAGGGATATGAGGGTCGTGAGATGGTGTCCTTGGGTGGTGTAGGCCATTGAGATATTAGTGGGGGATTTTTGGGTTAACAGATTGCCTCCTGATGTGTGAGGACAGGAGCTCAACGTATGGTCGATGGACATCATAGGAATTGCTGTGTAGAGGTGGTGCTTCCAGGGCTGGGGCATGGTGGCTTTTGGTTTTTGTATTAATGTGGTTCCCATCAATGGGTGAGATAAAAATAATGTGTGACATGTATATGAACGAGGTGGGCATCCCCATGCTCGTGACAATGTCAAAAGAATAATTTGATCTATAAAATACAAGAGCCGATCATATACAATTGATCGTACATTAATGGTTTCCTCCATGTGAGGATGAAATACAATACTAATATGGTATATTGGACCCATGGAATTCTCATGGAATTCTATATCTTCATGACTAACCGTCTGTTGGATCTGGAATGGTACATAGCTGTGTGGACTTACTGATTGAGAGTCAGAGTCTCTGTGGTACAAGTATGCTACATCTATCATAAAGGTATATCGAAGCACTACTGGGGATTGAGATCACTGTCTCCAACGCAACCCAGAAATAACAAGGGACATAACCTATTTAGGTCCCTCGAGTGGACTCACCAATGTGATAGATTCGAGTGACATTCGAGGTCTTTGACCAAGTACTATGTGGAACAAACCCTGCACGAATCTCAACGGTGCGATGATGGAGTTGAAGTCGAGCACGTGAGAAACAACCATCTCGAGAGGCACTAAGGACTCCTCTCAAGTGGTCCAAGGAACTCATCAATTATGTCAATGAAACCAAGGTACAGGGACCTCTAGGTCTATCCTCTGGAATATGTGTGTTGGCGTCAACAGAGAGAGACTTGCCCCTAGTCAAGGAAATGATGTTTCCTTAACCAGGAGCACGAGGGAGATAACCGAAAGGTGTGAAGCAATCTGTGGACTGACTCACTGAATTGGGCATGGAGGAGGGAAGGCAAAGAACTGAAAAGGGGTAGGGGGAGTGTGGGAGACTGAAAGTTCCTTTGTTCAGAGTATGATGGCAGGGAAAACTAGGCAATAAATGAAACTGACTCATGGGAATGGGATCATAGTTGTAATACCGGGGATGTCGCTGCATATGGGAAATAATTGGAGGAATTAGAATCTTTTGATATTGGTGAGATCCAAGGAAGACACATTACAGAGTACTCTGAACAAAGGAAACCCAATGGTGGAATGCTGCCAAACTGTTTGCTATGGGGAGGTGTCTAGGGACACCGTTATGGTACGATCTCGTGGATTTTTGGCGAGCCCAAGAAGGTAAATGCTCGATGGTGATTTCACTTTTAGAGAGTCTGAAAGCATGAAGAAGACTCCAGTGGGGGCTCTTTTTCATTGGTAGTCTCCTATGCCTGAAAAAGGATAAACGTATACATAGGAGAGCTCACCCATCCTGGAGGGGATGAGAGACTTCATTACCGTTTGTAGTCCAATCAGGCCTGAAAAGGTTAAGCCTGTACTGACTGGACAGTCATTTATATACTTTTATGAGCATGAATGAAACCAAGTTTGCTTGTCAATATTTTCTTGTTGAGACAGCTGGAAAATAGCTTAATGACAACCTGTTGCAGGATTTTTCGTAAAGTGCAGCCCCTCTGCCCGAGAAAGCATAAAAGTATGCAGAGGGGTACGGTCTTGGCTTGAGTGTGCCAAGGAGGTCCTTTTCAATTGATGGTCTACATGGTTCAAAAAAGGAGGGAAGTGAGACGATGTATATTCCCTTTCCTATACTTTAATGAGCAGCAAAGGAAGCAGTTGCGCTCGACAATATTTTCATTGTTTTAAGGAGTCAAAAAAGAGCTTAAACAAAACTCCAAAGTGGTCAACCGATTGTGGTGGTACATGCAGTTCCCCATGTTCGGACGATGGACAAAGGTCCAAAGGTCATCTGCACAGCATGAATGGAGCATAAGGCTCTCAAACATACCAATACATGCACAGGATAGATCATGGCAGAGGCTCATGAGTTGTTGCGGCAGAGGCACGCAAACCGAAGTGGATCTTGGACAAAGGTCAGGAGAGTGTGTGTGTGTGTTGCGGTGGATGGAATTGACTACATGCGATGTAAGTATAAGTCCAGAGGCATTTATATGTCGAATACGTGTAAGAAAAAGAAATCATTTTCTGGACAGTGGTCCACAGGTTCACATAAGGTGCAGCGGAAAAGATAACTATAAATACAAAAATAAAAGTAAAATTACATTCATTAATGGGAAGTAACCCAAAACTCGTATGAGTAGCGGTCAAGATGTGTGATACAAGTACAGATCCATAGACACTTGCATCATCATGACATGGCTCATAAATCGAGGTGACTGGTGGGAAATGGTCCCAAAATTAATTTATTAAACATGAGACGATGGTCTCATAAATGGGAATTTGAGCCCGGAGGTGTGAGAGGTGTCTCGAACTTGTTTCGGGTGACTTTGGATTAGCAACTAATGGTGTTGTTGCTGACTTGGGATAAAAATTTTGAAAAACAAGAAAATAAAACAAAGCAACTCATTGGTGATGTTAAGCGTAAAATCTCTTTAGGTAGAGCCCGTTGCAGGGGTTCTCCAAGAGTTGTCCATAATAGTCAATAAGGGTGTATGCCCCTTTGATATCACAGATCGTACCCTATTTTTTATTCACAAGAATAGGATTAGAAACCCAAGTTGTGTATGCAATGGGATAAATGAAGCCAGCTGTGCGCAGCTTCTCTATCTCGACTTTCACCGTAGCCACTTTGGATGGATGGATGGGCCGTTTCTTTTGGTGTACGAGTGCCACATCAGGCCATGTGTATATGTGGTGCTCCATGATGGATGGATCTAAGCCGGTAATTTCAGTGTATGACCAAGCAAAGATGTCATGGAATTCTTGGAAGAGAGCTGTGTAGGCATCGATCTCTTCCAGGGAGCATGATGCCCCCAGCATGACTTTTTCAACGATCTCAGAATTGGTTGAGATGTCAATTTTAATGGTTGGAGAAATGTTTTCCATGTTCCCTTCTTTGAAGGAATCAAGTGCTAGGATTGGGTTCTTGAACCAGTCAACCTTCCCATGGATGAAATCCTTGGTCTCCACGAAAAAATGGTCTGACTGTGACACAAGTTCTTCCGGGAGGAAGAACGAGTGATGGTGCATGTCATCCCATGGGTATTTCAAGGTGCTCAGAGCTTCAAGTATCTCCTCATTGCCATTGAAGCAACGAAGAGATAGGTCTAATGGACCATTGGTGGAGGAGGAGATGAGTGGGCCGGTGGAACTGGACATCATGTAAATGGACATGGTGTCTGAAGAAGGCGGTGGGGGGTGAACTTCTTCGATCAAGGTGATCTCAGACTCAAGGGAATGGCGATGGAGGTCAGCGAGAGCCATTCAAAACTCGGGTAGATCTTGGCAATGGTGGGAGTAATGTCCATATAAGCCACAAAGGGTGCAAGCATGGTTTTTCCTCAATGCCTTGTTCCTAACTACTGGCGCGGTTGGGAGTTCAACCACATGGATGTTTCCATTCGTATCCATGGCATCCAGATGCGCATGTGTTGATGTATATGTAACTTCAAAATGTATTCTTATATGTATTTTATATATTGTAACCCGATGTTTATTCCGGGATGTTTCTATTATGTATTTGAGTCATATTGTATTACCCCGATGTTCCGATCGGGAGGATTATTAATGTAAACAAGTCTTTTCAAGTCATTAGGTAAGTGCCCACAGTTTCGGGGCACTTGGGTTATTATACACTAATTAAGGTGTAGGCTCAAGTAATTAATTATAAGTTAAGCCTACATGGTTGAGTGCACTTCAAGTCAACGGAAGAATATAAATAGAGAGTGAGAGTCTCTCTATTTATCACTTGTGAATTACATCACTTGCTCTCTCAAGTGTGGCGCACCTTTGGAGAAGGAAATACTTTGGCTTGACAGAAGACAGAAGACTGCTATTG
>LPNX011123812.1:0-53962 GCA_001517045.1 Pseudotsuga menziesii | reverse complement strand
TCTCTTGTCTCTTGTGATGTGCTTATGTGATTACTGTGCTTGTTATTCTCTCAGTGAAAAGATCTTATCATAATGCTAGCTTAAATGTTGAAAAACTAACAGCATGGATCACTAGGATTTCACGACAATTTTGAGTTGTATGGCCCTATTGTTCATAGACGGCACAGGGTGGGAATTGTTGTGGTTCTACGGTGGCTTTGGTGTTCTTTCCCCTAGCCCTTTTGGGTTGGAGTGCTCAGGGTATAGGTGTGATAGTTGGCTTGTGCGGACCAGGTGGAGTGTGAGACTTGACCACAATAGGTTGCACTAGGGTTAAAACAACATGGGGCATTGCTGGTTGAGCTGGTGGATCAAGATACCACACTAGGATGCCCAACATAAAGTTGGGCAAGCTTAAGGTGGCCATGACCGGCTTGCTCATGACACCAGGTGGGTGAAAGAGGAAGGAAATCGTATGGACTAGAGATGAGCCCAGATAACTCCCTCCTGGTTGCATGGTGAGGTTGTGGTTATGGTTGTGTGTAATGCTGCTGCTGTGGATGACATTGTGGCTGTTGTTGGTGTTGCGGCTGTGGACGATATTGTGGTTGTGCTTGGGGCTGTGGCTGCGGTTGTTGTTTTGTGTCAGCAGTGGCGACACTAATGGGTAAGGAGGAATCATGGTGGGATCGGTAAAAAACCCAGGGCTCAAATTCAATGGTGGAGAGGCTGGTGTGTTTTCAACCATAGTGTTAATTATAGGGACGACATTGGCATGTGTGTTCGTCCCTTGCAGCTCAATGGTGGTGATGGTTGGGATAATGTTGGCTGGTGTCGTTAACACTTGGGGATCATGATAAGTGAGCTGGTCAACTGTCACAATCTTCCCTTTGTGGGGGAACATCATGAGACGAAAGATGGTTTATGCGACTGCTCGCATGGCATACATGTAACTCCTTCCGAGGAGGAGGTTGTAGTCTAGTTGAGAGTTGACAACCTCGATGTCAATCAGGACTGTCTTCTCAGCTAACATGATGGGGACATGTGGGAGGAATCCTTGGTCTTTAGTGGGATGTCCATCGTAATCCCATAGAGTTGTGGAGGATAGTTGTAGAATTGGTGATCCAAGTTTCTGTCAAACCAAAGTAGACATGATGCATGTGGATGCCCCCTCATCCACTATGCACCGGTGCACAACCAAATTCTAGATGGACACCCGGATTTGGAAGGAAATAGTGGAGGGCATGTGTGGTTCACCATTCTTCGTGTCAAAGGTAATCATCTTGGAGTTGGAAGGGTCTACTACCCCTAGGGTGGCTAGTAAGGATTTTTGCTGCATTGGGCACATTTTAAGTACCTCAAGAGCGGACATGGCAGTTAGCATTTGGGCCAAATCATCCACAATGCTATAGCTGACTATAGCTCTAGCTGTGGCATTGTTGGAAACTCTACATATGGGGGGGCACAGGAATGTGGGTAACTGAAGAGGCAAGTTGATTGTCTTAGACATGGATGCTGCTGATGAGTCAGCAGGTTTGGTGCTAGTACCATACTGATTCCATCTAGTTTGCAAGTTGACCTCTTCAATCGTCATGGCTAATAGGTGATGAACACCTGTTTCAGCCGTGGGAGGTTCCCCCAAAGCGTTGGGATTGGCCTGGGGAGGAGGTGCGGTTTCCACCAATCCTTGGACTAGTAGTGGGTTTTGAAGCACCATGGGGGGAGGTGCTTGTGGTGCTTGGTTGGGTTGGGCTTGATTGGTAGCATTGGTGGTTTGTTGGGACTTGTTTTGAATGGCCTGCTTAGCGTGAGCCATGAGGGGACACTCAAATGTGTAATGCCCATAAACATCATACAGTGTGCATGGTTGGTTTGTGTGCAACGGGGGGTTGTGTCTTGGTGCATTTTGTCATGGGGGGTTTTGGGCTGGCCGTTTAGCCGCAGCATTGTTGGGAGGGTTTAGTTGTTAACCGCCTCCCTGCAGTTGGTTATTTCCTTGGTTGCGGGGCTGGTTATTCCTAGCTTTCCCTTGTTTATTGTTGGGGGCAGGCTGGTTGGGATGGTTTTGCTGTGTGAACACTTGTCCCAATGGAGCAGGTGGAGCGGGTGCAAGGGCTTCCACTGGTTGCACTAGTGGTGCATAGTAGATTTGTGGGGGTGGTGGTGCCACAAATGTGGGAATTTTCCCCACATACTACTGTGTTGGCCAAGCCATGGCCTGAGCCTGCTGCGGTGGTGCAGGTTGTGCATAGGAAGTTGTTGCTTTGGACTGAGACATCATTCTAGCATAGTTTGGAGCTTGGTTTTGGTAAGAAATACTGGCAGTGTTGCTTAGTTGTAGTGTAACGGCCAGTGGTGTCGGTCGAGGCTATGGCTGTTGAGAGACTGACCCTATGATGCCATCCGTAGCATGGGATGCCCCCGGTGCATCATGGTAGGAGGTACTCGGATGGGGAGTGTCTGGAATGACGGTATATAGGTATCCAAACTGAGCATAGATAAGGTCAAATTGTTGGGCCTTCAGTATGGCCTCTTCTTCAGATTGGGAATGTTTGGATGCAATGTCCTTTGCTATGGGCAGGAGAAAGGTCTTAAGGAACCAATCCAAGAAGATCCTGTCATCAAGTTGGATTTTGTATAGACTGCAACGTCATTGCCACTCATGGATATGGTCATTTATATGAGTGCCATTGCTATGGCGACAGGATAACAAGATCTCCACCCCCTCATCATATATGACGGGGAGTTGGAAATACTGTAGGAACATGAAGGCTAGAGAGTTGAAGTCTGGGTACTTGGCTTGTGGTAGCTCAATGTACCATTTAGTTGCGGCACCTATAAGGGTGCATTGGAATAGCCTCAGCCTGATGGAGTCATCTACGATGCTATTGGATGAGCACCATAGAAGGAATGCCATTATATGGTTTTGGGGACATTCCCCTGCTTTGCCTTCAAACTTGGGGATGTCTGCTGGCAGCTTAGTTGGCATGGGTGGCCAGAAGGCTTAGTGGTGGATGGGATCATTTGTTAATTGTTGGCTCTTCTGGGCAGACCCAGGTTTACTTTAATGTACCAACAATACCCATTGCTCACTGGCCCTTTCGGCAACAGACCATAGAACGGCCTAAAGTCTCACCAGAAGTGATCTTAGATGGGGTGGCTGAAAACTCAGGTGTCTTCAACCGGGTTCTGTAGCGTCCTAGGGTCTCGCGACTCTTTTTAGCCAGTGGGATCTCTCTACGAGGGTGATCTCTCCTTCTAGCTGGCACTGATAGGGAGTGGACTCTTATCGCATCGTAGCCTCTAGAACGATGCGCAACTTTCTCTTCTACTCAACCCTTTTCCTACGATATCCCACAACGCAGCTCCTCCGACAGTGCAATATCACATTTATATGCTACGATATCTTCTTCAGTAAGACTGAACGTGACCCTCAAGGTCCAAAGGTCTTCTCTCTAGATACAATAACTCAGTTAGCCCTCGATAGGGTGTCAAACATCCTTACTTGAGCTTCTACAGTTCAACACACTTAACATCAACTATACTCAATCTTGCTGGACTAAATATGCAGGAATAACTTAACAATGTAACTGTTACTGTCGTGAATCAAGCACTGATAAACTCATACATAGACTACTTGATACATTCAACTTGCGTTTAACCTTCTATGTGCTATAAACTGAAGAATAACATACATGCATTCATCTACTGATGGTAACATTCATGTAACAGATGAAAGATAGCAAACAGGTAAAACACAATCACATGAACAGTCACACAACACACGGATTTTATGTGGTTCACTCCCAGGAAGGAAGCTACATCCACAGGAACTAGTTTTTCTATTATATGTTGAGAGAGTAAACACAGTTCCGCTGCAACCTATTGTGCAGCTTGAGATATTCTGGGAAACTCCATGCACATAGCCGGGAGCCCTTCTCTCCTAGATCTCTTCTCTTTCTATATTGCCTCCTTCTTACAATATACTCTTCCTCTCTCTCTCTCTCTCTCTCTCTCTCTCTCTCTCTCTCTCAATCCCTGTGGATTGTTCAATCACTGCAGATACATTCATTCTCAAGGAGCCAACTACTGGTTACAGTAAGATAACTACAGACTGAATAATAGAACCAGAGCTCGACTCTCTCTCAATGTCTTACAATACAACTTACTATGAGCTAACACAATAACTGACTCTCTGACTAGATAGCTAATTGTCTGAATAGATAACCTTTCACAATACAAAATACATGCTTATATAGGTATCCTGAAGGTCTCGCCCTGTTACAGCACTGTGGGCCTTTCCCAACAGTAACCCAAAAACCTTAACTGTGACAATCGGCCTATCTGTACTTCAATTGCCACTTTTCGTCACACCACAGCTTTCTGCAGTCTTCCATGCTTCCCAGCGCTGATCGTGGGTATGGGCGCCACTTCCTCGGTCGTTCCCCTTCTATCCTTTGTCTTCAATACCTTGGCCCGTTGCTCCTTTTCCTTTATGAGGGTAGCTGAGCCCTCCTGTCTTCACTGCTGCCTTAAGTGCAGTGGTTGAGCTCTCTCTTCTCGACCGCTCAGGTACTATTTACTTTGACTTTCTTCTTCCGATATAGCAGATTTTCCTGTAGCTGCGAGGCCCTACTCCAACAGTTCCCTAACACTTACTTGTGGCTCGTCCCTAAGCCACTAATAGCTGGTTTCTCATGCGGTAGCTTTCCTTGGCTTCCTGCGAAGTCCTTGTAAGTCTTTCCCGAAGTCCTGTGACTTCTTTATCCATAGCTTCGACACACTCTTGTGCCTTTTCAAGCATATCTTGACTAATGATGGAGTCTTCTATATCATCAATATCACTCTTGCTTGTAGTGAAATCCTTAACCTTCTGCTCAACCGCATCGACCAACTCTGCTATTTGTTCCTAATATGGTTCAAGCAGGTTATTGAATTGTATCTCTTTTTCTCTCAACCGTTGCGCTTCCTATTGAAAATGGTTCATCTCTGTCATCTTCTTCATCTTTGCAAGAGCTCCTAAGCTCTTGAATTCTTCCTTCATTGCTGCTGTGGCCTTCTCTATGTTCTGGATACTCTGCTGCAATTCCAGTCTATCTGGGAGCTCGTCTAGCTCCGACCATGTCTTCGTCACATCAGCAAGTAATGAGTGTGCATCATCTATGGGACTCTTCATCTATGTTGAAGTGAGTCTAAAGGCATCTTCCCTTGCTTCCTTGTCGACCTGAGGTGTCCCTGGTGGTCGAGCCTCAAGCTCAGTAATCTGCGTTTTGTGGTCTTCCTCCATCTTGACCACTGTGTCTTCCAGAGCCTTTTCTCTGTCTGCAATTCTTCTTATCTTCTACGTCAGAGGTAAGGAAAACTCTATGTTACACTGGGGTAACTCCAATGAAATGTTCTACAGGACCTAACTTAGATCATGTTCTCTTTCTTCATGTACTTTTAACTCCTCTGCCTTTTTGTGAAAGCCTACGGTGAGCTCTGCATTCTGTTTCCTCAGCTGAGTGTTCTGTTTATAAGTCGCAGGATCTCTATCCCTGAGCTCTGCGGCTATCTGCTGCTGGACCATCTGTAATTGATCAACAGGGAACTGGGCCAGATTAACCTTGATAGGTTGTCTAACCTATATCTGTACATCGATCATCGAAGTAGGAAGTTGAATTCTCCCTGACGGTATTAGCACTGTATTGATGTGATCATTTGCCAAGACTTCCTTGTGGTAAGTCGATGGTGTTGAACTTTCTCCTGCCGTCACCTTGACTGGTGGAATCTACATTGTGGTAGTCTTCTCAGTTAGTGCTTTCAACTCCAAAAGCTGCTTATCAATCATGCTCTGCAGCTTTTCCTGTGATGTCTACATCACCTGAAATGAGTCCCACATCGCATCGTGCATTCTCGTTGCAATGAGTTCATAGTCATCCTCCTTTAGTGCGGTCTATGTAGTTGGCTTTGAGGCTTTTCTTTTTTTCTTTTTTGGTGCCTCTGGTGGCACCTCTTCTGCATCTTTCCTCTTTTGTGCCGGTGGTGGAACTTCTGCTGTATCTTTCGTCTGGGACCCCACTTTGTATTTTCCTTTGTCCAATGGGTCTGTCTGTGTGGTACCTGGTGGTAGTGTTGTGGCATATTCTAATGCCTTCTTCCACTCTTCATCAAAGTCTTTTATGACATCTTCTATATCCTACGTTGTCATCCTAAATGAACCATTTTCCCAGTTATCCGTTCTAGACCCTTTTGGCCTTAGGTAGATTGTATGGGTTTCCGCCATGAAATCAAGCCGATTATCATACATGTCCACAATCTCCGTGCTGATCCGTGGTGTCTCCTGGATGACTCTCTTCAACAGTTTATAGTATTCATAGAATACTATCATATTGATCTTTTTCTTGGCTGGGCTGTTGCTCTCCCATAAGTTTGCATAGCGCGTGCATCTGGGCTCGCCGCTTTGTAGCTGTAGAAACTGGGTATGGGACGGATCTTTCCACCCGACGAATGCACATAATATAAGTAACCATGAGAAATGGAAGGGGTGGTTCGACTTGTCTTGCACTGTCAAACAATATTGAAGAAAAATATTTAATAAGAATAAACACCAATTAAATTGTTTACCTTCTGCGACTTGTATGGTAAGGTGAATTACTAATCCTGTGACTTCTTTCAGGCGAACTTTGGTTAACAGTCTGCCTGCAAGCAGACTGGCTCTAAATCTGAGTGTATCATCTACTAGTACTATGAGGTCATAAGCCCGACCTCCTCTCTGTAGCTTATACTTGTTAACTAGGGTTTTTGGTAGCTTGGAATCCTTTCTCTTACTTGATATATGTGTCTAAGGGTCCTTACCAGTCTTGGACAGCCTGGTGATGCGGTGTATCAGATCGACATTCAGATCGACCCTGTTACCTAGCCAGAGGTAACCTCCATGTACACAAGAAAGTAGCATGCACACCACGGCATTAACTTCTGCACCTCGTCCAAAATGTGGTATTCTCAACAAATTGAGAAAGCCTGACTGCTCAAGAATCTAGACATGTTCCATAGGAACAAACTCATCTGCATCAGTCCTCAGGTTCCTCTGAACCGTGAGATACCGATCCGGTTGAAACTGAGGATATGTCTTACTGTCTCCAAGGTTATAGTCTATAAATTTGAGAATAGGGGCATATCCTAACAGATATCCATCTTCCTTGACATGAGAATTAATCGGCGATAGGGGAACAAAAAAATTAGCACCCTTGGGAATAGTTACCTCTGGTGCATCCTTGACTCATGGCATAATGTATACTGTTGCCATATGAACTTCCTCTTCCTATTTCGGGTTGGACTCTTCTACTATCTGAGCTTGACTCCTCATCCTTGGTGGCTGTCTGACCTGTGATGTACCTAATTTCACAACCTTGGGCGGCGTCGTCATAGCGGACACAAGGCCACCACGTTGGAATCTTTGCACAATGTCTTCTAAAGGTTCTATCTCGGACAGAAACCACTTGGTGCAATGCTCTGAACTGGAAATGGCTGTGAAATTGGTGAAAACCAGCACTCTGTAGCTGAAGTATCTCTTCACAGGGAAAACTCTTCAAATTTCTCTATAGCTCTCAGAAATCACAAAAGTAACCCTTTTGTATGAATGATCTTTGTATTTATAATGAAGGTGATAATGTTTGAAGCAATGGTCATTTGGCTAGACCCATCGGCGGTATTAATTGCATGGACAAGACAACACCCATCGTTTCGATCCTCATTAATTGCTGGAAATCCGATCAAATTTCCCTCGAAACTTGCATGCAGGCACCGATACCGTTGAAGATTTACCAAATATGGAAAAATCATTATACTATTTTCAAATCTAGGGCAACGTATACCTGTCGTATTTGGATTAATTGCTTGTCAGAAGGAGAAGTGACTAGCCCTCTATCCCTTTTCAAAATCATCTACATGGCACGGGGAATATCGCATCGATGCGATTCCACACCGCATCGTCTCGAACCAAAGTGCTGGCATGAAACTCTGCAAGCATCCTATGACTTGTGCAACCTACACTTTTCTGATGCGATTCCTCATACTTAGAACTTTTTTTTTCAGTGTAAACTAATTACCAGTGCGATGCCTCCTTTCAACTACACTGGACATTTGCACTTCATAAACTATCTGAGTTAGGGCTGCGAGGTGGAGTGGCTATCACTATAAAGCTTAATTCTACTGCCATTAATCAAAGTGGGAAGAAGCTCCTTGTTCAGTTTGCTGAGCTGAACGACACCTCCATTTGTAACCTGCTGCACTTGATATGGCCCCAACCAATGCGTTTTGAACTTCCCTGGGAACTTAACAAACTTACTGTCATAAAGGAGCACTAGGTCTCCTATCTGAAGAATCCTACTATTGATGTGCCTGTCGTGCCAAGATTTCTCTCGTGCCTTCTGCACTTTCTGATGAAATCCTGCAATGAATCTGTCTTCTTCTAAGGCAAGCAGCTGCGCTAGTCTTTCATTCATCGTATCTATATCAGCCATGCCAGTAATTTGAGAAAATATTAAACTGGGAATAAAATATTCCATAGGCATAACAGCCTCTTGTCCATACACCAAGCTGAAAGGTGTGTGTCCTATAAGTTTCTTGCATGTAGTCCTATAAGCCCATAATACAACATTAACCCTGAGGTCCCAATCATTTCTTTGGATGTTACAAACCTTAGTAAGAGAATTTTCTATAATCTTGTTAAAATCCTCCACCGTACCATTAGCTTGAGTATGGTAGGGAGTGCTCTTATGGTGATCGATCTCAAATTCCTTCGTCAAGGCCTCAATAGTACGATTCAGAAAATGTGTGCCTTGATCACTCATCAAAATTTCTAGACATCCAAATCTACTAATGATGTTTTCAAAAATGAACTGTGTAGCTGTAGCAGCATCACAATTCCTTACTGCTTTGGCCTCTGCCCATCTGGTGAGGTATTATGTTCTTGTGATGATGTATCTCGCACCAGTTTGTTTTCTTGGTGGGTTGATAGGACCCACGAAATCTATAGCCCACTTGTCAAATGTGCGCAGTGTAATTTATGGTTGCAATGGAATTTCATCTCTCTATGAAGGTTTTCCTACCCTCTGGCAGATATCGCAACATCTGCAAAATTCCTTAGTGTCTTTGTGCAAAGTAGGCCACCATAATCCTGCAGCTAGAATTTTTTTCGCAGTCAGCTTTCCTGCGAAATGACCTCCTGCGGTACCTGAGTGTGCTTCTCTGATAATGGCCTCTTTCTTGTGCGGAATCATGCATCTACGCAAGACTTCATCTGGACCTAACTTATATAAATGTCCTGCGAGCAAAGTGAAATCTGTTGCTTTCACAACTAACTATTTCCTTTGCTTCTTAGTAAACTCAACAGGTTCCCACCCTGTAGTGAGAAAGTGAATAATATCAGCGTAATACTCATCTGCGATCTGTATAGAAAACAATTGCACATCTGCCAAATTGTCCTCTAAATTACTTGGTTCTTCTCCTGAATCTATCCGCGACAGGTGATCAGGTCCAGCATTTAATTTTCCTAGTTTTACAATGATTTCAAAATCATACTCCTGAAATAAGAGTAACCATCTACAGATCCTTCCTCCTAACACTGGTTTATTGACCAAATAATTTAAAGTAGAATGGTCAGTAAACATCTTGAATGAGGCACCCAACAGGTAGTGCCTGAATTTTTGTAGAGCATACACCATAACTAATCCTTCTCTTTCTGTGGTGGTGTAGTTCTTTTCTGTGGTAGATAGCTTTCTGCTTGAGTACGCGATAGTGTGATCGATACACCCTTCTCCTGGCTGTGTTAAGACAATCCCCAATGCGATGCCAGATGCATCCACATGTACATGAAATGGCTTGGTCCAGTCTGGAAATACTAATATGGGTGCTGTAACCATATTTTCTTTAAGAGTGTCTAAACTTTGCTGACATTCCTCATTCCATAGGAATTTCACTTCTTTCTTTAACAGCTTTTCCATAGGTTTTGTGATCTTTTCATAGCCCTTGATGAATTTTCTATAATACCTGGTATGACCAAGCACTGTCCTCAGTTGCTTGACTGAGTTGGGTGCTAGAAGATTTACAATGATGGCAATCTTTGCAAGATATACCATCAAGCCTTGTCTGCAAACAATATGACCCAACAAAATACCAAATGGTGCACAAAATATACATTTCTTCAAGTTAAGAGAAATATGATATTGCCTACATTTCTCTAACATGATCCTTAGATCTCCTATATGCTTGTCGATTAATCCAAATACAGTCCAATCATCAAAATAGACTTCTAAGAATTTATGGATGTATTCCTTAAATAAAGCAACTACTACTCTGGAAAAAATAGCTGGTGCATTTTTAAGACCAAAGGGCATTACCGTATACTGGAATGAGCCCCATTCTGTCGCAAAGGTGGTCTTATGTCGATCCTCTGGATGGATTCTGATCTGGTGATAGCCTGAAAAGCCATCAGTGAAGGAGTAGACCTCCTATCCTCCCACATTGTTTAAAACTTCATCAGTAAAAGGTGTCGAAAATGGGTCATGAAGTGATGCATCTTTGAGTTTGTACAAATCGACAAAAATCCTGATTTCTCCTTTGGTTTTCTTTTCCTGCATGACCATGGGACTAACCCACTTGCTCTCTTCTACAAGTTCAATGATGCCTGCTTCTAGCATCTTATCAATTTCATCCTTAACTTTTTCTTTATAGCGAGGATTCAATCTTTATGGACGCTTCTTAACTGGCCTAGCATCCTCTTTCAATGGTATCTACATGACTCCCAAATCTCGTACTATTCCCTTCATCTCTGTGAACTTAGTGGGAAATAAGTCTTGATAGTCATGTAAGAGATCTGTGATGTGTCCTACTGTTTCATCATCCCAATAGTATCCAATAGAGGCAAACTTTGGTTCTGTTTCTGTGCCAATATTGATCTTTTTAATCTTGATAGGCTCTGTGATTGCAGGAATTTCTAGCTTTGGTCCCTCAACGTTGTGAGTCCCTTCTGACTCTGGAATGTTGACACTACGAGGATTCTCATCCTCATCCTCTGGCTCTACTGTGAAGTTGTAACAATCTAGCGCATGGTCTAACTGTATGGCCCAATCAGGTTGAGCAGGCACTGATAGGGTACAGTTGTCAAATATCTTAGTCTTTATTACATCTAGAGCCTGATCAATGCTTGGGTACTCAGATTCAAAAGTGAAAGTGAGTAGAAAGTTATCTATCATAAGTGGCCATGTGATGGTTCCTCTACGCAACTCTGTTTCCATGTACCAATTCCTTGGGATTTGGTCTAAAGTGTGAATGAATAGGTGAACCCATTCATCCTCTGGAATGTCCGACCAACTCTGTTCACAAATCTGAATATGTGACCTGGGGTCACTTTCTCCTGTATATTTCTGTTGTAAAGGATCTTTGTCACTAGAGAACCTGATCACCATCAGTCTCTTAAAATCATCCCATGATGCAATATGTTCTTTATGTGCATGCCACCATCTTGCAGGTGTGTCTTTTACTGCAAGGTCAATAGTTGTCATCCTCTACTCCTGAGGAATTTCCTGCTCGAACTACTGTAAAAATTCATTGACATATGCTAAGGCATGAAACGATGGAATATCAATAACCTCTATGCCAATCCAGTGCAGTGACTTAGTCATAAACGCACATCTGCGAGCTGAGACTTTGTAAATTCTATTCTGCCAATTTTCTAAACCAACCTCTGAATCTGATGTGCATGAGCTGTTGCATCGCCAACTGATATTTCCTTGTGCGTTTGGATTGACATAATCACTCTGATTAGCAGTCATCTGATAAAGGCTTTCCATGTTGCGCACCTTTTCCTCTGCTATGATAGGTTCAATGTATCTAGGACCCTGAAAAGGATCCAATGGTGTGATGACCTGAATCTGATTATCCTCAAAGGTCATTTGTCTTTTCTTTAAATCGATAACAGCCATGTTATCGATTGCCCAATCAATACCTAATAACGCTGGATAGGGTCTACTATCGCCAATAATTTCTATGACTTCAAAGTATGCAAAGCTGCGAACTCCGTCAATGTCAATTGGTACTTGCGGTAATCGACCCAGTGGCGATACCCTCTGCTGATTGGCTAAACACAGATGGATAGGTGATCTAGATAACTTAGGGCTACCCATCTGTTCCCATGTCTACTTAGTCAGAACATTTACCTCTGATCCTAAATCTCGGATTATCTCATCCATTTAAAATTCTCCAATTTGCGCTATGAGACTCATCTCTCTTCCTGTTCTTGTATGGCCCATAATATTATGAACATCCCACTGTGCACTGCTCACAGAATAAGACGGCTGACACTGATCTATGATGCATTGAAGCTCTCCAATAGCTTTCTCATTTCATACAAGTTTCAAGCAGCTCCACAGGAAGGATTGTACACTTACTGTCGACTCATCCTCTTCGCACCTTCCAGATGTGGTAGCCTGTGATATCTGCACAGGACTAACACCACAAGGTGTTTACTGTTGCAGTACGCCCCTACAAGGAAATACCTATGATCCTTATGGTGTAGGGTCAGTAAAGAATTTTTTTGCTTGCTGAAACATTTCTTTGTTCTTCTGCAGGTCAAGTGGTGTTGATTTATTAGTGGCTTTGCGCACCCACTCCGGACCTGTATTCTTTTCGGTATCCTATGATTTCCTACTAGTAGAAGCACCACTGCGAGTCACAATATTGACTCCTGGTTCTGGTTCTTTATGCTCAGCAGCAATAAGCTGAATGTTCTGGTTTACTGCTGGCTTAGGATCCCTAATATTTGCTATCAAGATTGGACACTCTTCTATAGTGTGATCATAGGACTTGCAATAGTTACATGTTGTAGTAGGGTTCTGAAAATCCCTAGCATAATGTCCTACAACTCCACAATTGTAACAAGTAATCGATCTGTAGCCACGGACGAAGCCTTCACCATGGCCAAAGCCTCCTCCTCAGCCTCATCCTCTGAATCCTCCACCATGGCCAACATGAGCCGGTTCGTGCTGTGGTCCTGCTACTGGACCTGGTGTCTCTGACTGGACTCTGTACAAGTCATGCTTTCTCTCTATCATGAGATCATAAGCTCAACAATTATGTTCATCATGACCTACTGACTTACAGAAGTTACATTATAAGTTCTTGGGAGTTTGTACATACTTCTGAAGTAAAGGGCATTCCTCTGGTCTATGTCCTCTTGTTCTACAGAGTTCACACCATGGCCCTAAGGGGTTAGGAGCCCCACTTGCTAAATATTCAACAAATACTGGACAATTATCTTTAGTATGGACCTGTCCTTTACACCTCGTACACCATAGTTCTTGTGCAACCTCTTTCCCTTTCTTAATCTCATGTAGCTGTAATGTGAGATTGGCTAATTGGTTCTGTAAGCTTGTCATTCCTGTACTAGTCTCAGCTAGAGGTGAAGCCTCTAGTTTCATTGCCATCTCCAACACTTCATCCTGCATATAGAGTCTCTGTTGCATAAGGGAAAGTCTGATATGTGGGAGCAATGCTGTGATGAACCATTCCTTATGCTGCTCTGGCGCAAACTCAAAGCTAACTTGGTCTATAAGAGCTTTAAATTTCTGATCAAAGTCCCATACTGAATCTGTAGGTAACTGTTTAATGTTTTTAAATTCTATGATACACTGTGACTCAGACTTAGGTTTCTTAAATTCTTTGATCATGGCGGTCCTGACTTGTATGAGCGTTCTGGGCTGTGCTGATGTATACTTCATATACCATGTTAAGGCTCTTTCTCTAAGTGTAGTGGCCAACTGGACAAGTTTAGTATTATCGTCTAGGATCTATTTAATGGTCCATATAGCTTCACATAGGAACCAATGCTGTTCTAGGTCTTCTACCCCTGTACCCTTAAAGGTAGGTAAATTCATGTCGTCCCCCATTTTGTTTCTACGTGGTGGATGCTGAGTTGCTGTATTACTACCACTCAGTGGTGTAGATGTAGTATGTACTGTATGTGAACTACTAGATGGAGTTCCTACGGGATTATTCTGAGTCCCGGTCGTTTTCTGTGGGGTATAAGGGTGGTAAGGGATACCCCCTACTGGTCATTCTGTATTTCTTTGGCTCTATTCTCTAGTATGGTCTAAACTATCTTCCAAGAAGGAAGATCTGAAATCTACTTTATATTTCTTACCACTATGTGTACATCCAATTTCATCAAAATCACTCTCAAACTCTTGTGACATTACACTTACTGAACTTATTCATCTGAGTTTATATCCATTACTCCTTTTTCATGTAATAACATCTTAATAGACAAATTTAAAGAGTTCAAGTACTTACCGTGATATCCTTTGAAGAAGTACCTCTCAGCTTCGCTGAAACTCTTTCTTTGATCAACTGCAAACTCGGTAATGAAGCCTTCCAGCAAAATCACAAGCCAGAAGTCTACTGCCCACGAAATGGGATTATCTATACTCTTCACGGTCTGAATCAGCTCTGGTGTCCAGACAATGTTTCTTGAATATATTCTTATCAGTCAACTTTAACAACCATTCATACAACTCATTTGCATAGGTCACAAAAAATATCTCATGCAGATCTGTGAAGATATGTTTTTGTAACCAGTCCTTTGTACTCAGTCTAGGACTCTTGTTTTCTGTCGCAGCAAATTCTCTTTCCTTAGACTCAACCTAGTGGTTAAGTTATTCTTTAGTAGGATTCCAATAGAACATTAGCTCTTCAGTTTGTTCAAAACCGGCAATGGAACCATTTGTTGGCTCTTCTGGACAGACCCGGGTTTACTTTAATGTACCAACAATACCCCTAGCTCACTGGCCCTTTCGGAAACAGACCGCAGAATGACCTGAAGTCTCACCCGAAGTGATATTAGATGGGGTGGCTAAAGACTCAGGTGTCTTCAACCGGGTTCTGTAGCGTCCTAGGGTCTCATGAGTCTTCTTAGCTAGCGGGATCTCTCTGCGAGGGAGATCTCTCCTTCTAGTTGGCGCTGATAGGGAGCGGACTCTTATCACATCGTAGCCTCTAGAATGATGCGCAAATTTCTCTTCTACTCAACCCTTCGCCTGCGATATCCCACACCACAACTCCTCCGATAGTGCGATATCACCTTTCTATGCTCCCATATCTTCTTCAATAAGACTCAACGCAGCCCTCAAGGTCCAAAGGTCTTCTCTCTGGATACAATAACTCAGTTAGCCCTCGATAGGGTGTCAAACATCCTTACTCGAGCTTCTACAGTTCAACACACTTAACATCAACTATACTCAATCTTGCTGGACTAAATATGCAAGAATCACTTAACACTGTAACTGTTACTGTCATGAATCAAGCATTGATAAACTCATACACAGACTACTTGATACATTCAACTTGCATTTAACCTTCTATGTGCTATAAACTGAAGAATAACATACATGAATTCATATATTGATAGTAACATTCATGTAACAGATGAAAGATAGTAAACAGGTAAAACACAATCACATGAACAGTCGCACAACATGCGGATTTTATGTGGTTCACTCTCAGGAAGGAAGCTACATCTAGAGGAACTGGTTTTTCTATTATATCTTGAGAGAGTAAACACAGTTCTGTTGCAACCTATTGTGCATCTCGAGATCTTTTGGGAAACTCCATGCACACAGCCAGGAGCCCTTCTCTCCTAGATCTCTTCTCTTTCTATATTGCCTCCTTCTTACAATATACTCTTCCTCTCTCTCTCTCTCTCTCTCTCTCTCTCAATCCCTACGGATTGTTACATTCATGCTCAAGGAGCTAGCTATTGGTTATAGTAAGATAACTATAGACTGAATAACAGAACCAGAGCTCGACTCTCTCTCAATGTCTTACAATACAACTGACTATGAGCTAATAGACTAACTGACTCTTTGACTAGCTAGCTAATTGTCTAAATAGCTAAGCTTTCACAATACAAAATACATGATTATATAGGCAGCCTAAAGGTCTCGCCCCGTTACAACACTGTGGGCCTTTCCCAACAGTAACCCAAAAACCCTAACTGTGACAGTCGGCCTATCTGTACTTGAACTGCCGCTTTCCGTCACACCACAGCTTTCTGCAGTCTTCCACGCTTCCTAGCGCTGATCGTGGGTATGGGGGCCGCTTCCTTGGTCGTTCCCCTTATGTCCTTTGTCTTCAATACCTCGGCCCATTGCTCCTTTTCCTTTATGAGGGTAGCTGATCCCTCCTGTCTTCGCCACTTCCTTAAGTGCAGTGGTTGAGCTCTCTCTTCTTGGCCGCTCAGGTAATGTTTCCTTTGACTTTCTTCTTTCGATATAGCATCTTTTCCTATAGCTGTGGGGCCCTGATCCAACATTAATCTAGCCAAATTAGGCAATTTCATATGAGCCATGAAGGGAATATTTGACCCCAAGTTGATGTGGGATGGGGCTGCGACGGGGGTGGGGTTTGCAGGTGCATAATGCATCTGCATGGTTGGGGGTGCTTGCAGGGGCACCATTACGAATGGGCCAATGCCCCCAAGTGTTGTGGGTGGGATGGTGTGAGTGGTTGGGGTATTTCCCCCATGTATTATAGTAGGGGCAATGTAAGTAGACATTCCACTACCCCCCTGCGTGGCAGGAGGGGCAGTGTGTGTGAAGGGGCCACTGCCCCCGTGTGCTATAAGTGGGCCATCTTGGCTGGTCACTATAGGTGGTGGTAGCTGACTAATGACAGTCTGCATGAATATGCTTCGGCCACTTGCGAAGTTGTGGGTGATAGGTTATGATGTGGACATGTTTCCGCTTGCTAAGGTTAAGCCGAGAAATGGATCCAGGTTCGCACTAGCCATGGGGCTTGATGGTGCGGTGTGGAGGTTTGGTTTAGACTAATATGGGTCTGAATCAAAATCAGAGGCTATGTGTCCCTTTGATGGTGTGGGATATTGCTGTGAATGACTTTAACGGTGCCGATTGAGTGTTCTTAATGGTGGTGGTTCGCCTCTTAGGCGTGAGGAAGAGCATGGAGGATCAATTGTGCTTGATTTGATGAATGAAATTGGCAGGAATGAGATCTAGACCCTAGTTTTAGTGGCTTCCTATTGGCTGAAGGTGGTCTCTAAGCCACAAAGAATGCTAGAAGACAGTGCTTGGCTTGTTCCTCATAGGTGCTTCTACTCAATCGAACGGGGTCATTGCCCATTTCTATTGGCAATTCCTCTCAGCGGCCAGATACTTTGGGGTTCCTGTGGTACTCCTCACAATGAATTTCTGGGATGAGCCCAAGTACTTCCCATAGTTGAAGTAGTCAGGGACTTATGTCCTCAAATACTACAGAGTTGTTTGTACTTAGTGTAAATTTGGTAGAAATTAAGGCTCACTCAGCATCATGAACTGAGTTGGGTTAATTAGTTGGTATGGTGTATTTGTTTTTTTTCTGGTATTTGGTTGCTGCAAATGGTTTATGAATTCATCATGGTAGAGTTCATGTCATGGTGTTTGTGTATTCAAGCATTTGAATAAACATAAATTTTTGAACAAATACAGTGATTAACCTTGAATTCTTGTTGGCCTAACTAGATGTCTACCTCACACTGATATTCCTCTTCAACCAAGAGAAGGTGCTAGTCTCTCAACACAATGGGACTAATCCCATCCGTAGATCCTCAGGTCACCTCCCGGATTCTAGGCTGGTCAACAGGGAGGATTCTTAGCATCATGAGAATCCCTCCTTCTCTACCCCCTCTACCTTCCAGGTCACCCAGTTTTAATGGTTTGGAACAATATGGTGGAGTGCTTAGATCTATACGAGCTTTCCCTTTGTCGTATCCCAGAATACACCAGAGGGTGATAACTAGGTAGAGGAGGAAGGGGAAGCAAGATGGTTGATTTTAGGTTGATTTTAGTTAGGCTAGGTTCATTTCATTAAGCCCTTAACTTTTACTTAACATTTACACATTGTTCATGAAATAAATTGCTGAGAATAAAAACAGAAATTGAAATTAAACTGGTGTGGTGGATAGAGGCAGCTGGGCCACACTAACAGTCCTCTAAAACTGAAATTTACTGTCTATTAAACTCAACTTAGAGTTCTGGTTGACAGGCTGCACATTTCTGACCAAATCTGGCAAGAGGGCCACGAGATTTTTTCAGAATGAGCGAGGGGGTAGCATAGAATGCAGAAATAGTGGTGAATTGAGTTTTTGGGCTGAAGTCACACTTATGGGGAGATTAAGTGCACCTTGGGTGCACTTGTTTGCTCATTAAGTGCGTCCCAGTCTCACCTTTTGCCCCGATAAGAGTGCCCTGCTTTGGATTGGGGTTTTCTTGTGAGACAGAGTTAGATCTAGCCGACAGTAATTGGTACTGTGGTCAACCTAACTCGGTTTTTCCTAGCAGAGGATTCGAAAGTACCTAAAATATGAAATAAACAAAATCTAAGATGGATTTAACATGAAATTTATGAAAAAGTAGGGCAAAAAATTTTAAAACTTGAAAATTAAAAGTTTGGCCTAGAGATCCTATGGGATCAACCTGGTATGGTTGCTAGTTTTGTAGCAGGGATTTCTCCTTGCTATAGGGGCAAGAATGGATCCCTTCTATCTATAGGATAGAAAGGTAGGTTCCTGCGTGGATAAAGACTGTAAGAATGGGAAAAATGGAACAGTAAACTAAATTGGGAGAAGAAAATAAAACAGAGTGTAAATAACAGTAAACTAGAGCTAAGAAAATGACAAAAAAAAGAAAATGTAGAAGGAATGGTGAACCCCTTTGCAGAAAATGGGTTAGGGTTCCATCTCCTAAAAACCTACAAACAAATCCTAAGCTACAATAACCTACAAAACAATTTTAGATCTAAAACTTGCTAATGGAGACAAGGGTTAGAAAGCATATAAAACAAATAAACAAAGCATGCATGACAAATTATACCTTCTCTAGTGGGAATAGGCCACCATGCCCAAGCTTGTGGAAGCACCTCTCTCTCTTCAATGGAGCAATGGCTCGGGATGTGTACAAAATCCAAATCCTTTTGGAGTTTTCCTTGACATGGATCCGACTCACTTAACTCCTAGCCTTCCCTATGCCTTGAGATCGCTCGGATTCGACCTTTCATTACCCCTTTGAAAAGCTATATAAGGAACCCCTTGGTACATTTAAGGCATAAGAGAGAATTGAGAGCAAAGAAGCTATAGTCCATTGTTGTTGGAACTTATGCTTGAGTCTACATCCCTTTGTCCCTTGGAGCACTTTTGTGTTCTTCCCAAGCTTTCATTTTGCTTGTGAGCTTGCTATCTAGAGATGGAGGATTGAAGTGGTGGAGGCCCAAGTGGGGGATTCAGTTTCTCCGGTTCACAGACATGCCGACAGAGGTTGTATCTTGTAATCTCTGATTTATATTAATAGAAATATCTTTTCCTGTCCAATAATGTGTGTTTGAATGAATATTTTATCCATTGGATTATGTCAAATGCTTATACATTATTGATTATATATGCTAGAATAGATCTAACACCATGATATATAGAATGCTTGTATTGTTTACTTGTTGTTGAGGAAGTAATCTATCAATTCAAGCTGAAGTTGGAAAGCTCAATGGGGATATACTTCAATCGTCCGAAATAAGGTAAGAGGTTTGATCCTTTAGTGTTAGACATTTAATTTCTATTGCATATTGGAAAGGATTGATTTCTAGAGTCAAGCTGTCTGTTGTGGTACCCCAAGCCATAGGAATTTCTCTCTGTAACAGAATTGGCGACTCCGTTGGGGAGTTCCTAGTAGTTGTCCTTTGGGGGTTGTTTTTTCATCATTCAATGAATTTGAATTGCTCTTTCTCTCTTGTTTCTGTATCAGGTATGGGGGCATGTTTACCTAGTAGTGTCTGATTGGTGTGAAGTTTGTCTCATCCTGTCTGTTTTCCTTGATTTTATGCACCTTTCTTCCTATACGTGAGTTTTGAACTCACAGTCGCATATACACTTGGGTTTCTATTCGATTTCCGTGTATACACGCGGGTTTACTACGAACAATCGCGTATGCCCTTACTTTTGCATTTTTGGGGAAGTTAAATGGTTGCTGGGTGAAGTTTGATGTTTGCTGAGTCTCCTTTGGCACTTCCTGAGTCTGTTTATACCTCTGTTTCTGACCAGAAAGATTTTGTTTAGGCTAATTTTTTTTTAAGAAGGTTCTTGTCATGGCATTTTCAATTTTTTGTTTGAGATTAGTGCATTAGAGTTATTTTACCTTAGTGCTTTGCTCGAGTGCTGTTTGTGTGTGCTTACAGAGTCTAGGGGTCGTAGAATCATTCTTTTACTTTTTGCATCTCGTTTTATTTCAAAAAATCAAAAAACATTTGCTTATCATCATGCATTGCATTTTGCATTTTTGCATTGTACTTGCACTAGATTTGCTTTGGAGTATTAGTTAGGACTTCATATAGGAAATATTGCATTCATCATTTGAAGAAAAATTGTGCATTTTATGTAGTAGCATACCCTATTTTCATGGACACAATGCATTTGCATTGATTGTTAGGTGTGCATTTTACTTCATGTTGTGTCGTAATACCATTAGTTGCACGACCATATCCCTCTTTTGAGTAATAAAGCCAATTAAAATCAACGGTAAATTAAAATGAACTACACTCTCTTCTTTTATAGGGTGCACCAACAAGCTTAGGTTTTAGGATCTTGGAATAGTTCATTGTAAGTAAATTCTCCAAGATCACTAAACAACAACATGTATGTGTCTGTCCAGGTGAGTGTGTGAAATCCTTGGTATAACTAGTGTTTCTCAGGATCCTCCTCTCAAAAGGGAGTTAAGCACGAGGCAGTGTGAGTGGTTATTGATTGGGATGACCCATAGTCATAACTGAGTAGCACCGGAGATATTTCTAGGATTGTATTCGTATCTGGGGGCTCTTTCGAGAGTTTCAGGATTTGCTACCCTGCCCATATAGTCAATCCCTCCTGCAACTATCCACCTGAGCATTGATTATATTGAGGTGACCTTAGTGGCCTTACCTAGGATATCGAGGGGGTACTTTGCAGGGGTTATTCTGTGGGTGTCCCAGCCAGGTTGGGGTCAAACAACACAGTCGATTTACGTGTTGAAGCTGAGGGCCACAATAATTGGTTACGTACCTCCACTTTTTGTGTATGGGAGTCTCAAGCCTCTCCTAGGTGAGACAAACCTACTTCATTCGGGAGCTCACTTATCTAGCCCTTGTTTTCTTGCATTTGGCTTTAGATTTTATTAATTATTGCTCTGTGCATGATAGTTTGCCAAGGGTTTACATAAATAGAGAGTATTTTCTATTTTTTGAGTCATTGTGGATTCGGGTGTGGCTCCTTGCCGTTCTTGTCGTTTAGCAGGACTTCCACCTTCTACTTCTCCTCCTCCTTTGGGAGAGAGACCTAGATAGTCTAGGAGGACTATTTCGCACATTGATTCACACACCATGGGAGACCATTTAGAAGGTATTCCTGAACCACCTTCTCCCATTCGTGTAGACGATGGGGAGTTTACTCCTACTTACGATCCTTCACTCGACCTAGCTACGTTAGGTCCTATGATTTCTTAGATAGGAACCATGCACGATAGACCTACTCACTCTAGGGTTGATTCCCTATTGACGCGTTACCAGTATGGAATGCCGGAGGACGCCGAGACTCATTTTGAACCGCCAGCACTAGCTATGGTAGTTATGGTATGTCTGGTTTTGCTACACATGATTTGGCATTTCATGTCAAATATGAATTCGAGCCTAACACTATGACTGGGGGCACTCTCATTCCTTACCATGCAGAGAGGTTTGGGAGCACTAGTCACATTGCACCTTCCATCCTGGTGGTGGAAGTTACATCACATATCCCTCCTGGGTCTAGGGTTGGTGATCCTATTAAGATACTAGATCTGAGATGAGTGACGATAGGGAATAGCACGTACATTATTACTCAGATTCCTTTGTCCTCTGTCCTTAGTTCTTCAAATTTTCATCCTCCACCTTATTCATGTGGTCCTTCGAGTCGGCACATGGCTACGAGTCAGGTCCGTACTACGGTTACTAGACCAATTGTGTCTCAGGTTTACATATCGCCCATTGCTTCAGGAGGTTATGTTCATACTTCTAGAGGTCATGTTACTACTTCCGGGGTGTATATCCCTACTTCCAGTATGTATATTCCTACTTCTGGAGCGTATCTTCCTACATATGGAGTGTCTCATGGGGCATCGCATGCGATGACTTATGGACCCTATTATGGGACACAGTATGGACATGGTTCTTCACCTTATGGGGGCGGGTATCAATAACCTGCTTACACTCTTAATTACGGCTTTGTAGCTCCTACTAGTCAAGTTCCACCACACTATGGTGCTTCCATGCCACTCTATACGGGTCATACAGTAGGAGGGCACTATGGCCAAGGCCATGGTGGTAATCAGACCTATATGAATCAGGGAGCGGTCCATCGACCTCATCATCCTAGGCTCCCTTTCCTCATGATGCTCAATCTTCCTAACTTGTCGAGATTAACAAACGATCCTGTAGCTCATGACCCGGCTTGGTCGGTTGTCCCTACCAAGCTTCCTTTGGACATACCTAAGTTCAAGGGCAAACCGGGAGAGGATCTAAGTGAACACGTTACTACATTTCACCTATGGTGCTCTTCAAATTCCTTACATCAGGACTCAATCCATTTGAGACTATTTCAATGCACGCTTACAGGGCTTGCCGCGAAATGGTATATAGAGTTACCTAGGGGAGCTTTTGCTTTGTTCGACGACCTTGCAATGAATTTTATTAATCACTTCCAGTTACCAGTGCGTTATGACGTTGGTACTGAACTCTTGTTGACATTTTGACAAGATAAAACCACACATATCTCTGATCATATTCAAGAGTGGCGTAGACGGAAGAGGTTAATTAAAGCCTTTATACCGTTGGATTTCTTCCTCGAGTGGTTCCTCAAGTTGTTATTGCCATATATAGTGAAGGATGTTTCCACATTCGGAGTGCAGAATGAAGAACAAGCAATTTTTAGGGAACAGGAACTGGACTTGATCTATGCTCAGTCCGGTTTGTTATATGAGATTATTCCCAATGCTCCGCATTCCAGTTTCGACCCCAAAGTCAAACTTGGACCACATGTCGATGGCATTGTGGGTTGTGCAAGTGCGAAACCTGCGGATTCGGTTGCAAAACAAGTTAGTCAATTGTCAATCAACCAATCTACTTCAGGACAAGCTACGACTTCATCTCAACCTGCCCAAATGGTGAGTGTACTTTCTGTGCAATCGTCGGACCAGAAGGGTAACCAACAGCCCGGACATAATAGAAAAAAGGGTAAAAATAATCATAAGGGTGGGAATAAGAATGAGAATGATAATAGTGACGACAAGAATGGCCGAAATTCTGGGGGGAACAAGCAAGCTAAACATAAGGTTAAGTTTCCTTGCAAGTTATGTAAGGACATTCACCTCACTTACTTGTGCCCTCGTATTGAGGAAGCTTCAAGATTCTTGGCATAAGGCCCAGCTGTGCTAACTAACCCTTTACTGCACAATCAAAATATGAACTCGAAGTCCCATGACCAGTCTAGTGGTGATCAAGATTTTCCAAAGAGTAGTGTTCATGGGTGCATTAACATGGTTCGTGCTGCGAAAGTTGTGACCCGTGTGAAATATTATGGCTCGTCACAACCCAGCCCAAGCAAAGAGCCTGATCCACCAGGGTCCCCTTTGCGTATTGAGAAACCTATGGATAAACTTGAGACTGCACCTCACATTTCTAAGGGAGTCCTTAAGCATTCAGGGCATAATCCAAATGCCCGAGCCACCCAGAACTATTCAGTTGTCAAGGATTTGGGCCACACTCCTTGTGCGATGTCTACATTGGAAGTGCTTCAGAGTTGTCCTCTGCAAAGGAAGGTGTCGCTTTATGCCCTTGGTGTGAATGATGATGATTATTCCTCCATGATTAAATTTGAAACCGTGGGACTTCATCCTCACTTTCCCTACTATGTGTCTCTTTTGATTCACGTAGAATGTCTTAATATGATCGTCAAGCGCACTGTGATTGACGAAGGCGCTGCTACTTCTGTGATGTCTTTATCCTATTGGAAGGGTCTGGGTTCACCTGAGCCGTCTAAATCAGTGACCATGTTAACTACGTTCGATGGGAGATATTTTAGGCTGCATGGCATCCTTCCTTCCCTTAAAGTCCGTTTGGGAGGGAAGACCGTTGTGATAGAGGTCAAGGTGGTTGATGCACCCCTTGACTACAATATCTTGTTGGGTAGGAACTGTATGTATAGTATGCAAACCATTTCTTCTTCCCTATTCTGTGTTGTATGCTTTCCACATAATGGGAAGATCATAACGATTGATCAAACGACATTCAAGAATCCGTCTGTTACCGCATCTTCGGGAGCTTCGATCCCGATCGTTGAGCACTCTCAGCTAGAAATCGGGAGTGTGGGTGTAGGCATGTACCCATCCCTCATGGGAAGCTTTAGTTGTCCTGCACCGATCCTTATCATAGGATCTATTTCCAATGAGGATTTGACATCTATGACATCGGTGTCTTTTCGCATGAGTCATATGGAAGATCCTTGGATTCTTCCTACACCGAGTACTTCGAGTGAGCCCGTCATGACGGACGTGCTGTTGCCTACATCTATGATAGCTTATCAAGCTAATCTCAAGTGTGTTGCGGAGCCTAGTCCTTCCTCTTCGCGAATGGAGGAGGAGGACCCTTATGTGCTATCGGCATGGGCAGTACAGTATTCTCACGCACATGACTACCTTGATATGGTTTTCCCTTCAGATGAAGCGATTATTGAGGCTATGTCAGGAGTTCAACCACCATGGGAGGAACTCCATCATAGATCGTACTTTCTTCCAGAGTTTGACCGCTTGGAGCGTGAGGATTTTAGGGCATTTCTTAGTCAGAGAGTTGGTAGTCCTATGGTTCCATTAAGCTCTCCTGGTCCGATGGCTGATGGAAACATGGAGAACATATCTTCAATGATTCCTATCAACATCTCTTGCAATCCTAGTATGATAGAGAATGTCTATATTGGGGTGGAATGTTTCCATGCTGAGATTCTTGAATACACAGAACTATTTAAGGAATTTTGTGATATTTTTGCTTGGTCTTACAATGAGATGTCAAGTATTGACCCTCGTATTGTCGAGCATGAGATTAAGAATTACCCCAACGCTAAGCCTGTTCGACAATGTTTATGTGCAGTGAATCCTAGGAAAGCACCCGTTTATTGATCATATTTTGGATGAGTGTGCGGGTAGCGAGGTGTTCTCCTTCATGGACGTATTTTCTGGATATAATCAAATACAGATTAAACCTGAGGACCAACATAAGACTACATTTATTTGTGCTTGGAGAACGTTTGCATATCGGAAAATGCCTTTCGGCCTTAAAAATGCCAGAGCTACATTTTAGCAGGCAATGACCTTAATCTTCCATGATCTCAAGTCAATTATCGAAGTATTTTTGGATGACCTTGTTGCTCATTCTTGTATGAGAATGCGTCATCCCTATCACTTGAGATTGGTATTCGAAAGATGCTGGCACTATTCGGTTAGATTAAATCCTCATAAGTACATCTTTTGTGTGAAGTCAGGGTATTTTTTAGGATTCATTGTTTCTAAAGAGGGTATAAGAGTCGACCCTTTGAAGGTTGAGGCAATACTTCAGTTGTCTCCCCCAAAGAATATTCGTCATCTTCAGTGTTTGCAAGGCATGGAAAACTTCTTACGAATATTTCTTGTCAACTTTGCCAATTTGACTAGAGGCTTCATGCGTCTCTTGAAGAAGGACACCCCCTTTTATTGGGATGAGCGAGCCCGGGAGTCCTTTGATGCACTCAAGAGAGCCCTAGCATTGGCCCTAGTGATTAGTCCCTTGGACTATAGCTGTGATTTTCTATTATATTTGGCCACGTCATTAGAGACGATTGGTATGGTTTTGGTTCAAGAGGATGACGAGCTCCAGGAGCATGTCATATATTATTTGAGCTGAAACCTTATTGACGTAGAGATTCATTATTCTCATGTCGAGAGGCTTGCTTTAGCTAACGTACATGTGGTTCAGCGGTTGAGACATTATATTCTCCTTCGCCAAACCTTGGTTGTAGCCCATGTAAATCCATTTCCATTCATCCTCACCCGAAGGATGATTGGGGGAAAATATAATAAATGGATTGTCATTCTACAAGAATTTGATCTCGATTTTGTTTCGGAAAAATTGAAGAAGTCTTTAATTTTTGCAGAGCTTATATCATATTTCCCGAGCGAGGCCGAGGAGTTGGTTTGTGAAGATACGTTTGTCGATGAACACATCTTCTTAATCTCAACGTTAGACCCATGGTATGGGGATATCATAATATATTTACAAACATTGAAGACCCCTACTCACCTCTCGCGAGATGAATGACGATGATTATGTCATGTCTCTAAGAAATACCTCATAGTGGATAACACTTTGTACCACTGTGGGGTAGATTCCATTTTACAACATTGTTTAACTCATGAAGAGGCTGAGGTGGTGTTGAATGATTGCCAAAGAGGGGCGTGTGGTGGTCATTTATCTAGGCTTTCTACAGCTCAAAATATTTTAAGAGTGGGTTATTTTTGGTCGTCGATATTTAAGGATTGTGTTGATGCAGTCAAGAGGTGCCACCATTGCCAGGTGTTCGCATGTAATATGCACTCAAAACCTGTCCCGTTACATCCCATTATCACCGCCGGTCCCTTCACTAAGTGGGGGCTTGATTTTATGGATTTAAACCCAGCTTCAGTTGGGGGGCACCATCATATTATAGTGGTTGTTGATTACTTCACGAAATGGGTTGAGGCTATGCCTATAGTAAAATCCTACGATGAGATAGCCACTCACTTTGTATTCAACCAAATTATTACTCGATTCGGGATTCCGAAAGAGCTTGTCACTAACCATGGCTCAGACTTTCAGAATCATATGATGGAAGAGTTGGCATCGAAGTTAGGGTATAAGAAAGAGAATTCCTCTTCTTACTACCCTCAAGCGAATGGACATGTAGAGGCAGTGAATAAATCACTCAAATCCATTCTCCAACAAACCATTACACAAAGCAAGAACAATTGGCACATCATGTTATATCTTGCTTTGTGGGCATATCAAACCACTGTTAAGACTGCCACTAGTTTTTCTCCATATCAACTTGTACATGGAGTGGAGTCGATATTGCTGGTTGAATGCGAGATTCCTTCTTTGAATCTAGTTGTAGAACTCTTACCAGACACTTCACCATTGGAGGAGTGTTTGGTTCACCTTGAGCAACTTGATGAGCAGCGTTGGGATTCCTTGGTGGCTTGAGAAGTCAATAAACGACGCGTAAAGACCCATTACAATAAGTCTATTCATCCAAGGAGGTTTAGTGAAGGAGACGTGGTCCTTTTGTGGGATCAACCAAAAGAACCCTTGGGGGTAGGGAAATTTAATCCTATGTGGCGTGGTCCTTACGTGGTCAAGCGTGTGTTAGAGAAGGGTGCATATGACTTAGTGGATTACAAAGGAATGGCCTTAGCGGAGCCTAGAAATGGGCTCTATCTCAAGAAATACTATGCATGATCTTCAGCTAAGGTTGCTTATTGTATATTATTGTACAGCTTTGCATAGTTAGGTCTTTTTATTATCATGATCGGGTTTGTTATTAGTTTCTGTTTCTTTTGGTAGATGTCAATGGAATCTTCCACCTACATAGGATTCGCAAATGGTGCAAGCCATCACACTCAACACTCAGCCTCTACTGCTTGGGTGATTTATACTCCTATGGGTTAGGTACTATCTTCAGGAGGCATATGTCTACGGCCATCTTCCAACAATGTTTCTGAATACAGTGTCGTTATCAAGCTTCTACAGGATGCCATTTCACATGGTGTTCTCTCTCTTGAGGTATGTCTTGATTCAGAGTTATTAGTGTCATAGCTCAATCTTTTGTACCATGTTAGAGATCCAACATTATTGAGAATAATCTTATGTGTGATATTGTTAGAACGACAATTTGACAATATAACATATATACATATTCCAAGAAATAATAATCAAGTTGCTGACTCATATGCTAACTACGTGTTAGATTGGCATTTGTTTCATTCACAATAAATTAATCACAAGAACAATTTTTACACATGGACATAAATAAACCGATCACCATAAAAAAAATTATATACATTCAAAATGTGATAATACATAGTGTCATGATACAAAATTGGGGATTTCGAGCCACCGACATATAATACACGGTAGTACAAAATGTATACACTCCCAGGTGCCTAATCCTATGGAGGAGGAGGAGGGTTGTGATCATGGAAGGTCACTACGGCTCTATCTAGCCATCGGAATAATTGCACCCATGCGCGTGGTACACCCACCACCTGCCACTGCATAGCCTCAGGAAAGTCCTCAACTTGCGCCATGGGAACCCTATGTGTCAGTCTCACAAAATTGGTATGAATGATCTGGAGCGTCTGCTCTGCATCCACACCCATGATGTCATCTCCTCTTCCCCTCCATCTATGATGAGGGAAGACCTCTGGCCGCCATGGTCCCACATCTGTACACAAATGGTAGATGTCACTATGTATTATAACACAAAAATATGTCTTTTTTATTCCATATAATCAAGAAAACATAAAAAAATTAAATAACTCAAAATTTAAAAAGAGAGGGTCGAGATTCATCACCTATATCGCCATATGCTGATCCTGGTGGTAGCGGCATGTCCATGTCCCCTCGAAAATATATCCCTGCATAGGGGTAGTCATCGATGGCAACTATCTGTCGTCGCCACCATGGAAAGAAGTCAGCTGGATATGGATTGGCCACCCTACCACCCCCCAGTCTATGCATAGCATCTTCCCAACGCCGTTGGGTCGGATCTCGAACCCCGTGAAGAGGAACGTCCACTCTGGGGTTCAATCCTGGAACACGCTCAAAGAAAAACGTGCTCAAAATATTGTTGAACCTGAAGTTCTGCACTCTACGTACCTTACACTCACTGAGCTGATGTTTCATGTTGCTCAGTAGTGTAGTGCTCCAGTCATAAATCGTGGGTCTCATGCACTCCACTGCATACAACATCAGAGGCCACGAGGCCTGGTGGAGTGATTCCAAGCCTATTGTCCTACCCAATGTCAATAGTATGGTGTTTAGGCCCAGCACCTGTATAGCATTGGTAAGGACCTGACTCCCGACCTTCTCTGTGTTTGGATAACAGTACACCTCAATGTACTTGTCGATAGTTAGGCCACCTCCTGGCCCACCACGAGGACGCAGGTTCACCACTTCTCGTTGTCTAGAAAGCCCAATAATGAAGTATATGTCCTCCACCTCTATGGTGAGGGACATCCCATCTATATGGAAGGACTCTGAGTCTGGATCCTAGTAATCCACTAGCATCTGTAATAGTCTTGGTTTGGCCCTCAAACCACCAAGACACCAAAACTTGTAGAGTCTGCATGCACGTAGAGCTTGTTGAGCCATTAGATTGGCCATTACTGCTTCCTCTACCTCACCATGTTTACACTCTCTCCACTCTAGGACCATCCTGCAAAATAAATTGCAAATTTTCCCATTAGATTATTGAAAAATCCTTATGCGCGGCCTCATACGCGACTGTTTTCAAAATAGCCACGTATGTATGCGGGTTTGAGGGCATTTTCTGCGCATATCCATCCCTATACACGGAAAAAACCTTGATTTCCGTGTGGGCTGCAGCGCCCATTTTAGGTTGTCCTAGAAATCTTGATTGACCATGGAATTCCATAAAAATTGCATCAAAATGAAAGAGAAGAGCATGGGTAAATACCTAGAAGAAACGGTAGTGGATTTCGCCTGCTGGATCTCCTGGAATTCGTTGTTGAAAATCAGAGCTCAAATGGGTAAAAGTTTCAAATGTTTTATAATATTTTGAATTGTTTACTATTTATAGAAAATTTTCAAATATGTGAATTTTTACCCCCTTTCCTATAGTTTTGACATTTTCTAAGCATTTTGGACCGTTTTTGACATAATTCATGATGTAGAGAACATTTTTCAGTGCTGTTTCAGCCTTTGGATTGACTCGTTCATTGCTGATCTCAGGTATCATATCTAAACTAGCATATAGGTTAGGTTTCATCACCGTCTACATTTTGCATAACCTTATGACCATCTCATCATGACCTTAGGTACGAACCCACTCTATTATGTCACAGAACCTTCTTGCTGTTTTAGAAGTGGCATGATATGAGTGGTAGAGCTTCACCTTACATGGGTACCCTAGTTAGCGCCTTATTTTCATTTGGTGCCCATGATGACGTTTTCTCTTTTAGGGTGTGGGAGTCCATTGTGTAGTACTGCCATGACATTTTGCAAGAGACTCATACTCCTCTTGATCTTTTGTTGGCCTATTTCCCTTAGGACTCCCTCATGTCAAGTTGTGAATGCATTATCATGAGCTTTGCCTGCCTTATTGAGATTTATCCCCTGACATTGCATTTTAGCCATATAGCCCGAGCTTGTCTCATGTCTAGCCATGCAGAGCCATTTTTTATATCCTTCGCAGCTTGTTTCCCTTTTTATCGGGAGGGGATTTTCCCCCGAGTGTCGATATCCTACACATGTATCCTTGCATTGAGCATAGGTATGTTCCACTGCTTGGAACTAGTTTGTTTTCCCTTATGATACTCTTCTCCTCGTAGTCTGTAACTATAAAGCCATTTTATTCTTTTTCAAGCTTTTAAATAACTTAAAAAGTCCAAAAAAACAAAAAAAACAAAAATCCAGATAAGGAAAGATGTTATATGTGGCAACTGTCGAGTCGTGTCGCCTTCGACCAGAGCACTGTATATCACATCCATTGGTTGGGTTATAGTTTGAATTTAGGAGCTGTACTCATTTATCTAAGTTTATCTCCACCGACTGGTTAAGCTTCCAGTCCCTATGGAGCCTCTGTCGATGCCTCCTATGTTGTAGAGATGTCGCGGTTTGTATATCAAGTCTATGCTGCCTTCATTTAGTCACCATACACTGTTATGCTCTTGTTCGAAGGAAGTTGAAGCCTGAATCGGCCATTCCTTAGTTATCTTGACTTTGCATGTCGGCCATTCCCAGTATAGTTACTGGTTCATGCACCTTATGATCGAGTCCTTCCACATTATACAGCTTTGCTGAGTACCTCGTGTTGGATGATGGGGGATGCCTTAATGCCCTCCTTCCAGCAGATTTCATCCCATCGAATTTAGATCATTTATTCTGGGATTGGAATCTAGAGTCTTTTTGAGTGCCTTGAGACTTACATTCATCAGTGGTAGGTTCTCTCACAATTGATAGTTTTTGGGAATACATCAATGTCCCCTAATCGATGGATCCTCTCAAGTGTTCGACCTCAACACATTTATTCACACTTGTTAGTTTGCACTCTAGTACGTTGATTCCCATTTTCATTATCAGTGGGTGATCTCGTATCTGTTAACGATATACATCAATGACCAGTAATCAGATGATGGACTAATATGTTCGACCTCGACACCTCTATTCGCATAGTAGGACATGTACTCGTAATGGTTTGTGTAGAAAAATTTCTATATTGGTGGCATCTCTTATATGCTACCTCCTTGATCGTGCCAGTGTTCATGAGATTTCAAATCTCGTGACTTGATTCCAGTATATATCAGATATTTCCAGCCACTATGGAGATCTTGATCTGTTATATATCTTTAGCCATTATGGAGATCATGGTCCTTTGTATATCTTCATCATGGAGATTCTGATCTATGTATATTGTACGTGGTGATGACCACTTATGTGATATCTTGTATCATGCCTATTCATGGCCATTGTACTCTTATGTATCCGGGACTGCTATATGTATTTGCAGTTATGTGCATAGTTGTATTATTGTACTATGCTGATTGGGTGGCTGGTCTTCCATTTGGGATCCTTCATCACTCCACTTCTGGGATGGACTTATAATGTATTTCGGCCATCGTATGACCCCTCTAACCTCCCACATTAGGGGGCATCTGTTATAGCTGATTTCATCACTCCAAGTGAATCACACTTTGTATGGCTTTCCCCTATCCCGCTGCAAACTCCTTAGACCCCATGGACCATTTTTTGTCCTTTGATGTTTCCTTGACCATCCCTAAAAACATGTGAAAAATGATACACGTGACTTTTAAAATTATAAGCGCGTATATACGCAGGTTTGACCCCTAAAACCCCATATATCGGGATGTGTACAAAATCCAAATCCTTTTGGAGTTTTCCTTGACATGGATCCGACTCACTTGACTCCTGGCCTTCCCTATGCCTTGATATTTCTCGGATTCAACCTTTCATTACCCCTTTGAAAAGTTATATAAGGAACCCCTTGGTACATTGAAGGCATAAGAGAGAATTGAGAGCAAAGAAACTATAGTCCATTGTTGTCGGAACTTATGCTTGATTCTACATCCCTTTCTCCCTTGGAGCACTTTTGTGTTCTTCCCAATCTTGCCTTTTACTTGTGAGCTTGCTATCTAGAGATGGAGGATTGAAGTGGTGGAGGCCCAAGTGGGGGATTCAGTTTCTCCAGTTCAGAGACGTGCCGACAGAGGTTGTATCTTGTAATCTCTAATTTATATTAATAGAAATATCTTTTCCTGTCCAATAATGTGTGTTTGAATGAATATTTTATCCATTGGATTATGTCAAATGATTATACATTATTAATTATATATGCTAGAATAGATCTAACACCATGATATATAGAATGCTTGTATTGTTTACTTGTTGTTGAGGAAGTAATCTATCAATTCAAGCTGAAGTTGGAAAGCTCAATGGGGATCTACTTCAACCATCCAGAATAAGGTATGAGGTCTGATCCTTTAGTGTTAGACATTTAATTTCTATTGCATATTGGAAAGGATTGATTTCTGGAGTCAAGCTATCTGTTGTGGTACCCCAAGCCATAGGAATTTCTCTCCGTAACATGTAGCATGGCCTTCAATTCTTTCATTATGGTTTAGTTATTTCATTGTACAATGCGATTCTCCTGAGGATTGTATGGAGTACTTAACTACCTCCTAATCTCAAAATATCTATAGAGTTTCTTAAATTCTTCCAAGGTGAACTCTCTGCCATTATTTGACCATAGAGTCTTGATATCCCTTTCATTGTGGTTCTCTACCAAGGATTTGTATTCCTTGAACTTACTGAATACTTCATTCTTCCCTTTCAAGAAATATATCCAAGTCTTATGTGAGAAATAATCTACAAAGGAAGCATAGTACACATACCTTCTTAATGAGTTGGAAGACATGGGACGACATACATATGAGTGTACTTTATCTAGTATTCCTTTAGCTTTACTTTCACTTCTTGGAAATGTCTTCTTTGCATTCTTTTCTTATGCATAGCCTTTGAAAATTCCTTCATGTTATTCTTGAATTTATGGAAGCCTTGAGATTACTTTTCTTGCAATCGATAGCGCTCTGTAATGCACATGTGCAACCCTCGGTTACATAATTCACTTGGTTCTATTGACTCATGAACCAATGCTTATTCAGACTATCATTTTAGTTTGTACAAGCCTTCATATTGTTCTCCAATTACTATTGAATCATCTATTGTATTTCCTTTAGGACACATTAGAAATCGGCCATCAACAAATGCAACTCTCATTCCCTTTGCATCTAGTGCAAAGATGGATATAATATTCTTCTTCAATCCTGGAACATATAGCACATCCTTCATATTTAAAGATGCTTTGGATTCTAGCTTGTATGAATCTTCTCCACTTCCTTTTATGGGGTATTGATAACCATACCCAAGTTTCACCTTGTCAGGTGACTCATGCTATGACATGATGACAAAAGATTCTTTGTATCCCATCATGGGTTTAGATGCCCCACTATCCACAAGCAAATCATTGCTTCCATGTGAGATAGTGTCTGTGAGTGCTAACATCAACACATAATTTTCATCTGAATAACCCTTCTCTCTTCTAAATATTTTGTTTGTTGGTTCATCGTCTTCGGTGGTATGGGCATGATGTCTCTTCTTTCTGTAGGAGTCCTTGTTCTTGGGATAATCTCTTGAAAAGTGTCCATTTTCATCACAATTGTAGAATCGTATGTTGGAAGGATATTTTCTAAACTTCTTTTGTTTATTGTCCTTCTTCTTGTTGTGATGGTGGTTATCCTTCTTCTTATAGTTCTTCCTAGTGTGAAAAGTGAGAGGTTCAACTTCAGTTGCTCCCATATTCTCTTCTCTTTCTATGAGTCAAGCTTCTTCTTGTGTGCATTCTTCTCATATTTGGAAGAAAGATATCAACTTCCTTCTTGCACAGATTCCTTGAAAGAATGATTCCCATGATCTTGGGATACCATTCAATGTAGTCATCACAATCTCTCTTTCTTCTACATTTTCTTCAACTACTTCAAGTTGTTCCTTGATTTTAGGAACCCTTTTGAAGTATGACTATATAGTCTTTAGGTTTTGTATCTTCTCATCCTTTAACTAGTTCCTCAATGTCATCTTCCGGTTGATGTTCTTTCCTTTGAACATCTTTGTCAAAGCATCATATACTTCCTTTGATGTATTAAAGGATGACACATGGGGGATGAGGTGATCCCTAATATAATTTTCAATGATTCTCTTGGCATTAACCAAGTTATTCTTATGAGTAGCCTTAGCCTCATATCCCTTTGGGTCTTGAACTTATCCATTGATGTACTAGTCTAAATCATTCTCTTCAAGGATCGGGGAGATTTTGTACTTCTGTGCTCGGAAGTTATCAACTCCTCCAATATTGTCCTCAAGATGAGTATGTTGAGTCATATTTTCAAGTGAGAACCTCAAATGGAAATAAAAAAGAATTCAATATTACCGATTTGAGGTGTTTTACCTGGTTCTGGGGCTGGTTGACCTAGGGTTTGTAAGAGCAACCATAATTTTCCAAACTTCGAGTTTGCAAATTCTGTTTGGACATAAAGATGCACCTCCTTGAGGTGAATTTCTCATCAAGGTATTTTTCTGAAGACTGAGGTGGGAAGCCTTTGAAACTTGATGCCCTATTTTCTCCTAGCACCAGTGTTAGGGTAAAAAATGAAACTTCTTAAAATATGATTTCAATTCCATGACAAGATGCTCCCTACTGAGGAGAGTTATCCTAGCCCTCGTTTCTTCAATATATATGGAGAGAAGACCTTGAACTAGGAATCCCTAGTTTATGCTACTGCATAGTGCCTTCATTGAGAGAGGCTTCGGTAGCATGTTATTTTTTGTAATCTAATTATCTTGATTAGGATCTTTATCTAAAATAATAACAAGTACATCAAGATACACAATATAGAGCATATACACAAGACACAAACATTTTCACTAGGGAAACCATAAAGGAGAAAAACTTGCAAACTTCCTCATAATAGTTTTATCACAAAGACTATATAACAAAATGATCAAAGTCAAAATAAGAAGAAGCATTCTGCAACTATCTCTCTCTCTCTCTCTCTCTCTCTCTCTCTCTCTCCCCCCTGTCCCGCCCCCCCGTCATGCGAACTTGAGTGAGTGTGTGTGTGTGTGTAAATGCAGGAGGGTGGCTCCCTATTTATACCATTCAAGTGACTGGCCTATTACATGACTAGGTCCAACCTCTTACCCTAACAGGGTCAACCTCTCCTAGAGAGACTCTAAAAATGAATCACATGATGTTACATTCGTGATTATTTCCTTGAATTACAATAGAGGTTCTACCTGAAGGTCCATACACAATATATGGCAAAGTCTCCATAAATAGGTTACACGAAGAAACAATAAATTGGGATTACAGATATTCTACTTGGCGTTGAAGATCTTGCACGATCTTCGCAAGACTGGAAACTTTATCCAAGGAGTCTACATCGTATTGCCTTTCCTCTGGGGGGAAGTCTCCATACACAATATATATGGACAAGTCTTAAAAGTTCATATATATGGCAAAGAGGGTGGTGAAGACAAAGTTGTAGAAGAGATAAACTCAAAGAAGAGCAACAAGAGAATAAGCCGCAGCAATCCACAACAACCACACATCAAGCCTCAGGAGCATGAGAATGGTGGAAGAACCAAGGCCATGAGGATTGTTGTGTTGAAATGGGACACTAAGCACCCTTGGTGAAATTGGAGGTGGACTACGACAAGATGATGAGAGAGTCCCAGAGCAAAGATAACAGTCCCCTTCGCAGGGATCTTGGTCTCAATAAAAAGTGCATAAGCTTACCTTGTAGGCTCAAGCAATCTCTACCATCAAATCCTCCATTACCCATCCTCTAAAATGGTGCCCATAAACAAGCTCTATCGGTGTGCTTATCTCCACTGCAGTAAATATAAGGATTTGAAGACAGATTCAGAGAGTTCGGATAGAAATGCTAGGGTCGACGACGATAAGGACAATGCCAGGATTGAAGATAAAGGTAAAAGGTCAGTGAAAGGGAAGGGGCCTGATACAGATTCTGGTAGTAGTAAACCTTTTGCGGTTGATTCTAATGATTTACTTCAAGCAATTCCAAATGTCAAAAGTGGTTGGATTAAAGGCAGCAGGAGGAGAGAAACTCAAGAAACTGTCAAAAGGTTTCCTTGAAAAAAAAAATATTCAAAAGATACCGCACAGATCGGGCCGCTCATATGTCCCTTGTTTTGTGGCTCGGGATGAGCCATAGGTTAGTGTTGGGGGCCTTTTGTCCTGGGAAAGGGGCATAAGGAGGAATTTCATGCATACAACCAAGGAAAATGCACTGCGTGTGCAATACAAGCAAAGGAAGATCGCAAAGGATGAAAAGGGCCCGCAAAGGTAGAACGGAGAAGTGCACGACAAAGGAAAGGCTAGCATTGAAGTGCACAAGGGGAAAATGGTTGGAAAGTGATAGATGTAGAATCCAAATCATGGATGTATAAGACGGTGTAAGCCTACAGCTATGTACGTATGAGAAGATATTTGTAAGTCATTCCAATAGTGCCTCATGTCAAGTCATGATCACCACAGCTGAAACCAGAGTGGTGGCCAATGGTGATAAGTAATAGACTGTTGGGATGCAGTTGGCCCTGCATGGCCATATAAATTATTATAAATAGGAAGGATGCAATGGTTAGAGGGTTGGTCTATAGGGTTTTCATTGATCCCTGTTTAGATTTTAGTAGTAGTTTTCTATTGAAGCGGTAATTGGTGGAAGGAGATGTCGATTATGTTGTAATGTCATAAGGATCAGAAGAGGAGTAGACTTAGGAAGATTATGGTAGCATTAGAGGGGTTGTTGAGCCACAGATCTGACTGCAGTGTGAGTAGACCGCTAGGAGTAGGAGTATATTAGGAGAGAGAACCAGAGAGCATGAGAACCATGAGTCTGAACTTAAAGACATATATCAAGATCATTCTGCATCCTGCAGATTGTAAAGTGCTATACCCTTTCTCATGCCAGATGAAGAGCCCCTTGGTGGTTTTTCCTAGATGGGTTTCCACGTTATCTCGTGTGTCTAAATGAATCATTGACGTGGTGAATGTTTATGCGATTGATTACAAGTTTCTTTCCATATAATGTTAAATGTGGTTCAGTATTTGTTAGTTTCTTGCAATTGATAAATGGATAAATGGAATGCCTTGCCAAATTGAAACTGTATAAGTGTATATCATTCTATGTAATTCTTGTTATGAATCCTGACTTAAGTCATAAGAGCCGATTGATGTGATTCATCTATGCCGCATGAGTTGTACCATCTACTATGTGGGAAGGAAATTTAGGTCATGCATGATGACATACTGTTGTGCTCATTCACGCAGAACTGACTCCTCCGTCCAGCCGCTCTACTGCCTTCTTTGAGCTCCTTGGTTGTGAGCCAAGGGACTATACTTCCCCAACAATCACGGGAACATGGTTCCAATGGTTACCCATCTATGAGATATCTCAAGTGAGACTATGCCTGCTTTGTAGGTGTTGCTGATGAGGCTTGCTCTATCGAGCCTATATCTCGGGTAGTTGTTGGATCGACGAGCTACGCAGAACCTAGGTCACGCGAGTGGGGAAAAGTGGCCAACAAGGAAAACACATATCTGATGGGAGTACAACAAAATACAATGATAATATGCATAAAAATATCTTCTAAAGTTACAAATACATCAACAGTTCCTATCCACATGTGAGTTGCAAAACTAAAATTTCAATTGTTTAAATACAAAAGGCCCGAGCCACCAATGGATAGAATCATTGGTGGAAGAATGTTATCCACTTTCCTTAGTCTCTCTATTGGTATATTTGACTATAGGTACATGTCTACAGCCTATATATCCTTAACTAAAGGGAGAGTGAATCCTGCTGACAGAAATACATGCAATAAATGAAAGATTCCTAAGATTTCTAAACTTTTTCAAAGAAGAGATAGGGAGAGAATGAAGGAGATTACCTCTTGAAGACTACCACTCATAGAATATCCTTTTTATCTAGCCTCCTTAGCCTTTATAAATTCCATTAGCAGCCTTCTAGCTAGTTTCTTACCTCTAGCTTTTGAAAACTTTAAAAAATCTTGAAATCTATCTACCAAATATTGACAAACAACACATAAAAATTCATAGATTCAAACACAACATTTGGGAGGAAATCAGATTACATCATATTAAAATGGGAGGAAAGAGATTACAACCCAATAATAGGAGAATCCCTTTCTCCCTTGCTCTAAACTATCCTTCTCCATCAATTCCAATGATCACCAAAGAAACTATGATGTGAAAAAGACTCTATCTATCCTCCAATTCCTGCAACATCCTTTTGCTTTTCACTCTTATCCTTTCTAATTCACCTCATATGCCTTCCTTTTATAGGATTGGTATTTGAGAATCCCATCTTTTGATAATGAATGTGGGATTACGATTTTTGAATGTTTTGATTATTTCCTTAAAAAAACCCACTTTCCTTAGATTTTAGGCATTTCAACATGACTTTCAATATTTCTAGGACAATTAATGCCCATGTTAGGAATTTTTCCACTATGTGAGTTATAGGAACTAGGATTTGGCCCTTAAGTGGTAACATCCTTGGCCTCTTTAGAGCCACCTTGTCTTCAAACATTTCTTCCTTTGTGGAAGTCGTGGTCAATTTGTTCAAAAACTATGATCTTCATGTTGCAGGCGAAGTAGAAATATGTTTTCAGACCAACACTCTCAAGGGTGTTAATTTTATTGTTAACATATTTTCCCTAATGTGTGAGGTCTAAAGCTATGCTGAGGGCCGAAATACATTAATTTATCTTTCGTTATGATACTCTTTGTACTGATACTCTTTAGTGATCAAGGAATGATGGAAAAGGATGGTTTATGAACATAGGAGTTGGAGAAACACCTACAAGTCAAACAAGTAAATTTCCCAAATATATGATATCTTCCTGAGGCAAGGATACCCATGCTCAATAGTAAACAAGCATGGCCATAATCAATACATAGTGTATCCATGTCAAAAACCAAAATTGTATACAATAACTTTTTGATGAATGAAAAATATCCAGGTCTTTGTGGTGCTTTGACATGGTAGTCTAATCTTGTGTAACTCGAGCAGTGCATCGATGAGTGATATGACTGTTTTTCCTAAGGTCTTCAAATAAACCAACGATAGTATGAGTCTATATCATGTGAATAAATGATTCAATGTCGACCATAATAAAATACCATCTGATTATCGGTTATTGATGTATACCATTAACAGATGCGAGGAGGCCCACCGATAATGATGATGGACTCCAAGGTACTTGAGTACAAACTGACAAGTGTGAATATATTTTCTGAATTTTAACACTTGTATAATTAAAAAAATTAGGGGTCATTGGTCTATACCCACTATCATTTGTGAGGAATCCTACCACTAATGACTATAAGATCCAAGTTACTCACTGGGATTCCTAGATCTGTTTCCTTGATGATGATTTGGCGTCGATAGGAACGGATCCATCAAAAGGAGGGAATTAATCCATTCCACATAAAATGACATGAAAATGATATCAATATACTGATATAATTTGGTAGAGATGTGAGATCCAACACTGTATACTGACACAAGGAAGGACAACATGATTGGTCAGGAACATTTGAGGAATGCCCGACATTGGTTTCACTTCCCTTGAAAACATAACAGGACGCAGAATGGAAACTTTGAAACATAAGACTTGAGTAACCAACCATTGTGAAATTTGTTAACTCCAGATGAATTAATGAAAAATCCATAGATGATAGGAAGGATAACCTATCGATGGAGATCTTTTCAGATTACTGGTACAACTTCCTAAGGAAAATGTAAATGGTGTACTCACAGCAGATACAAAATTAAGTGTCGTTTTCAAGGGTGACTATTACTAACGGTTGCCTTTGTATCGAATATTCAATATGACACAATTCAAGTTTCCCCTTTTTTTAATTTTTGTGTTTTTTTTATTTTTCTTACTTTTTTCATTTACTAGCTTGAAAAAAGAATAAAGAATGCTATGGTACATGGGAGGGAATGATTGTTGCATGGGAGTACTCTGTTTTTTAAGAGAATAGGCTAGGCCAAGGAAAAGATACATATTGCAAACAAGGCCTGAGCTAGTTGTGCACACTCTTACATATGTTCCCTCCATCGGTTGGCTATCTGAAGTAAGATTATGTGTCGACGTGCGGTGAAATAGAACCAAGTAACTTCAGTTATCCAATTTGATGAAATGAACAAGTAGGAATGTGGAAATGTGGTTTACTTCATGCTAATTCTTGAGGAAAAAACCAAAATCATAAATCACAATGAATCTTGGTCCATTAACTACCTAAATCAAATAGTTCTCACATGTATAGGTCAGCTTAAACGGTTTACATGAATTTTGAGCAAACCATGACTGCAAAGGCATATACGCAACATAAGAAATAAGCACCGAAGCAGTAAGTACAAATTTTCATGCAAAAATTTTAACACATGCTTATGTAAACTAACAAAAAATGGGGAGCCCATCAGGAAATGGTCAGAACTATATGGAAGGGAAGTATGTGGTCTCAAACTCTAGGTCATGATGGGACTAATTGGACTCCTAGTCCTATGATAATACCTCAGCATGGGAACCAAAATGGAAATGGGGTGCTAACTAGGTTGTCCCATGTTCAATAGGATTTTATTTCTGAATGGTGGAAAATATAGATATGATGGGATGACCCACCAATTTCCAATAGGTTTGACCCTATGGAAATTTTGTATTGCAAAATGTTCAAATGCATCTTCACATAGGGATAACCTAAACCTATATGCATGGTTCCAAATATACCTTATAAGATTGAGGAACATACAAAGGATGCTCCTATACTTGAGTGGATTTAAACCAAATATGCTCCCAATGGCCCCACAAAATATTTCTTTAGGTGGGTACAACGAAATGTTTATGATTTCAAGGATAGTTTCATCTGATGATAAAATAGCATGCAAGAAATAAAGTGAGTTGGGAGATCTCACAACCCAAATGGGACTACTAACTGGATCATATTCTTCCATTAAGGGAATCTTTTGATCCAAATCTACTAAATCCATTTGAATTTCTTGGAATGACACTTCTATAGAATATAAGGCTTGTTGGATCATAAAATTTCTCATGAGGGAATCATTATTTAATGATCCTACCCTAATGTCTCAAACCTCCTTTGGAGCATCCCTAACGAAAGGAATATTCGATTGGATAGTAGTTTCAATCATGCAATAATCTAATTAATCAATAATGAAAATATTCCCACAATGAGGGAAACGAATCACTCAGGATTCTGAAGACACTATAGCCATCATCAGATGTATCCAACTACATCCTAATAGAAAATTGTAATCTATAGGCGCATCTACTAGCTCAACATCCACTATGACTGTTTTTTCACCCCATTCAATAGGGAAGGCTACAATGAGTCCACAAGGAGAGAATGAATGTTAGTCAAATTATTTTGGCATAGTATGGGATTGAATTGAGGTGGGTGATCCTAATTCTTTCCAACATTTAAATGACATGACACAGGTTGAGGTCCCTTCATAAACTATGGTTTGAAAGATATTCTTTCCATGAGATGTTACTTTAATATGAAAAGCAACTTTGGAAGGAACCCTTGAATGGTCTAAGTATAATGTGATCAAGGTCGCATAGTATGGATCAACAACTCTAGCTAAATACAATACTTCCTTTCCTTGTGTAGGACAATGTTGCAACACCTCCATGGAAGACATGGCACATGGTGCTTGAGTTATTTCCTGAACAACATTATGGTTATGAGTAGCTCATGCATTCATATAATGCATTGTTCTACATAGATCACCTTTGGGGTATTGTGGTACTATGTCTATGGTTGGTTTCTCAATGGTGAGAGAACCACTTGGTTGTGAATCTGATTGATTGAATGTCCTAGGAGGGACATCATAAGAATGAGATCTCATTTTAATGTTCACCTCATGATCACACATGAATACATTGGCATTGGGATCATTTCCTTCTTGTAGGGATTTTGATTGGTTTCGTCTTGGTAGAGGTACCAGCATTGTAGAAACCAGTTGATGATGGTGTTGTAGAAAAGTTTGCATTAATACAAGATATTGTTGTTTCCCACTGTCTTGAGCTGGATTTAGTGCATCTCCCTTCCCAAAGTTAGCATTTTTCTTACTCTTTTATTTCTTATCATTTCCTCTAAGTTCCATGGATTGAACTATGAGCTTTTCAGGATTTTGGGAAGGATTAACACTGTGCTTACCCTTGTACTTGTTCCTATTCACCCTAAGTTCCATGGATTGAACTATGAGGATTTCAGAAGTCAGGGAAGGTTTAGCATGTTGTTGCATATCCCGACCAGCTCTAGGTTCTGAGGTTTGAACAGAAATTTTCCCCATTTGCTAGGTGATTTTCTCAAGGTTGTTTCTAGAACCACTCACACCATTGGCATGAGGTCCTTGTGGAAGCCTAGCTGGATCAAACATAGGTATTGCAGGATGGTTCTGAAAAGATTGGTTACTTTCTGTAACCTCACCACTCCATTGTAAAATGGGATTCATGGGTGGATTTGTCCCTTGCGGGGTTAGATTCCAAGGAGATTGGATATTTCCTTGCATATGACCACACCATTGATGAATGGGTGGATTGCCCCATTTTGGTGTTAGGCTCCAGTGAGATTGGTTATCTCTTATAATCTGACCACACCATTTAGGTGGTCCCTGGATTTGACTAGTATTCCAAGGTGGGTTGACCCCTTGCGAAGGCTGCCCCCAAGAAGATTGGGTACTTCTTAGAACATGATCAATGGGTGGATTGTATCCTGATGGAGTTAGGTCCCAAGAATATTGGTTACTTACTAGAAATCGACCATTCCATTGATTATGTCCTTGTTTTTTATTGGAATTCCAAGGTATGTTTCCTCCTAGTGGAGGTTGGATCCAAAAATATTGGTTACTTTCTTAAACATGAACACTCCATTTCTGGAATGGGGTTGATAGGTGGATTTCCTCTAGGCATAGTGCTAGGAAAAATCAAAGGATAACCCTCTGGGGAATTTCCTCCCATCGATGAAGGATAATTCCAATTGGCATTTTTGTTCTAGGATGCATTATTTTCGCCAGGAATATGAACATTCCATGGTAAAGGGTTTCCCCTAGAAGTAGAACCTAGACAACTATTGAGTATGCCAAGAGGATTTTTATAACCTCCCGCAACCATTTGAGGCTGCATTGATATGGTTCCTTCAACTCCTGACAAAGCTAAAGGGTCAAGTGTAATGTTTTTCATATTATTCCAACTTTCGAAAAGACTAACTAGTGACTCACTTACCGTAAGTATGACTGATTTTAAAGGATATGATAAGGGTGGATTTATGTGAGAAAATGTGTGATATTCTCTTTTTCAAATTCAACTAAAGTAATATCCTCAATTATATCTATGTTTCGTCCCTGATGTGACAAATTATTAGAATTGATTTGATGTTTTTCTTCTCTAGTAACATTTGATTGGGTTTATAAGTAGTTTAGTTTCAAAGTCACAAAGATGTGGTTCGTGTATCTGTCTCCACAACGTAGTGGGGCCCTCAAACTTGGGTAATCTTCCTCTCTGCCACCTTAATGGGTGAATCGAAAGATTAAGTACTCTGAAGTTTAATAACATGAATTTTTTATTAGATTATATCAAAATACAGTCAATCAATTGTAAAGGAGTCTAGACTCAATAAAAATCAAGGTGTCCACACATCTAACAAGGTCCTAAGGTAATAAACAAGCAAAATTCCTTACAAATAACCATATTTCAGTGAAAAGCTGGATTTAGATGGCCTTCCAACACTAGTAGTCCTTGAGGGACATTAAGCCTCAAGAATTACTAATTATTGAAGGTACGAGAAACAATTACATTGTTCTTCAATCGCCAAGGGTGCAAGTGTTAGCTCTTGTCTATTCACCCTCCCAAGGAGCTGAAACAACCTTATGTCTGTCTCGAGAATTGCAAGTGTCCCCCGTTCACAACATCCTGTTTGATTCCCTAGGAAAAGAAACTATGGTTACCACTTCACAATCGGTGACCGAGTAGGACAGCCGTCAAGCCAGGATAACTCCCATAGACTAGCTATCTCAGAAAAGTGATGTCACCCTGAGGACTTGTCGCTTAACCGAGACACTGTAATGTGTTCATATCCCACCAAAGAAGAAAGAGGGAGGGTACAACCCTTACTAATTTGGATTAACTTTGTGCTTAACACCTATGTTAGAAGTGTTTTCCCAGCAAGAAAGATTTTTTAGTAATGGATTTAACTCTCTTTAGTCAATGATAGTTTCAAAGTTTTGTGGCTTGAGTGTTAACTCACCATCTTAACTCAAGTCCCTAGCCTAATCTTGTTGGTGATATCAAAGATAAAATATTGACTTATTTTATATTAAGCATTGATTTTAAAGGTAATTTGATTAGTTTCGATGAGTGGTGGTCAAACTGATGGTGTTGCAACTTATGATACTGAACCAAATCAATGCACAGATGCTTTTAAACCTACCTTTTCATGAAAATATAATCGCTTTCAATTTTCTAGAAAGGCTTCAAGAGGTTGAATTCAATTATCAATAATTAGAAATGAAAAATGTTTGAATATTCAATGTTTTTCTTGTTTCCAATAAGTCTCTTAAACTTATGTGTATATGTAGTAACGTGATTCATTTCTTGTTTTTTTACCAGTAGTTACACTTGAGATCCATTGTCTCATTCACAAGACCACCTGAAAGATAAAGTGAAGAGGATACTCGTGGATCAACAATATGCTTCAAAATTTCAAAGGATTCCTATTACACTTGAAATCCACTTTCTCGTTCACAGGACCGCCAAAAAGCACGAGTGAATAGGATACTCGTGGCTCATAATTTTGCTCAAAGAATAAACCTATATATTACACTTGAGATCCACTTTTTCATTCATAGGACCGCTCAAAATCTCAAGTGAAGAGGATACTCATGCCTCAAATACAACTTATCTTAAGAAACTTGACAATGACGAAAAAGGTCCTCTCATTGTGTTTGAAGTCATCTTGAGTGGTAGGTTCGTATTTTGAGAATTTATGTGAATTTGATATTAAATGATGGTATGAAGAGTGTCTTAATGGTGATTAAAAGTTGTGTGGCAGGTCAGCAATTCCATGTGGATTCAAAATTCATGGTCACAAGAATTCATAATTTGAAACAATGTCATGTTCTTTAGTTTTTTCAACAATTTCCTTATGTCACTAGTATGTGATAAAAATGACCAATTTAAACCAAATTTGAGACATTCAAGAGTGAAATAAATGAATTAAAGGGTAAAAATGTCATAAAATTTCAGATCTGAGCATTCTTTTCAAGGAAAACTTTGAATAATACTAAGAAAAACTACTCCTAAAAGTGATTTTTTCCTAGTTTTTTCTTAAAAAGAGTTTTCCAAGCCTTCCAAAATTGAGGGAAAATGTCCCCAAATGATTCAGAAAGGATAATAAAAGGTCATATTAAGATTGAAAAAGTGTTTTAGGATGTCAATTAAGGTTTTTCAAAGTTTCAAAATAATTCTATCAAAATTCAAAAAATAGTGATCTCCAACAATTTCGAACTCAAGCCAAAATCCACACAAAACTTAAAATCCTTCAAAAAAATTCTAAATATTGATAAAGGGGAAGAAAATATTGTCTAAAACCTCTGTTAGAATATTCCTAATACATATACAGTAGAAAAAATCAATCAAAATGACAAAAAAATGCAGATATGACCATCAAAAAATCAAGAATCGTGACTTTTCAAATTCCAACCATATGCACAAGAATTAAGGATTTTATGCCCCAAATACTAGACTCTTATTGGGTCTCTGATACATTAGCGACCGTCACTATTATGTACCCATGTGGTATTTTAATGAATTTGTGACTGTCACTAGAAAGTACCCATGAATTCTTCAGGCATTCGTGATTGTTACTAGCCTCTGCCCGCGAGTCTGTAAGGAATTTGCGACTGTGTATAGCGTGTACCCACAAATTACCCATAAACTCAAGATACGAGAAAAAATTCTTAAAAAGTGGAAAATAAAGGGTTGAATCAGGCTGATTTGACCTATAGAGTTGAATTGCAGCTTCTGAAGACAAAAATCAAGCATCCATTACAGGATTTAAAATGAAAGAAACACCCAAACGAGGGGAAATTCTCAAGAAAACTAGTTTCAAGAGAAGAACCCCTTAGCTCCCCAGTATGGTTTCCATTATGTTGGTATATTTGACCGTAGGGACATGTCTACAACCTATCTATCCTTAAATATAGGGAGGGTGAATCCTCCTGACAGAAATACATGCAATAAATGAAATCTTCCTAAGATTTCTGAACTTTTTCAAAGAATAGATAGGGAGAGAAGGAAGGAGATTACCTATTGAAGCATGCCACTCGTAGAAGATTATTTTTCTCCAACATCCTTAGCCTTTAAGACTTACATTAGAATCCTTATAGCTAATTACTTACCTCTATCTTTTTAAAAATTAAAAAAATCTTGAAATCTATCTACCAAATATTGACAAAGAACACATAAAAATGCATAGATTCAAACACAACATTTGGGGGGGAAATCAGATTGCATCATCTAATTACATCCCAATAATAGGTGAATCCCTTTATCCCTTTCTATAAACTATCATTCTTCATCAATGCCAATGATCACCAAAGAAACTATGATGTGGAAAAGACTCTATTTATCCTCCAATTCCTGCAGCATGCTTTTGATTTTCACTCTTGTTTTGTCTAATTCACCTCATATGCGTTTCTTTTATAGGATTGGGATTTGAGCATCCAATATTTTGATAATGAATTTAGGATTAGAAATTTTGAATTTTTTTATTATTTCCTTCAAAAAACCCACTATCCTTATTTTTTAGGCATTTCAAATTGGCTTTCAATATTTATAGGAAAATTAAAGCCCATGTTAATAATTTTTTCACTATGTGAGTTATAGGAACTGGGATTTGGCCCTTAAATGGTGATAGACTTGGCATATTTAGAGCCACCTTGTCTTCAAACATTTGTTCCTTTGTGGAAGCAGTGGTGAATTTGTTCAAAAACTCCGATCTTCATGTTGCGGGCAAAGCAAAAATATGTTTTCGGACCAACACTCTCAAGGGTGTTAATTTTATTGTTAACACTCTTGCTAGTAAAATAAAGGGATCCTACATGGGAGAATATAATTCATAATTTTGATAAGAAATAATGGAATTGGTAGCATATGATAGACCTCATATCTTAACCAATGGGATAGTGGTGTCTCAAGAGAATCTTCCTTGCTTTGTCTACAAAGAAAGACTCAAAAAAACCTTATGAAGAAATTGATTTCGAGGGAAGTGCATCCACTATCAGTGTCCATCCTTCTAATGATAATGAAATTATAATCAATGCATCAGAATATGAACCATGTGGTTTATGTAGCCATTGCATTGAGATCTTAGAGCAGGAAGAAGAAAAATCCAAACCACAGTATGAAAATAATTGTGATTTTTGTAATAGCAATGTTTTCTTGCATCAATCCGAAGAATTCCCCATCTCATGTGATCAAAATGATAACATATATATTTATTATGCTAAAGTGGTGTTTGAATATATTAAACCCACTCATAACTTAGGATAAAATACTTAATCATTCTTTGATTAATTGTTCACCCACTAGCTTAATTAGTTGGAATCCACTTGCACCTTAAAGTCAATACATGCCATCTATATCCTAGGAATGATTCATTTCTAATTTTGGGTTGATCTTGACCACCTTTTGACCATCCAGAATTAGTATACAGTACTTTACAGCAGATTCTGCTTTATTTTTCTTTTCCTGCTTTTCTATGGATAAGGTAAAGCTAGTCAAACTAGGAAACTGGTTCCTTTTGTTGCCAACCCATTCTTCATGAATTTTACTCCATTTTCTAGGATTAGAATTTCTTTTCCATCTCCTTGATAAATCACTCATCCTTTTTCCAATTCGTGAGATCCTTGATAGATTTGGGAAGTGCTTTAGCCACCTATGGGGATTTGCTATATTTTGGTAAGTCAGCATTTCTGAGCTTTATGAGTTGTCTCCATACAACTCTATTTTCCTATGAGGGATGTACTATTTATGTAAATTATTATTCATCATTATTCAATGGAAGGACACACACCAATATTCATCTCTTCATTCATGTGATTCAGTCTCTTTTCTTCTCTCTATTTTTCTTATGCATACTTGTGAGAATTATTAGTAGCAAGATCTATTTCCTATGCTTATTCTTAGCATCATTTCTCATAGAATTTGTTGATCCCAGTTTTTTGATAGTTTTCGATAGTTAAATTATGCATTTAAACACATGTTTTGTCATCTTCCTGCATATTTTCTGTCATGCAGCTCACTATTTATCCCCAGGTATGGATGAATTCAAGGTTTATGTAAAATATGTTTATTATTATCATTTCATGATATTATAGATTAAAATTGACATTATTTTGAGCATTTTTTGATATATTAATTTATGTATGCATTTGTTTGTAGGTTTTCAATGAGCTAACAACAAACACACATTCAACTAGATATGCGCATAGCGTGTCCAACTTACCATCCAGCTCACTAATTAGACTGCACGATATTTGTTGGCAGGTTTTTGAGGCATTAAAATGTTAGCATGAGATTGTTATTGTATACCATATTCCTTAGTGCGCCAACAAACATAAAACACATTAATCCTATATATGCGTACAGAATATCCAGCTCACCATTCAATTTGTCGTTCCAACCACGTGTCGTTGATAAAAGATTCCTGGGTGTTAAAGTATGGAGACAATTTATTGTCCACATGTTTGGGTGATGCAATGGCTCCCATTCTAGAAGAATCTCTAGCATGCTGCCTCTGCTTGACACCATGACACCAACAACGCCAGAGTAAATCCTGTATGCCACATCACACCCTGAAGAGAACCGATTCGTGAAGGAGAAGGAGAATGATGTGCGTTGGTGTTTGATCAGTTAGACGTCATAATGGTTCAATAAATTTAGAGAGCAGTCAACCACTAAAGGGTCGAATTGCTCACCTCTGTAAACATTGTGTATATAAATGCCTTCACCTGAAGAGCTAAAGAGTTGATCAATTCATTAGTGAGACAATAAGTTTTTAAGAAGAACTCTGTAACTTTGTTCCTTATTTTTAATAGAAGCTTGATGTTCTGTTGTTCATGATTGTGTTCGAGTAAGCGTTATCCAGGAATCACCCCTGATTGCTGAGAGTCCCCCTCATCAACCAGCGCCTTCTTTTCTTGTGTAGTTTCGTGACCTTTTCTTTTGTAGTTAGTTTCATTTCTAGTTTGTTTTCATTCAAATTACTATAAACGTTTATTTCATTGTCTTATGTAATGCATTAGTATAGTTTTTTTTCCAAATTTAAATAGCTAGTTGCACGCATAGTTTTCTTTCAATTTGCTTTCAGGCATTTCATTTCCAGTTTTATTTACAAGTAGATAGAATAGATTGCTTTTATCAAGCTATAATAGATTCGATTCTATTCATTTCCTTTCTGTTATAAGTCCATTCAAGTTAAATTATAGTTTGTTTCTTAGTATAATACGCAATGATTTCTTTTTATGAATTAGTTTAAGATCATTTCGCTGTTAATTTTGATCATTAAGTAGGTTTATTTACTACCTCTATGAATTATATTTGCATGTGAACAAATTCAGCTGAAGATTAGATCATTTAGGTTATTTTTGGTGATTTTAGTTGTGCAAACTTTCATTCGGACAGCCTGTTTAAACTGTTATTTAGAAACACCTTTTAGACCTACGGTTTAGTCTGTCATCTAGTCTGTCGTTTTGGTTTTAGTGTTTTTAATGTGTTTTGAACTTGTGTTAAGCTCTGTTTCTTTAGTTTTTCAAGTATGCTTTGACTGTAATAGTTAGATGATAGTTTTATTTAACATTAAGACTAAAAGTTAGATTATTTTAGATTATTTATTAATTTTTTATCCTTTCACTTTGAACATGTTTTGAGCTATGTTATGTTTTGTTTCTTTTGTTTGTTTATGATTCCTTTAACTAATACTATTGTACTGTTATGTAATCATGCCTTTGGATTGATTTATCCTTTTGCATGTAAAACTTAGTATTAGATGTGTTATCCTTAGGAAAATATACTAGTACCTTGTAGACTGTTCCTTTTTCACTATGTGATTACCGAAAGAGACTTGTAGGATAGAATTCATAGTCATTCCTATTAAGTTTTCTACTTGCTTCTTTTTATTATTTTTTCTACTTGTTTCTTTTATTAATTTTTCTACTTACATATCAATCAGGTCTTCCTTGCATCTTAGTCTTCTACTTGAGAAGTTAGTTGTTGATAGTATCCTTTTTCAGTCTAAATTTATTTTCTTATAAAATAAATTATCAATCTAATTATTTTTGTTATGTTTCCAATATAAACTTCCTTTGCATAATTAGTTCTTGAAACTATTCAATAAACCTTACTAGAAAGAGTAGTTTTTCTTGTATATAAGTAGTATTGTATATATTTGTATTCCTTAGTAATTGTTTTTAGAGTAGAGCAGTGTGTTTTTTATACATTGATCTAGTATTATGTTCTAGCTCAATTACCTTAATAGTTGAATTCTTAGGAGTTTGTCTCGGTTTTTCATTTTGAAATATCTTTCGATCTTTTGTTTATTGAAGTATTTCCATGACACCATAGGAATACCTCTACCTTCACATATATTTTGTCTCAAATCTAATCCTACCAACCCCGGTCGATAATTAAATATTAGGTGAATTAATCAAGACGATATAACACCCAACATTTTGGCACCATTGTTGGGGAGTTGTTCTATAAGGTAGAATAGATAGAATTCTTTATGAATTTTAGTGATAGGCTGGTGGCACGAGAGCGATAAGATGAGAGGTAAGAACCTACACATCTGTTATAACAGGTGCACCCAAATACAACAATAAGTAGTAGCATAGGTTTTTGTTTAGTTTAAGTTTTTCATGAGCAGACTTAGATATTCTCAGGGTAGATTTGTTAAGACAAGAAAACTTATTGAAATTCCTACTAACTTTTATAGGGGACGTAATACCCCAACCACTAACTCAGCAGAAAGGTATCGAAAGACACCTATAGGAAGTAGTTCTACCCGAAAACCTAAGGAAACTCTCTCGGGAGATATTACCAGTGAAACCATAGAAGGAGAAGGAACCTTGGCAGGAGGTCCTACGGACCTCATTCCTAAGGAAGTTCAAGAGGATCAGCCACTAGGAACCTCTAACCCTCCACTAGTTTTGAATCCAAATAATAAAACTTTTTCACTAGTAGGAGATCTGAATTTTGTTGACTTTGTTGATCCTGACCAGGTAAAATCTCTCTTTGAAAACTCTGTAGATCCATTTATCTCACAAATTGAAACATCCATAGTAGAAACTACTTTCCCTCTAGGATTCAATATAAACATGATTGATCATAGGAATATATCTCCTGAAAAAGAACGTTGGGACGTCCCATTATCACCTTGAAAGGATCCTCCTAGGTATATTTACATTAAAAACCCAGCCTATATGGAGAGACAGGGAGAGAACAAAGATCATGATGAAGTTAGAAATGAAAAAGGAGAAGGGGAAAATTGAACTGAGGTTACTTTCAGGTTTCTTGTTTTAGACACTATACAGGATGTAACTATGAAAAAAATCCCTTCTTCCTCCTTACCTAATTTCTATGGAAAAAGTAATGAGGACCTCGACACATTTCTATTCGAGTTTGATATCCTTTGTAGGAGCTATAATTATTTACAAGATGCTCAAAAACTAAAAAAATTTCCCACTACACTAAAAGATTCTTCCTTGATATGGTTCATGGGATTAGGTGAATCCATTATCAGGACTTGGGATGATATGAAAACCTCATTTTTGCGAAAATATCAAGAGTATTGCAAACCTAAGGACTCTCCACATGATATATTCAAGATACAACAACTTGAAGACGAAATCCTAGAAGATTATCTCAAAAGGTTTGTCTATACATTACATAAATCAAAATATAGTGACCTCCAAGAAGATGCAGTACGTACAATTTTCCTTAAAGGGATCTTCGAGGACTTGATAGAAATTCTTAATCTCATGGAAGCCGATGATATTTCTCATAAAACCTTTTCACAAATTATTGAAATGTGTAAAAATTATTCTAGAAGTAGGGGGAAAGTTGGGAAAAACTGTCAAGAGCCTTATAGTAGAAATGTAATAGGAAACATTCCCAGTTCAAGTGGAGTTACAAGGATAGAGTTAGGAAACCTATTGGAGATTTCAAAATTGATATATTAGGAGCAATGGGTTCTCAACTAGATTCTTTACAAGCCAAGAAAAGGCAAGATGAAGAATGAGTAGAAATGAGCATTTTTTGTCCAAGATGTAGCACCAAACATCCCCAAAGGGAATGTCCATTAAACAACATCTCCGTATGTCACATCTGTACGGAGGAACATACAATAGACAATTTCCCGTCATTGCCTGGGTTGCAAGCCATCTATAAGAGTGGGGATGTAGTTGAAACATATAGGAGGCTTCCTTGGAAACCTAGATACCAACCAACATACCCTAATTTTTCACCACAACCCCCACTCTATTATCCTCCATACCAACCACCTCAACAATGGAACACCTCATGTTGGCAGAATTGGCCACCTCAGTACCCTCCTCCTCAATTTCCACAGCAGAAATATTGGTGACACGGATGGAGAGGATATTCATACCCTTAGTCACAACATGTCTCTACACCTAATCATCCTTATCCTCAGTACCAAACAAATTTCCAACAAATTTCGACTAGATTTGTGCCTCCAGTTCCTCTCATCGCACAACAACCTCATCACTTCTAAAATAAAAACCCTTCTCAACTGTCATTATTACATGCACAACCGAAACCTAACCCAAATAATAAACCAACTCAAGCTCTTAACAGCATTGAGTTGCAAACTCTTCCATCATACATTATTTTGACTGTACCTGTACATGAGATTCAATTATGATCTGGTAGAGTTGTGAATGACAAACCCAAGTCATCAGTCATCATTCATGAGGAAAATGAAGAAGAAGAGGATTCAAATGAACCCATGAATGATGCCATTTTGGAGGATGTGAACATTCTAAATATTCTAGTGCACACCCATCCTCCACAAGAACCCATTCAAGAGCAAAGAGTTCCTCCATTTTCGGAAAGACTAGTAATAGAAAAACCTATAGTTCATCTTGAGTATGACATTTTGAATGAATTAAAGAATATATGTGTCAAAATTCCTCTATTACAAGCTATCAAGGACATACCAATCTACATCAAGGTAATAAAGGAACTATGCAGTAAACACCCAGGGAAGATGTAGCTAGGGTTTTCACCCTAGCTTGTGCTGATGAGCACCTACTAAGGAATCTGGAATCCTTAGTAGCAGTTCGATAAAACAGAAAGTAAACTGGAAAGT
>LPNX011123807.1:0-25820 GCA_001517045.1 Pseudotsuga menziesii | reverse complement strand
CAGTAAGGAAGTTGTTTTAGGAGGATTGCTGCAGTAACTTGATTTCATTACAGCTTTTTGGGCTGAGAGAACTGACTGATAGTTCTGAGTTAATACTGAGTTTGAGGACTGGTATCTGACTTTGCTGCACCTAGTTCCAGCCAGGGAGACCAGAGCAAGCTCGGGGGTCCTGAGAAGTCGCTATCTGAGCACTCTCTAGGAGTTGGTAGGGAGGAACGGCCTCCCATTGCTGTTGTTGTCCACAGCTTAAACAGGTTCTGTCACTTATTTCTTTATGTTTACTGAGTATGAATGGATGCATGTTATGTTTATTTTATATGTCTAAGGAGTTAGTTAGTTTAGTAAAGTTAGTAACTCAGAATATCAGTAGTTAAATCTATTAAGAGTTACTATGTTTTTCCACATCTCGGATCACCATACCGTACTCCAGCACAGTACCTCGGTATTGTGAAGTAATATCCTTCTGAACCGAGTTTCCTATTTAGTTACTTTCAGTAACTATAAGTGTTTCACTAATTCATAAGTTATTTCTTATAGTTTTAAGATCTATTTCCTGGTACTGTACTTGTTTCCAATATCTCAAGTATAATGAACAGCTAGAAGATATCAGATTAGATTTAAAACTAGGTTACTATACAGACTTTATGAATGTTCTGTAATGAAATTATTCTTTATTTCTAACACTAAGTTCGAACTAGTTTTCAAAGTTGTTTTCTTCTTTCTTTATAGAATCTGGACGAATGTTATTATCTGAACTTACAAGATAAACTCTGAACGAGTTAATTATATTACTATATACTTATACCTAAACAGTATAATTAAAAAAAGAAATTTAATTAAGACAGAACACAATAATATGGTAAAAATTATACAAGAAACAAATAATAAGTATTGGTTTCAAGATACTTACAGAATAAACTGAGAATGTTAATCTAGAATCTACATTAAGTACTATGAGTTAAATTAGATAGTTTACAGTAATTTATTTATGCTATAGTAAAACTTTACTGACAGTATTAAGATAAATAAATAAATAAAAACTCGTAAAATACTACATTATTAATAGAGTTTAAACAATACACAAAATATAATTTCCTACTGGCAAGAAGAGTTAAATTATAAATCAGATAATAACATACTTCGTCAGTAATTAATTTCAATATATTCCTTCCACAGGAAATAAACAACAGAATTATAGATTGTTCATTTATCAAGCTGTACTATATTTTATAACATAACAAGTAGCCCTATTATTTATACAAGTACTTTTAAATTAACAATAACTTTTAAAAGAATAAGGGCGGGGTTATTTCTTACCTGCCAACTAGGGTTAAACCTAGTAAAACTTAAATTACTTAAAAACAATTAACAAATGGAAGAACTAATAATATTCTTCTTACAGCCGGGTTATTAAATGAAACAAAATAAGAATTCTTTTATTTATTTTTCAATGTTGTAATTAAAGAGGAATGCAGCAAAAAGGAACAGTCTCACAACTTTTATAATAACTGCAGGTAAAACCCTACCCTTTCAATTAATCATAAGGAACAACTGTAACTCTGTTTCATTTAACAACCCATGGCAGTAACAAAAATTTATACGAAGGCTTACTGCCTGTAAAATATTATAAACACAGTAAACATGAAGGCTTACAGCCTGTTCATTTTGTTTTATAAACATAATAATAATTATAAACAAGTTTTTACACTCACGGTCATAGACCGGAGAGCTCTGCTTGAGAGCTAGGGTTTAACCCGCGACTGCATAACTTAAAAACAAATAACCAAAAGTCACGAGGGCCAAAATGCTGCAACGACCAACCCATCGCAATCCCACATGGGTTTTCACAAAGTGGACAAGCCGTGAAAAGACCCAGGCTTACCGTAACCAATATTGCCGCAGCTATACCCCTTGTGCAGGCAGAAAAGATTTGCAGATCGAAGCTGCAAAACAACTTTACAACCAACTATAAATATAATGATAATACAAAATAAATGTGTTGATAAGGTTATAATAATATTCTTTGAAAGAAAAACAAAAGAAAATTCTTTTACCCTAGCAGTAGCAAGTCTTATGCGTTGTTGCAGCAGCCAGCACGAGCATGGATTCGGTCAATCTTCGGCAAAGGCACAGTTTTATAACACTCGCCAAACATCGATAGCAAGAAAACCTCGAGGCCTAAAACCGAGGAAGGCGTTAAAACCCTAACGCTGAACCTTTACACACAGAACGGTGATATTTAACCTTAACCAGTAAAAGGAAGAAGCACTCCCGTGGAATAAACTGAAGAGAGACGGTAAGATCCGACATAGTTAAGGGTTCAAGCCTAAGTAACAGAGGCAGGGAGTAAACAAACAGGGTATGAGTAATGTATGAAGAACACAAGCCGTGAGACAGTCATCATATGGGTGCAATTGAGTAAGCTAACCCGGAAGAAGACTCCCAGGTCAGTCGCAGCTCGGTGCAGATGACCGATTCACAGTGCGGCCGATTTCTTCTCAAAGGGTGGACAGGAGCCCGAAGGCAAAGGAGAATAACGTGTTAGGTTTTGGGAAAGATCCATTATAAACCTGCAGAGCTTGGTCCAAATGAAGCCACGTCGTTCCCAAATAATTTTTACCATGATGGGTTGATTTCCATATTTCATTGCGCTATCATCATATTTCGGAGGTGGCAATAATTCTCGGCTGACACCAAGGTTAATCCTTAGTCTCAACTAAGTCAACCTATCATTGCAAATAATAAAAAGAGAGTGTTAGATTACTTCACGTAGACCTCGTTGTGGAGATTTTCAACATCGTTATTTGGATAACAAATCATTATTTTATAATATATGTTCCCCTTGCGTTGCAAACAATTGACATAACTATATTTCATAGTGAGTATATTTAACACTTTAGCAAGAACCTTGTGACAAGATGATTTTATAGTCATTGAACCTTCGATTTAAATGATATCTAAAGTGATAAGTGCAGTATTGTATTCTATATATCACCTAAAATGCCTAAGGTAAGGTTTTATAAAGGTTCTCATTAGAGTAAGGTTTAAAAAGCTATTTTTTTTGTAGGGCTTGTTTTCACCCGAGCGTATGGTTACCTTGTCATTTAAGCATCTTAGTAAGAAAGGTTTGTAACATGATTGATAGGGTGGAAATTTTTATACCTTTGTCTAAGTAAAAAGGTTATTGCTCAAAGTATTCTACCAACTTTTATATTGTATTTATAGAGTCACTTTTGATACACTAATAAAAAGGATGTAGATTCAGCCAAGGAAATTAGAGTATTGAAAAGTTAACATTATGGTTTCTATCCTAACCACCTAGATTAATTATCTTTAAAAACTTAGAATGTTGTTTTAGTTTACAAGTAAAAGAGTGGGTGTGCTCTCTTAAACAGAAAACTTTGAGTTGGTTTCTTGTTGTAAACTTTCTTTTATAAAGGTCTTTTACACTGATGACTAAAACAGATATCAAATAGTTCAGTATTGCAAGATGTATAAATCTATCTCTTCAAGAATAAAGATCAAATAAAGAATTTACCTTAGTAAACACTATAATGTGTTTAGCTACAAATGTCTTTCTGATGTTTGGTTTGCAAACCTTTAAAAATTATTAACGGAAGACTTAATTTCAACAATAAACTTGTATATGTTAGCTGTTTAATAAAGAAGTAATTATTATTTCTTACTTTCACCTTCAGTATGAACATTATATGGTTCCATACTCTGTAGACAGGGTAAACTCTAATTCTTTTTGCTATATAGAAAGGTTAAATGCCATCTCTATGTGTAGAACTTCATTTTCTAGTTTGGATATCAAAAGAAACTGAGCAAAAGTTTTACCTTAAGAAGCATGGTAAATATGTCTAGCTTGTTTGTACTTTCACTAAATGAGTGTATACAACAAATATTATTGTAAACTTCCGAGACTTGTTAACTGCGACCCGTACATCTTACCTGTTTTCCTGTAATGGAAGAAAATCATTGCATTAGCTCGAAAGCTAAGTAAGCCCAGTCCTTCATGACAAACCACCTTGTGTTGCAAACGGAAAAACAATCAGTAACATAAAAGAATTACTCTTTAAAGATTTAAGTATAATCAAAAGATAATTCAGATATAACTCTAGTAATATAAACTAATCCAACAGTTAATGACAGCAGTTAATAAGAATATATGCTATTTTGAAAATTTTAAATTTTTCAGAAATTTTGGGGTTTTGACACCATCTCTTTCGTTGCAGTGCATAGCTAGTTGTAGTATTTTATTAAATTGTATATTTACATGATATCTCAAAATATATTGTTCCTGACTTAGCACTATAACCATCGGCATCGATCTTGATCGTCGATACAAAAAACACCAAATCAATGGTAGGTCCTTGGCATTGAGCTCCTTGCCATGATCTAATACAATATTTACATCATGTACAATTTTAATACCATGGGGTCAAAACTAGGGTGTTTCATTCCCCTACCCCTTCATTGGCACTGTCCTTAGTGCTCTACAAAATTGAACAAAAATGGATGTGCCAATTGCATGGCATCCTCCAGCTCCCAGGTAGCCTCATCAAGACTGTAGTGCTTCCACTGCACCTTTACCTGTCCAACAGCTTAATTCTAGAGCACTGTGACCTTCTTTTTGAGGATGCACAATTGCTCAGTTTGGAACTCTCCCTCGGGTTCCACCTAAATCACATCCCAATTTATCACATGGTTCAGGTCATGTACATATTTCTTAAGTAAAGAAACATGAAAAACATTATGAGATCTAGTGCTAGCAGGAAATGTAAGTCTATATGCAACTGGCCCTATTATTTCAAGCACTTCAAAAGGCCCACAATATCTAGGTGACAACTTGGCACAACTTCGAAGCTTCAAGGAACTCTTCCTTGGCCTCACTCTAAGGTAAAAATGATCCCCAAAACTGAACTCTCTATGCACTCTATGCTTATCTGCATAGCTTTTCTGTCTATCTTGGGCTGCTTTCAGGCTCTGCCTGATCTTTGCAACCTCTTGCTCCATTTCCTTGAGAAATTTTGGACCAAGCAGAATCATGTTCACTAGGTTATCCAAAGTCACATGTGTCCTACACCTTCTTCCATACAAAGCTTCATATGGACTCATTCCCAATGATGCTTGTTGTCCATTATTATAGGAAAACTCTACCAAGTGTAAATAATCCTCCCACTTGGATGGTTTTTCCATCACATACATGTGAAGCATGTCTTCTAGAACCTAGTTCACTCTCTTTATTTGTCCATCAATCTGAGGATGGTAGGCGGTGCTAAAGTTCATCTTTGTACCCAAATATGCGAACAAACCCTTCCAAAAATTGGAAGTGAACTTGGTATCCCTGTCAGAAATTATTTCCTTAGGAAATCCATGCAATTTGAAAATCTCCTTCATGAATATTTTTGCAATGGAATCAGCTTTATATGTGGAATTGACCGGTATGAAATGTGATTTCTTTGTCAACTTTTCCACCACAACCATGATGGAATTTTGTTATCTCATAGTCATTGGCAATCTTGTAATAAAATCCATGGAAATAACTTCCCATTTCCATTCTCGTACTGGCAAAGACTGCAATAAAACTGCTGGGTACTGTTGATGCTCAACCTTCACCTGCTGGCATTTCATGCACTTAGAAATATACTCAGCAATGTTCTTTTTCCTTCCTAGCCAAATATACTACTTTTTGGCTGTAGCAATCATTTTCTGATATCCTGGGTGACTAGAATATGGAGCTTGATGGATCTCATCCATAACAATCCTCCTAAAGTCTGCTACATTTGGAATATAAATTTTGTTCTTATAAGTAAGAAGTTCATCTTCTTCCAATTTATATCCCTCATACTTCTTTTCAAGGCTTTGTTGCTGAAACTTGTCCTTTATCTATACATACATTTCATCCTCGGCAGTATGATTTATAATATTTTGTCTCAAATCCAGTTGGAAAATACTAAGAGATGCCACATGCATTTCATGCACCTTCCTATTGAGTGCATCAGCCACTTTATTTTATTTTCCTTTTATGTGTTTGATTTTAAAATCAAACTCACACAAAAACTACTTCCTTCTAGCTTTCCTAGCATTTAGAGGTGGCTGATCAAACAAGTATTTCAAACAACAATGGTCTGTCTTTGGCTCAAATTTCCTTCCCATTAAGTAATGCCTCCACATATTGAGAGTATGTACTATGGACGCAAGTTCTAGATCATGAGTAGCATAGTTCTTCTCATGTTCCTTCAAATTTATGGACTCATAGCATACCACATGGTTTTCTTGCATAAGAAATCCTCCAAGTCCTTGACTGCATGCATCAGTACACAACACAAGGTCCTTTTCTAGTTCTGCAATCTTCAAAATTGGTGCACTTGTAAGAAGATTCTTGAAGCTTTCTTCACATCTTGATATCTATTCAAACTTCATCCCCTTCTTTTGCAAAGAAGTGATTGAATGTGCAACCTTGGAGAAACCTTCAATGAACCTCCTGTAGTATCCTGCCGGTGCCATAAAAGATCTTACATCTGTCACATTTCTTATAGTTAGCCAATTCATGATGGTCTCAATCTTTTCAGGGTCCATAGATATTCCCTCCTCGGAGATAATGTGACCCAAATAATGAATTTTATTTTTATAAAAGTCTCATTTGCTCAAATTTGCATACATCTTATGCTCCCTTAACAATTGCAATGTCATTCTCAGATTTTCTTCATGCTCTTCTTTATTCTTCGAATAAATAAGAATGTCATCTAGGAATACAAGAACAAACTTGTCCAGATACTTCATGAAAACACTGTTCATGAGACACATGAATGTAGCTGGTGCATTTGTGAGACCAAATGGTACCACTACAAATTGATAGTGTCCATACCTTGTTCTGAAGGTTTTCTTATAAATATATTCATCTTTGATTCTTACCTAATGGTAACCAGACCTCAAGTCAATCTTGGAAAATACCTTTGCTCCTCTCATTTGATCAAAATGGTCATCAATTCGAGGTAAAGGGTATTTATTCTTCATAGTAACCTTGTTCAACTGTCTGTAATCAATACATAACCTGATATTCCCATATTTATTTTTCACAAAAAGAACTGGCGCTCCCAATGGGGACACACTCGGCCTGATATATTTATTTTCCAACAATTCTTGTAGTTCCATTTTCAGCTCTAGCAATTCTGGTGTGCTCATCCTATAGGGTGTCTTGGACACTAGTGTTGCTCCAGGCACAAGGTCAATTGTAAAATCAATGTCTCTCTTTGGAGGAATTCCTGGAATCTCATCAAGAAAAACATCCCTAAATTCTTGCATTACATGAATTTTTCCAACCTAGGAGTTTCATTCTCCATTTCCTCCAAAACATGGGTTGCATACAATCTACAACCTTTCCTACAAAACTTTTTCAGCTGCACTAGTGAAATCTTCCTAACAAGAATCACCTTTGGAATGCCTCTTACAACCCTTGGGTTTCCTTCTTCATCCATGCATTCAAATGTCTTATTGTAATAGTCAAGCTTAACTCTGTTCACTTCAAACCAGTTTTTGATTCCTAAAAAATCCCAGGTACTGACAGTAGGGATTCTTCCCAGTAAGTGATCCCAACTAGATCGTTCACCATTTTGGTGTGTGGAATACGTCCGGTTAGTGGCCCGGCTACCGTAGAGTTAAATTGTTTAAGTTTGTTTTACCAGTTGCAGCCCGATCCACCATTTATCTGATTTTATGTGTTAAGGATGAAATGCAAGTGCCTAAGCTAAATGCAAGTGACTGATACACAAGAACCTCTGAAGAGCTATGAGGGTTCTTACCTCTCGCCTTACCTAAAACTTGCTTCTTAATCACTTCTAAATTAAGAAAAACTAATTTAATCTATCATATTCTAAACTACTCTATCTATTCCCAAGGGGAGCAAAGCTTGTATCTAATAGAGTAATGTACTGTAATGTTGCATATTGAATTCTACATATAGCTATCCAAAATCCACACACATAGTTACAACAACAAATTAAACAAATATAGCTTTGTAATATTAAAACATTCATTACTCATTATATGCACAAGATTTCTAATAGAAAAGTAAAATCATTCATCATTGGAGAAATAATCCATCAAGTTAGAACGATCTCACAGTTGCATAGCAGCTAAATAAGTAGTTCAACATTAGCAATCCACACAATCCATATGGAAACTTGTACTGTCCTTCCCCCAGCAAAATTGGTTCTTCTTTATTCATAGAAAAAGTAATTCTTCATACAAATAACTCAGCATGTACGCGCTAGTGAAAAAATTCCCTTCTAATCTATCCTCTACTCCTATTTATACACTTTTACCAATGACTCTTTGATTACCCTAGCCTTTTGGACTTCCCTAACTTCTCAACTCCTAAAATTTGTCCTCTAGTGTATTGCATTAGGAAAATAAAAATAAAATAAAATAAATTACATAAAGTTCCAAATGTAGATAAGACAAAATCTCAAGTGGGCCCATTTGGTCTTTCAATTAATTCACCCCACACATTAGCTTCTGCAGCAATAGTTTTGTAGTCGACAGGCTCCAATAATTTTACAGTCGCTTCATGCACAGCCAGTTGTGACTTTATTTCTGCCATTTTGGGTGGAGTTACCCTGTACAGGTATTCCAAGAGGTAATTACCAGTTGAGGCCTATGCAATCCAGTTTTTTACCGCTTCTTCAGTGATTCCTTCAATTTTTGTATGCTTAGTTCATCCTCACACAATCTATCCTAGAGATATTTCAGATGTTCATATTTGTATGGAAACTCCTTGATCTTTGTCCCTGAAGAGGTCCGGCATTTATTATGCACTATGCGCATTTTCTTATAGAAATATGTGCATCTTTCTAAAGTCTTCTCGACCCCAGTGGTCAATATCAAAGCGAATTTGCTACAGAAGTCTAGGAGCTCTAATTCTATTCTCAATCTATCTGTTGTCTTTTGGATTAAGTACTCAGGTAATGCTGCATTAGCTTCTATCCATGGTAGCTTTCCTTGAACCTTTTCTGCAACCTTTAATAGCCCTTCTCTAAAACCAATCGATACTGCTGAAATTTCCTTCAACCTCGTCTCTGCCTTCTTTATCTTATATACTCCGTCTGCGAGTTTCAATTGCACTTGGCGCATATTCCTTCAGATTAGGCAAGCTTGATTACGGAAGGACGTGATATCAAGCTACCTTTCATTGGTTGTTTTAAGTTGATTCTTCAACATTTTGTTTTGTTCCTCTAGCTCTTCTACTCTGGTTCTGGGCTCTTTTGTTTGCATGTTTACTGCAGATCCCTGAGCTTCTAATTCCAAAATATTGCTTTCAAGATCCTTCTTCTCTCCCTTAACGATTGTAACTAAAAGCACCATTGCATCATTTTCTAATTCTAAATGTTAGTAAGCCTTTTGGATCTTTTAAAACTCTGAAAGAGTTGCCTCATGGTTTCTTGTTAATTCTCCTCCCTCTCCTCTTTCTTTAACCAGAGTGTTCTTCATCTTATGCATTCTTTCTTTAAAGTGTTCATCATCTTCTACCAATTTTCCGACATTACTAGCATTAGCTTGAGCAGCTGCAATGTTTACTAATTCTAAAATACGGGATCTTGGTTGGTTCCTTGCATGAAGGTTTTCTCAGTTACCGTGACTACATCAAGTTAGGTACCAACCTTTAATCCCTTTTCCAATCTTCGAACAATGGATTTCTTCTTCGGGTCGAAGAATATCGTATCCATGGATGCCTCTACATGATGCTTGGACAGAGTAAAAGGCACCAATCCCAACTCTGCAAGAGGGAGATGGCCTCCTGTTATTGTGTCACTGGATGGGGCAGGAGGGTATTTTGGATTATCAGGGGTCGTGTCCTTATCCAGGCTCTCTCTGTCCTTGTCTTCTTGTTCCTTCTTTCTTAACTCTTTAGCTTCCTGCTCAATTTCTTTTCGCAATATTTCTTCCATTTCTCTTTGTAGCCTTTCTTCCTCTTCCTGTCGAAGTCGTTCCTCTTCTTCCTTTTTCCTTTGGGCCTCATCAGCTAGTATTTTCTCAGCTTCTTCCACTAGCTTCCGGGCATCCTCTTCTCATTTCTTAGCATCTTCTTCCTGATGTTTCTGATGTTCTGTGGTGTTGCTACTACCTTTGGCCCCTGTGGTTGTGATCTTCTTTTTGAACTGCTTATTCAAGGCAGTCATGTTGCATGCATTTCTGTATACCTCCTCATCTTTTTCCCAATGATGGGAGTATTCAAAATGTACTCCTACAAATCCACAGTGTTTTGCAATCTTGTCATAAGCATCGTTCCTGCGGAAACTCTTTTCTCCAAAGTGGAAACTTACTAGATCCTTCACAAATTCTGGTGCATTTTTTGCCTTTGTGAATTTGTAGCTACTAATGTAGAATGGAAATGGTGGGAAAACTGCTTTATTTATGTCAAACAAGAAGTTTCTGAACCCATCTATAAACAATTGTCTCACTGCCTCCTTATGGACTACATTGTCCGTGGCGTATTTCAGAAACAATGATGGAGCTCGAGATCCTCCATACATCCTAAGATAGGTTCCCTCCTTGGAAGAATAATAATCCATGTACACACATATGACTTCCATTGCACCTTCAAACATACAATTTCATTCTTCAAGAAAAATCAGCTGGTGCAGAGGCATGAGAAATTCTTCGCATATCATCTTGTAATAACTTGCATATTTGTGAGCCCATAGAATATGATATGTGGCATACACGGGAGTCTTGGTATGATCCCAATCAGAATTGAGCTTTGGGAATCATTGCAAGCATAAGATACAATCAATCAAATAATATCCCATGTAAAATTTTGACTTTCTTTGAGTCAGGACTCCTTGTGCGGAAGCTATACAGGATGACAAGCTATTTGCTACAGTATATTCCTAGTTAAAAATGTTTCCCTACATGGAAACATGATAGATCAATGGGATCCAACTCATCTTGTAGAGATTCGCATTTTCCTGGCCAAAGATTTTGTTTAGCATCATGGATATAATCCTGTAGGGGGTGCGTAAGCTGGTAGTCTCATACTCTCCAGAGGATTTCTAGCGTAGTTGCTTCCCTACTACCATCATCCACTTAGCACATTCCAAGAATTCTAAACTAAAACAATTCATCTAGCCGTCAATCATCATGATTTGTGGAGTGGGTAGTTTGCAATCCTTGGTTATATAAGAAGGGGTGAAGGAAACAAAGGATTTTCCTTCAGTGTTGGAAATAATCATAGTACCTAGGTCTTCTTGAGGTATGATCCATCTGATCACTTTAGCACAAGGGAAGAGCTCAGGGCGCATGGCTACCTTTGTAATACCTGATTTTCTTATGTTTATATACAAAGGTATATCTTCTAGGCCTACATCTAGGACATTCTAGTCCTTAAGCATATGGTATATATGTCCCCCATTTAAACTCTTGCTTGTCTCCCATGACAGCTTTCATGTCTTCATAAATGATTTCCATTTGGGAAAGACCTCCAAATATGAGTCCTCCTCGGTGACCTTGGCCTTCTTCTTTCAACCTTTCTTTGGCATGTTTTGATGCAAAGACTAAAATTACAACATGATCATAGAAAAAAATGTCTTATCCAAACAAACATGCATTCTTATTAACATGCAATAAATAACTAAAATGATAGGCTAAGTTATCAATGTCAAGATTGCAAGACATCGGTGAAAAGCTCAGACAACAAATCGTGATTTCTTTCAAAAGGTAATATTTTAGTCAATGTTCACAAAGGTGCATTTACCAGTTCATCATTCGCTAAATAAAAGTAACTATGTGATGTAGAGAAATCATTCCCACATGTTGTCCAGACATTTTAAACTTATGGCAGAGTATGTACTAGGTCACAACTAGAATGAAAATCCGCAATAAAAGTGCAGGTGTTGTTTGGGGAGTTTTACCACTAGTTCTAACTATTTAGGCTAACTGTTTTTTCCATATTTTTTACAATCTTTGTCCATTAAGTTTTAAAACCTTAAAATAATGAGAAATATTCTCATGGACTCTCTTCAAAGGTGTTGGAGCAGGGTCCCATAGCTACAGAAGAAGTTGCCAGTTTAGCGGACAGACAGTTTTGGCGGAGAGAAGACAAGATAGAGTTACGACGTCGTAGCAGGTTTCCAGCTGTAGAGCAGAGCCAGAAACTGTGAATTTTAAGATAGATAAGTCAAGGAAGCCGACGGTACTTGAGCGGCCGAGACGAGAGAGCTCACCCACTGCATTGAAGGCAGCGGCGGAAGACAGGAGGGCTTAGCTACCCTCATAAAGGAAAAGGAGCAACGAGGCTGAGGCATTGAAGACGAAGGACAGCATGGGAAGCAGCGCTGGTACCCATGGTTAGCGCTGGGAAGCATGGAAGACTGCAGGAAGCTGTGGTGAAGGGAAGCGGTGCATAGTACCCATGATCAGCGCCGGGAAGCATGGAAGACCGCAGAGAGCTATGGTGTGACGGATAGCGGCTACCTCAAAGTACAGATACACCGACTATCACTAGTTAGGGTTTGGGTTACTGTTGGGACAGGCCCACAATGTTGTAATGGCGAGACCTTTGGGCCGCCTATAAAGGGATGTATTTTGTGTTGTAAAAGGTTGCCATTTTGAGCAGTTTAAGCCATCCAGCTAGCTAGTTAGCCATTGATTTTGTTAGCTCACAGCTACCTTGTATTGTAATAAAGTTGAGCTCTGGTTCTGTTATTAGTTGTAGTATCTTACTGTAACCAGTAGCTGGCTCATAGAGCATGCATGTAACGATCTGCAGGGATCGACAAAGAGGGAAGAGTATATTGTAAGAGAGACAATATAGAGATAGAGAAGAGATCTAAGAGAGAAGATCTCAAGCTGCATATGCGGTGCAGCAGAACTGTGTTTACCTTCCCCTAAGCTATAATAGAAACAAAGTTCTGTGGACGTAACTTCCATCCTGGAGGTGAACCACGTTAAAATTGAGTGTTATGTGATTGAGTTATATGTGTGTGTTTACTTCTTGCATCTATCAGTTATTATATGAACCTTGTTTACAGTTTAATGTATGTATGCGTTATTCAGTTCATAGCAATATAGAAGGATAGATATAAGTTGAATTCTTTGGCATGTTGTATGCGGGTTCATTTATGCTTTGCTTGAAACAGTCACTAGTCGCAGTGTTAAACAGCCTGTCATGTTGAGTCCTGCAAGTCAACACGAACAATGCTAAGTGCGCTGAGCCGCGGGAGTAGGATATCGCAGGGAGGCGATACCACATCGGAGAAGGAGCTGCAGTGCACGATACCGTAGGTTAAGGACTTAGCATTGGGAAGAAGTTATGTGTTGCCTGGTGCGCGGAGATGCGATAAGGCTGGAGTCATCGCGAGTCTGTGGAAGTTGCGCGACGTGGAAAGGGACCCGTGTGACGGGAAGAGAGGGATCTCGTGGCTAGAAGAGCTGCGAGGCGAGGAGATCATGTGACGCGAGCGGAGGGTCGCGTAACGCGCAGAGAAAGAGACCTCGCGGCTAGCAGAGCTGCGAGTCACAAGTAGGATGCCACAGAACCTGGTCCAAGACGCTTGAGTCCTTGGCCAACCCATTAGAATCACTTCGGGCGAGACTTCAGGCCGCTTCGCGGTCTGTCGCCGAAAGGGTCAGTGAGCTAGGGGTGTTGTTGGTTAAACACAGTAAACCCAAGTCTACCCATGATAACCAACAAATGGTTTCGTTGCCGGTTTTGAACAAACTAAGCACTGATGTTCTGGTGGCGCCCTACTAAAGATGAACTCAACGAGTGGGTTTGGTCTAACCTGAAAGAGTTTGCCGAATGAGAGAACAGGAGTCCTAAACTAAACACATAGGCCCGGTTACAGAAACGTGTCCTTACAGACATCCATGCGATATTTTTTACGACCTTTGGAAACTAGCTTTACGACTGGTTATCAAAGTTGACCAATACAGGCATATTCAAAAAGAAAAGAGACATTGTCTGGACACCGGAGCTGATTCAGACCGTGGAGAACCTTGATAATCCCCTCACGAGAGCAGTAGACTTCTGGCTTGCAAGTGTGCTAGGAGGCTTCGTCACAGAGTTTGCAGTTGACCAGACGAAAAGCTTCAGCGAGGCTGAGCGCTACTTCTTCAAAGGATATCGTGGTAAGTACCTAAGATCTTTAAACTTGTCCATTAAGATGATATTACATGAAAAAGGAACAATGGATCTAGTTTCAGATGAATAAGTAGAAATAGTAATGTCACAAGAGTTTGAAAGTGATTTTGATGACATTGGAAGAACACGAAGTGGAAAGAAGTATAAAGTAGATTTCAAATCTCCAATATTTGAAGACAGTTCAGATAGTACTAGACAGCAGAGTCATAGTACCACAGAAGGAACAGAGGGGGGTATCCCTTACCACCCTTACACCCCACAGAAACAGACCGGGACTCAGAACAATCCCATAGGAACTCCATCCAGTAGCTCACAGGAAGTACCTACCACCGCTACATCACCTCCACCTACACCGCCGAGTGGTAGTAACACAGTGAATCAACATCCACCACGTAGAAATAGAATGGGGGATGATATGAAGCTACCTATATTTAAGGGAACAGGGGCAGAAGACCCAGAGAAGCATTGGTTTCTATGTGAAGCCATGTGGACCATTAAGACAATCAATGACGATAACCTTAAACTTGTACAGTTGGTCACCACACTAAGAGATCGAGCATTAACATGGTACATAAAGTATACCACAGTACCCAGGACACTTGCCCAGGTCAAGACCGCCATGATTAAAAAGTTTAAGAAACCTAAGTCTGAGTCACAGTGTATTACAGAACTCAAAGACATCAAGCAGCTACCTACAGAGTCGGTGTGGGACTTTGATCATAAATTCAAAGCCCTTATCAACCAAGTCAGTTTTGAGTTCGCACCAGAGCAGCATAAGGAATGGTTTATTGCAGTGCTGCTTGCTCACATTAGACTACCGTTAATGCAGCAAAAACTCCAGACGTAGGATGACGCGTTGGAGATGGCGATGAAACTAGAGGCTTCACCTCTAGCTGAGAGCAGTAAAGGCATGGCAACTTTACAAAACCAGTTGGCTAATCTCACATTACAGTTGCATGAACTTAAGAAAGGGAAAGAGGTTGCGCAAGACATATGGTGAATAAAATGTAAAGCACAAGGCCATAGTAAAGACAATTGCCCGGTCTTTGTAGAATATATAGCAACAGGAGCTCCTAACCCCTTACCACAGACCCACGGACCGTGGTGTGAAATATGCAAAACGCGAGGACATCTACCTCACCAGTGCCCTCTGCTTCAGAAGTAAACGCAGACACCTAAGAACTTATACTGCGTCTTCTGCAAGTATGTAGGCCATGATGAACACGATTGCAGAGCCTATGATCTCATGGTTGGAGCAAAGCAAGACTTGTACAGAGTCCAGTCAGAGACACAGGGTCCAGCAGCAGGACCATAGCCTGATCTGGCTTATGGCGGCCGTGGAGGAGGATTCAGAGGACGAGGCCGTGGAGGAGGCTTTGCACGAGGAGAAGGTTTTGGCCGTGGTCGTGGACCAATTACTTGTTACAACTACGGAGTTGTAGGACACTATGCTAGGGACTGTCAGAGCCCCACTACCACTTGTAACTACTGCAAATCTTATGATCATACTATAGAGGAGTGCCCTACCTTGATAGCTAAGATCAGAGAACCTAAGCCAGCAGTACACCAGAACATCCAGCTTATTGCTACTGAGCAGAAAGAGCCAGAATCAAGAGTCAATATTGTGACTCGTAGCGGTGTTTCTACCAGTGGGACATCACAGGAGACGGAAAAGAACATAGGGCAGGAGTGGGTGCACAGAGCTCCTAGTAAAGCAACAACACTCGACCTACAGAAGAACAAACAGACATTTCAGGAAGCTAAGGCTTTCTTTGATGAACCTACGCAATCAGAATCGCAGGTACCGCCATCTAGGGGCGTACCGCAGCAAGCACCTTGTGGCGATAGCCTTGTACAGACATCGCAGGCTACCACATCAGAAAGATGCGATGAGGACAAGATGACAGGAAGTGTACATTCCTTCCTGCAGAGTTGTTTAAAACTTGTAAGAAATTAGCAAGCTATCACAAAACTTCAGCGCATCATAGATCAGTGTCAGCCATCTTCTTCTGTGAGCAGTACACCACGTGCTATTCATAATATTACAGGACATACAAGAACAGGAAGAGAGATGCGACTCACGGCGCAAGTTGGAGAGTTTGAAATGGATGAAGTGATCCTAGATCTCGGATCGTACGTGAATGTTCTGAATAAGCAGACATGGGAACAGATGGGTAGCCCTAAGTTAATCAGATTGCCTATCCATATGAGATTAGATAATCAGCAGCGAGTATCACCTCTGGGTCGGTTACCACAGGTACCAGTTGACATTGATGGAGTTCACAGCTTCGCGGACTTTGAAGTTATAGAAATCATTGGCGATAGTAGACTATATCTAGCACTACTAGGCATTGATTGGGCAATCGGTAACATGGCTATTATCGACCTAAAGAGAAGACAAATGACCTTTGAGGACGCGCAGATCTGGGTCATCGCGCCGTTGGACCCCTTTCAGGGTCCTAGATATATCGAACCTATCCAAGCATAAGAGGAGGCACGTAACATGGAAAGTCTTTATCAGATGACCACAAACCAGAGCGACTACGTCAATCTGACTGAAGAAGGGAACATTAGTTGGCGATGTGACAGCTCATGTGCATTGGATTCAGATGTTGGTCTAGAGAACTGGCAGAACAGACTTCACGAAGTCTCAGCGCGCATATCCACGTACTTTACTAAGTCACTGCGATGGATTGGCGCAGAGATCAATGAGATTCCATCATTTCACGGTCTAACAGATATCCAGGAATTCCTTGAGCAGTTTGACCAACAGATTCCTCATGAGCAGAGGATCGCAACTATGGACCTTGCAGTACGAGCCACACCTGCAAGATGGTGGTATGCACATAAAGAGAACATCGCATCATGGGATGATATTAAAAGATTGATGGCGATCAGATTTTCTGTCGACAAGGAGTATGTCCAGCAGAAATACATAGGAGAGAGTGACCCCAGGACACATATTCAGACATGCGAACAGAGCTGGTCGGACATTCCCGAGAATGAATGGGTTCACCGATTCATTCATACTTTGGATACAGTTCCAAGGAACTGGTATACAGAGACTGAACTGCGCAAAGGAACAACTACATGGCCACTAATGATAGACAGGTTCCTACTCACCTTCGCTTTTGAATCTGAGTATCCAAGTGTTGATCAGGCCCTAGATATAATAAAGAGTAAGATATTTGAGGACTGTACCACATCAGTGCCAGCTCAACCTGAGTGGGCTATCCAGGTAAAAGAGGTGTTAGAGTGTTATAATTTTGCATCTGAACCAGAGGAGGAGGATGAATATCCTCGCAACACCAACATTCTGGAGTCAGAAGGGACTCGCGTTGTTGAGGGACCACAGTTAGAAATTCTAGCAATTACAGAGCCCATCAAGATAAAAAAAATCAATATTGGCACAGACACAGAACCTAAGTTTGCCTCTATTGGAGACTATAGGAATGATGAAACAGTCGAACAAATTGCAGACTTGTTACATGACTATCAGGACCTATTTCCCACCAAGTTCACAGAGATGAAGGGAATAGTTGGAGACCTGGGAGTCATGAGGATACCATTGAAGGAGGATGCTATACCAGTCAAGCAGCGTCCATATATATTAAATTCGCGCTACAAAGAAAAAGTAAAGGACGAGATCGATAAGATGCTAGCAGCAGGCATCATTGAGCCGGTAGAAGAAAGCGAATGGGTTAGCCCCATGGTCGTGCAAGAGAAGAAAACCAAAGGAGACATCAGGATCTGTGTCGATCTGTGCAAGCTCAACGATGCATCACTTTACGATCCATTCCCGACATCATTCACTACTGAGGTATTAGACAACGTGGGAGGACAGGAGGTCTACTCCTTCACTGATGGATTCTCAGGCTACCATCAGATCAGAATACATCCAGAAGATCAATCCAAGACCACCTTTGCAATAGAATGGGGCTCCTTCCAGTATACGGTAATGCCCTTTGGTCTTAAGAATGCACCAGCTATATTTTCTAGAGTAGTAGTTGCTGTATTTAAAGATTACATCCATAAATTCTTAGAAATATATTTTGATGATTGGACTGTATTCGGACTAATTAACAAGCATATAGGAGATTTAAGACTGATGTTAGAGAAATGTAGGTAGTACCAGATTTCTCTAAACTTGAAGAAATGTATATTTTGTGCACCATTTGGTATTTTGTTGGGTCACATTGTTTGTAGACAAGGCTTGATGGTAGATCCCGCAAAGATTGCCATCATTGTAAATCTTCCAGCACCAAACTCAGTCAAGCAACTAAGGACAGTACTTGGTCATACCGGGTATTACAGAAAGTTCATCAAGGGCTACCCAAAGATTACAGCACCAATGGAGAAATTGTTAAAGAAAGATGTAAAATTCCTATGGAATGAGGAATGTCAGCAGAGCCTAGACACACTTAAAGAGAAGATGGTTACAGCGCCCATCCTAGTATTTCCAGATTGGACTAAGCCATTTCATGTACATGTGGATGCATCTGGCATCGCACTAGCGGTTGTTTTAACGCAACCAAGAGAAGGGGATATTGATCATCCTATCGCATATTCCAGTAGAAAGCTGTCGACGGCAGAAAAGAACTACACCACAATGGAAAGAGAAGGCCTAGCTATGGTGTATGCGCTGCAGAAGTTCAGGAACTACCTATTGGGTGCCTCGTTCAAGATGTTTACTGACCATTCCGGATTGAAGTATCTGGTCAATAAGCCAGTGTTAGGGGGAAGAATCTGTAGATGGTTACTACTCTTTCAGGAGTATGATTTTGAAATCATTGTTAAACCAGGAAGATTGAACGTTGGACCTAATCATCTGTCGCAGATAAACTCAGGAGAAGAGCCAAGTAACCTAGAGGACAATTTGCCAGATGTGCAGTTGTTTTCTATCCAGATCGCAGATGACTACTATGCTGATATTATTCACTTTCTCACTATAGGATTAGCGCCTGATGAGTTTACTAAGCAGAAAAAGAAGCAGTTGGTTGTTAAAGCAGCAGAATTCACCCTGATCGCATGACACCTATACAAGTTAGGACCGGATGAAGTTTTGCGCAGATGTGTGATGCCGCATGAAAAAGACGCTATTATCAGAGAGGCACATTCAGGAACCGCAGGAGGTCATTTCGCAGGAAAGCCGACTGCGCAGAAAATCCTAGCTGCAGGATTATGGTGGCCTACGTTGCATAAGGATACCAAGGACTTTTGCAGATGCTGTGATATCTGCCAGAGGGTAGGAAAACCCTCACGACGCGATGAAATGCCGCTGCAACCGCAGGTTACGCTGTGCGCATTTGACAAGTGGGCTATAGACTTTGTGGGTCCTATCAACCCACCAGGAAAGCGCACTGGCGCGAGATATATTATCACCGGAACAGAGTACCTTACCAGATGGGCAGAGGCCAAAGCAGTAAGAAATTGTGATGCTGCTATAGCCGCACAGTTCCTTTTTGAGAACATCATAAGTAGATTTGGATGCCCAGTAATTTTGATGAGCGATCAAGGCACAAATTTATTGAACCGTACCATTGAGGCCTTGACAGAAGAATTCCAGATTCAGCACCATAAGAGCACTCCCTACCACCCACAGGCTAACGGTATGGTGGAGGCCTTTAACAATATTTTAGAAAATACTCTTACTAAGATCTGCAACAGCCAAAGGAATGATTGGGACCTCAGAGTTAACGCTGTATTATGGGCGTATAGGACCACATGCAAGAAACTTACAGGACACGCACCTTTCAGCTTGGTGTATGGACAGGAGGCTGTTATGCCTATGGAGTATACTCTTCCTAGCTTACGAATCGCTCAGATCACCGGGATGACTGATACAGACACAGTGGAGGAAAGGCTAGCGCAGCTGCTTGCCTAAGAGGAAGACAGATTCATTGTCGGATTCCATCAGAAAGTGCAGAAGGCACGAGAAAAAGCTTGGCATGACAGACACATTAAGAGTAAGACTTTCTAGATCGGAGACCTAGTACTCCTCTATGACAGTAAATTAATTAAGTTTCCAAGGAAGTTCAAGACGCATTGGCTGGGGCCATATCAGATACAACAAGTTACAGAGGGAGGTGCCGTTCAACTCAGCCAGCTGAATGGGGAGCTTCTTCCCACATTGATTAATGGCAGTAGGCTTAAGCTCTATAGTGATAGCCACCCCACCTCTCAGCCCTAGCTTAGCCAGTTTATGGTGGTGCAGATGTCCAGTGTAGTTGAAAGGAGGCATCACACCGGGAACTAGTCTACACCGACAGGTATCATAAGTATGAGGAATCACATAAGGCCAGTTCATTTTGCGCAAGTCATGAGTGGCTTGGAAAAAAGAAAAAAAACGCTTGTTTGTTTGTGCAGGTGATGCCGTGTTTCAGCGCAACAGTGCGATGTTTCCCAGTGCCATGTATCCAATTTTGCAACCGACAGAGGGCCCGTCACGTCGCCCTCTGACAGGCCGTTAATGAGAAAATGACCGGTATCCCTTACCATAGATTTGGCTATAGCATAATTAAGTTTCCAGATTTGGCAAATCTTTGACGAGACCAGCGCCTGTATACACATGCTTCGAGGGAAGTGTGATCGGATTTCACCATTTATTGAGGATCAGATGACGGGTGTGGTCTCGTCCATGCAATTATTACGACCGATGAGTCCAGTCAAGATGACCGTTGCGTCTGGGATTGCTGCCTTCAGCATAAAAGCAGAAAGTGTTCATTTGAGAGGGTTACACTTGCAAAAACCCGAGAGCTATAGAGTAAGTTGTTTAGAGTTTCCTGTGCAGAGTTCACCCAGTTACAGAGTGCTGTGATTCCCAGAGTTCAAATCCATTCCACGCCCAAGACATTCCACCAAGTGGGCTCTGCCCGAGGAGGAACCTTTAGAAGACATGCTGAGACATTTCGACCCTGGTGGCCGTATGTCCGCTATGACGACGCCGCCCAGGGTTGTGAAATTAGGAATATCACAGGTAAGACAATTTCCAAGGCTGAGGAATCAAGTGCAGGATGTAGAAGATGTCATCAAAATCTCTGCTAACGAGAAGAAGAAAGACGAGCCGATCACTGAAGATAAGAAAGCAGAGCAAAAGAATGACGAGAAGAAATCTCCCGCGAGGAAGAAAGTAAAAATGAGGAAAAGACAGCAACGGGAGAAGGAAGTCGACCTATCTGATCAGCTAAGAGAAAAACAAGATATTGCTGGGGAAAAGAAGCAAAAATCTGGCGATCAGAGGGAGTGTGAATACCTGGAGCAACTTACTAAGAAGGAAAGTGGAAGAGGACAGCAAACCCAGCAAATGGTATAATTCCAGCATGCAGAAAAAGGCTTGTTCTCGGAACGGAATTCATGGTTTGTATCTCTTTCATATAGGAGGCTCCAGGACAAGCGGCATGTTTTGAGAAGCCTGGAAGATACAGATTTATATCTTCCTTATAGCACGAGCTCTAACCCAAATAGAAAGGATTTCTCGTGATACCAGGGATTTGAATCCTTATGGTGGGCACAGCGATAGCAGGTCTTGCAGTGGCAAGACTGCGAGCATAACAATAAGGAAAGGTAAGAGATACCTATGAACTAAGTTAACAGAAGACGCCAGTATTAGTCAAGATTTGCTTGAATCGGCATGAGAGTGTGTCGAAGTGATGCAGAAGGAAGTCGCAGGACTTCGCGACAGGTTGCAACGGACTTCGCAGGAAGCCAAGGAGAAGCTACAGCAGGAGAAGCCCGCTGGTAGTGGCTCGGGGGCGAGCCACACGTAAGTGTTAGGGGACTATTGGAACAGGGTCCCGCAGCTACAGAAGAAGCTGCCAGTTTAGCAGATAGACAGTTTTGGCGGAGAGGAGACAAGATAGAGCTACGACGCCGTAGCAGGTTTCCAGCTGCAGAGCAGAGCCGGAAACCGTGACTTTTAAGATAGAGAAGTCAAAGAAGACGATGGTACCTGAGCGGCCGATAAGAGAGAGCTCACCCACTGCATTGAAGGCAGCGGCGGAAGACAGCAGGGCTCAGCTACTTTCATAAAGGAAAAGAAGCAACGAGGCCGAGGCATTGAAGACAAAGGACAGGAGCGGGAAGCGGTGCATAGTACCCATGATCAGCGCCGGGAAGCATGGAAGACCGCAGAGAGCTGTGGTGTGACGGATAGCGGCTACCTCAAAGTACAGATATGTCGACTGTCACTAGTTAGGGATTTGGGTTACTGTTGGGACATGCCCATAGTGTTGTAATGGCGAGACCTTCGGGCCGCCTATAAAGGGATGTATTTTTGTATTGTAAAGGGTTGGACAATTGTAAAGGGTTAGATAATAGTCGGTTGGGTGATTATTAGACAGTTGTAGAAGCTGAGCTCTGGTTCTGTTATTAGCTGTAGTATCTTACTGTAACCAGTAGCTGGCTCATTGAGCATGCATGTAACGATCTGCAGGGATCGATAGAGAGGGAAGAGTATATTGTAAGAGGTGCAATATAGACGTAGAAAAGAGATCTAAGAGAGAAGATCTCAAGCTGCATATGCGGTGCAACATAACTGTGTTTACCTTCCCTTGAGCTATAATAGAAACACAGTTCTGTGGACGTAACTTCCATCCTGGAGGTGAACCACGTTAAAATCGAGTGTTATGTGATTGATTTATGTGCTGTGTTTACTTATTGCATCTATCAGTATTATATGAGCCTTGTTTGCAGTTTAATGTATGTATGCGTTATTCAGTTCACAACAATATAGAAGGATAACATAAGTTGAAGTCTTTGGCATGTTGTATGCGGGTTCATTTATGCTTTGTTTGAAACATTCACTAGTCGCAGTGTTAAATAGCCTGTCATGTTGAGTCTTGCAAGTCGACACAAACAACGCTAAGTGCGCTGAGCTGCAGGAGTAGGATATCGTAGGGAGGCGATACCGCACCGGCAGAGGAGCTGCGGTGCGCGATACCGTAGGTTAAGGACTTAGCGTTGGGAGGAAGTTACGTGTCGCCTGGTGCGCAGAGATGCGATAAGGCTGGGGTCATCGCGAGTTAGTGGGAGTTGCGCGGTGCAGAAAGGAACCGTGCGATGGGAAGAGAAGGATCTCGCGGCTAGAAGAGCTGCGAGTCGAGGAGATCGCGCGACGCGAGCAGAGGGTCACGCGACGCGCAGAGAAAGAGGCCTCGTGGCTAGCAGAGCTGCGAGTCGCAAGTAGGACGCCACAGAACCTGGTCCAAGATGCTTGAGTCCTTGGCCAACCCATTAGAATCACTTCGGGTGAGACTTCAGGCCGCTTCATGGTCTGTCGCCGAAAGGGCCAGTGAGCTAGGGGTGTTGTTGGTTAAATACCGTAAACCCGGGTCTGCCCATGATAGCCAACAGTAGTTCTCCAACATATTTTTCTGAGATAGGAATATGTACTTAGGATGTTGAGTGACTTCAATTCCTAAGTAATAGTGTAGATGTCCCATATCTGTCATTTCAAAGATTTTTTTCAAATCTTTCTTTATGGATGCTATATAGCTCTCATTGTTCCCTGTCATCAAAAGATCATCTACGCACACCACAAGATACACCACTGATCTTCCTACTTTCTTTATAAACAGTGTTGCACCATCAAGATCAAAATGTTCAAAATTTAACTTCAATAGATGCTCGGTTAACTTTTCATACCATGCGCGAGGTGCTTGTTTTAGGCCATACAAGGATTTGACAAGTTTGCATACCTTTTGTTCTTTTCCTTTCATAACAAAGCCTTCTGGATGAGACATGAAGACAGACATGAAGACATTCTCTTTCAAGTCGCCATTCAAGAAAGCAGTGTTCACATCCATCTGATGAACTTTCCACCCTTTCTGAGCAGCTAAAGAGAGTAAGGTACGGATGGTAGCCCATTTTGCTGTAGGAGAGAACGTTTCTTCATAGTCAATTCCTTCCTTTTGTGCATAGCCTTTTGCTACAAGTCTCGCTTTGTGCTTGTCAAGTGATCCATCTGATATGTATTTGTTCTTGTACACCCACTTGCAGCCAATTGGTTTGGTTCCAACTGGAGGGTCAACCAGCTTTCAAGTTCCATTCTTTATGAGTGCATCATACTCATTCTGCATAGCTTCTTTCCACTTAGCACGAGTAGAAGCTTCTTCAAAGGAAGTTGGTTCAAAGTTAGCAGATAAATTAAATTCACAATCAAATGATACATCCATGTCATCACCTGAATTATTTGCTTCTCCTCCATGTCTTTTCGAACTTCTTGTTCCCGTCTTTCCAACTTCATCCGGATGGACACTTTCAAGTGTCTTTGTGGCCCATTTAGGAATCTTCCGTGATGGTCCTGGTTGATCAACTAGTGGTGCTTCATCATTGATTAAGAGCCTTTCAATTCTTTCAATCACATCATCCAACTGAATCTCTTGATCAGGTGAAGTAGCAGGAACTTCTTCATGCGAGGGAGTTGGTGCTTCATATGGAAATTCCAAAGGTTGATCCAGAATAGGAATCCCCCCTTCAAGGTTTGGAATTTCATATTCATTTTCAGAATGTCTTTGGATGAGGATAACTTTCCAAATGGTCAAGCTGTCTCTCAATGGACTGGTCATTTTTATTAGTCTCAAGAAAAATGACATCTCTGGAAATAACAAATTTCTTGTTTACCTCATCGTATAGACGGTATGCCTTGGAGTATTCTTCGTACCCCAGGAAGATGCATTTTCTGCTTCGAGCACCAAGCTTGTTTCTTTGCTCCTTTGGAATCAAGGCATAACAGGTGGAACCAAAAAATCTAAGATGCCTGATTGAAGGGAGATGGCCAAACCACATTTCATGTGGAGTCTTGTTATCAAGAGCATTTGAGGGACTTCTGTTTCTCAAATACGCTGCACATTTTACTGCATCACCCCAAAACATTAGTTTTACATTCATGAAAAACATCATTGAGCGAACCATATTCATTATGGTTCTATTCATTCTTTTTGCTACACCATTTTGTTGAGGATTGTAGGGAACGGTAGTCTGATGTGCAATTCCATGTTGGCGAAGATAATCTTCAAAAGCATTTGAAGTGTATTCTTTCCCAGTATCAGTACGAAGTGTACCAATTTTTTATTGTGCTTGTTTTTCTATCAATGCATGAAAGTCTTTGAATGTTTGAAATGATTCTGATTTTGTCTTTAAACAGTAAATCCCACACATTCTTGAGTAGTCATCAACAAATGTCATAAAATACTTATTCCCATTTGCAGAAGGAGTTGGCATTGGGCCACATAAATCAGAATGTACTAATTCTAATTTCCTACTTGCTCTGAAATTAGATTCATGGAATGGCAGCTTACTATGTTTCCCTAATATACATGCATCACATTTGTTCTTCTCTTTGGGAATGGTGGGCAAACCAAATACACCATTCTTTCTCAACAAACGAAGACTGTTATAATTTAGATGACCAAATCTTGCATGCCACAATGAACTAGATGACAAATTACCTTCTCCATGCTGAGAGAGGTAGGCATAGTTCTGAACTCTTGTAGATGAACCCTTTAGCTTCAGCTGCTTCCCATCTTCGTATCCAGTCATGATGACTTGGTTGTCAGAGGACTTTCTGATTTCAACGATTCCATCAAACATGTGGATGGAATGGCCTCGCTGTCGAATCTCCACCAAGGACAACAGGCTTCTCTGCAACTCTGGAAGATAAAGAACATTCTTCAAC
>LPNX011123794.1:235681-301114 GCA_001517045.1 Pseudotsuga menziesii | reverse complement strand
AGTTTTGGGAGTGTCAATATGACATAAAATGTTTGAGTTGCATATCGCACTTGCGATATATCGCATATGCGTTTTGTAAATTTACATATCGCATATGCAATATGTAAAATTACAAATCATGAATGCGATATAGATTTCCACGAACCTTAGCCTTGTGTTTGGGCTCGGGTTATTCCGAACGTGCCATCAATAACGCATATGCGTTCTTTATTTACACTTCGGAAGTGCGTTTCTGATTTCCTAAGTGGCACCAAAAAGTGGAACCAACTTCGTGCGAGCGCCCCGCACATAAATATAAGCACTCTTGGTATTTATATATAACTCAATAAATATAAGCACTTAGTATTTATAAGTAACTTAATACATATAGTTTCATAGTTAATTTAAATTTGGTGTTAAGTTTAGTTTATGTTAATTTTTAAATTCCAGCGTCACTATAATTTTATACATAAGGTCCTCAGTGTATTAATCGAAATGAACTATTCACAGGAATTCTTCACCATTTGTTGTTACTCCTGCTTTAAAGGCAATGGGCAATCTTGTCACTCGTGATGATGTGCAAACTCAGTTGTTACTTCAAACATTTTTCACACTTCTTCCAAATAATTATACAATACATTTGTTATTTTGCATCTGTTGAATGCATTTTCGGCTGTGATAAACTGTCTGACATAATACAAAGAGTCCAAATTCAAACACAGTGGATTTACTTTATTGTTTATTGTGTGCACGTTGGTATTGACAATAAGGTTCAAACACGATTTACTTTATTGTTTATCTTATATTTTGTTGTGTGCAGGTTGTTATTGACAATAAGGTTCTCCCTCGCCTTTTGGATCTTCTCACAAATAAGAGGACAAAGAAAACCATAATAGGACATACATGCTGGATAATCTCCAATGTTACTGCAGGAACAACAGAGCAACTTCAGGTGGGAATCGTTTTGCATTTATAGAAAGTTAGTCTCATAAAATGTTAATAACCACCACCATCATCATACACCAAATTTAATGAAAATTTAGTAAACACTATATAGACACAAGTTCACTTTACAATGGATATCTTGATAAATATCCTCATAATACATATAAAGGTAGATTTTGAAAGAAAAATCAAGATATTTTAGAAATGACAATCTGTTTTCATGAAATCTAAATAATAAATTACAATGTCAAAATATTTATTATAACATTATTTTTTATAATTTTTCAATTTATCAAAAATATAGTAATATAAGAATTCGTTCTAGCCATTCTTAGCATTTATAAAGTTATTAGTCTCCTTAAATATTAAGAGCCACCACTATTATCATATCTTAAAAATAAAGTTATTAGCCTCTTTAAATATTAATAGCCACCACTATTATCATATTTTAAAAAGCATTTAGGCGATTATATATATAAATCACTTAAATGCTATATATCTTAATAAATACCCTTATAATATATATTTCATGACAATTTAGTTGATTATAATAACTAATCACTTAAATGCTATATATCTTAAATATCCTTATGATGTATATTAAGGTATATATCCTTAGTAAATATCCTTATGATGTGTATGAAGTTATATATTATGTTGTATGAGTTGTAAAAGAAGGGAGTTTTTTATTTGAAACCGTTTTGGGATTTAAGAAATGGAGAGTAATAATTTAAGGAGTGAGCTAGCTATGGAGCAATCCTCCCTCCATCTAACAGAGGAGGAGCAAAGGCAACGTTAACTTTGCTCCTCCTTCGTCAGATGAGGGAGGATTGCTCCATAGCTAGCTTACTCCATAATTTAATGACTTCAAAGATCTAACAGAATATCATATATAAATTGAATTAAATTATATATATATATATATTGGTAAAAATAAGTCTTTTTAACTGAACACACATGAAGCTTAGTTTGGATAGACGGCCGAGGAAAACATTAATTATTAATTAGATGCTTCATTTAAACTCTCGTTCACCTCGTTTCATTCGCCTTTATTCTTTACGTCGTCACTGGTGATTTCATACTCTCATGGGCTGACTCGAATAGTCACGCTATTTGCAATTTTAGTCTCCCCTGCATTGTACTCTTTACATAGGAAGCACAGTGTTCCAATGCTGAATTCAATATAAAGAGAGACGTAGCGTGGGCGGTTTCAAATGCAATTGCTTCTGCAAGCGAGGAACAGATAAAGTACGAAACTTTTATAATTTCTTCGCGTGTGTAATTTTCTGCATCCATCGTCTTAAGGTCGATAACATGAGCCTTTTCTATTACAGATACCTTGCGATTCAGGGTTGCATCAAGCCACTTTGTGATTTTCTGACCTGCCACGATTCAAGGACTATAACAGTCTGCCTTCACGGTCTAGAAAAAATACTGAGAGCTGACGAGAGTGAAAAGAATGAAGGCATCTCTGAAGTTAATGTATATGTGAGCATAATTGAGGACGCTGGTGGCTTTGATAATATTGAGGCATTACAAATTCATGAAAACACACAGGTCTATAGAGAAACAGTCAAGATCCTTAACAATGGTTTCGTCGAGGAAGATGATGATCACGTGCTAACCATGTATGATACACCTCAGTGTGCGGAAGTTTCACCTGGTGGTTTTAATTTCATGTAGAAAGATGGATAATGTTGTTGTATATTGTAGGAACTCTGTGTATATTGTTAGAAATGCTGCATAAAGTTCTATGTGATTGTTGATATATCCTTCTCACAGCTTTACCGGTTCCTTAGGAATCATGGCTTTAAGTTAGGCTCTAACTTATTAGGTTGTTTTGATTTCATGTAGTAGGAAAGATCGAACGAAAGATTGATAAGTACACTTAATTTGCTTGGCTTGCAGAGGAATTTCTGTCGCGCTAATTCTGCTCTGCTTACCGGTCGACGGTGATGCTTGGCTTTCCGTTCCTTTCCTTTGCATTGTACGCAAAACTGTGATAAGATTTAGTTTCGTCGCAATGCGGACCTAACAACCACTACTTCCCAAGCATTGTGGACTTTGTGGTTACAGTAACTTGATGTGCAATCTGCGTTTGTCCTGGCGTTCCTATGTCTTGTTCTTGTGCACAATTGTCCTCTGCCATTCATATCGAGGCCAGGGAAGCGGATTCAGCCGCAGTTTACGAGTTGGATCTTTGTCTTCTTTGGTGTTCTGTCAAATTGATATTTATTAATGTAGTCCTGAATATCTTGAATCCCGAATGCTGACCGTTTCTTTGCCCTCAAGACTGGCTATGTCTAGCCGCACGGAGCATTGGTGCCTCCAGGTTATATAGAGTCTAGACACATATCTAGGGCTTGCCGACCGAAGCCTCTGAACCGTGTTTTAATGGAAAAGATGCTAATTCGAAGGACTAGAACGTTTTCTTTCTTTCTATTTGCAAGCATTCTGGTTTCGATCCAGCTGAGCATGACTGGCGTGGTGGTCGCTAGAATCATCCGGGACATGAAATTTAACTTTAAATTGAATAATTGTGCGAGAGACGATCCTGGTTTCACCAAGCTTCCCAGCGTTCTGCAAGACCAGCTGCATATACCACGTCGATCGTCCACCTTGCCGATTTTCCAGGTCTGAAAAAAACTAGAACAGCTGGCTCAGATGGTACCACTTGCTATAACAGATTGCAATGGGATATAATTTTTATTTTTTTAATTTTATTATTATGATGTCATGTTGCCACATGTCAACTCAAATCCAGATACCAAATTCCAAAGTTTACATCATCTTCTATCCACCAATAAGTTGTTTACAAAATAGTTTTTAACAAAATTAAAAAAAATATTTTACAAATTCCTAAGTTATATTTTACAAAACAGATTTTAATTTTTTTTGATAGAGAGTAACTAATACAAAGTCAAAAGAGTTTGACTTGCAATGGATTACAATATACCTGCTGAGACAGGTATAAAAAGAAGTGAAGCTTTTCAATGGAGTAAAAAAACCGATAGTTTCAAAAAAAAAATTAAACATGACCTTTCCTTTGGATTGAATTTGCATGTTGATTAATATATATTCATAAAACATATTCATTGAATAAACTATTGTAAATTTTTACGAATGAACCTATGGTTCTTCAACATGAGATATTCGTTGTCAATCCTAAGCATGTTTCACGAAGACATTTAAAAGAATGGTAAGTGGTTTATTTGTAGACTATTTTTGCATTTGAAAGTCTTATTAAACGCGTCATCCTTTTATGCAATGTACTAGTTTATTTAACTATGTGAAAGATTGTTTTGTTGTTAAGTAATCTTTTGAAAGAACATATTTCAATTGTTATCTCCATTCTTTTACTTCACTTATATATATATATATATATATATATATATATATATATTATTTTCAATATGAAAGATAAAATACTTTTTATGAATTTATGGCCACCTTGATCGTAAAGAGTTAGGAAAACTACAACCATAGATTATCATCAAATACTATGAAATATTTTCACATAAAATCTCAGTATTGGAAATCGAGGAACACATTGTATGAAGATGCGTCCAACTGGTTTTCAAATTAAATTAAGTGGCTTGCCATTTGACACGTTATGAGACAAAGGAAGACGTTTCAAAATTGGCATCTAAAAGCAGTAATAAACTACCAGATCGCTAGGATGCACTCACGCTACCACGAAGCCTGCTACGACGCTACCAGGTTGGAGATGGGAGAATATGGTTCAATTGCTCACCTACAGGGGAAGAAGGCTCTTTATTTTTCTTTTCTCGGATAAATTACCACCATCCAGGTAGTATCTTACAACATTAGTCAATCATTCTACACAAGGAAAGAGGAACCCTTTAACTCGGAGTCAACCATAGATGCTTATAATAAATCAAATGCCAGTTAGTCTCATCACTTAAAACTTTACAAGCATTCTCGACTTTGATATGCTCAACACTATCTTTGCGCTTAACCTCCTTTTGCAGATTATGTCAGTATCTGCACTGTGTTAAATTCGAAAGTGTTTGTTTGGAAAGAGTATAATGCCTACAGGATTTATAGCCTTCAAAGCATTTCATTTGGAAAACATAGGAAAGGAGGAAACAAGCAAGCAATCAAATACACTCAAGAACAACGCCACCTGCAATCATGGACAAATTTACAATTGAGGTCTCTGAGTAGATTCCAAGAAACCTGTCATATAGTCACTTGATAAGGACAATGTATTTCAGATAATTTACTTCCATGAACATTGAAGAAATTGAGAAAAGATATAATATGGTAATAGTTATGCTCCACTGCATAAACTCTCTGCTAGTGTGAATACTACTTTAGAAGGTTAGCCAGCTGAAAAACATAGGCCTTTGAAACCTGGGGATCTAATCACCTACATCATAAGTGTGCATATTTTTGGGCATCTATACTACTCATCAGTACCTCAAAAATGAGAGAAAACATAACAAACAACACTTCCACAGCTCATGTTCTAAGTGCACGAATATCAGAATCAATTTCTATTACATGAGAAATGAAACATTGTTAGAAGTCACCTCGTGTACTTTGAAACCGCCTTAGTGTGGTTATGGGACAACTCTATATAGACATTCATATCACAACTGAAATAAAATCCAGGACATATTAGCACCAGAAAATGATAAAGTGAATGACTTGCTTCTTCTTCTCCTCTGTCTCTATCCCTTTCCTTTTCCCTTTCTCTATCATGATGAACAGAATCAATGTGAGGGAATCTTGCTACAGTTTCCACTGCAAATACGCTTCTTTGAATCCCTATTATCATCTCTCCTTTCCTTCTGTTCCAGAGAGAGAGGCTGGGGTAAAACAATGAGCCATACTAATAGAACGATCCTTAGTAACATGAATGACATGGTGGACTCATTCGGGTTATGAGGTAGGTGTTATGAAAGTTATATTAGCAAATATTTTATTATTGGATTTGTTTTTTTCCAATTTTTTCATTTAAATTTTTATATATATACTAATTAACTATAGTGCAAGAAATATATACCCGAGACCTTCCTATTGAATGGGTTTATTCTAAATTTATTGATTTGTAAGATATACTTTATACTAAATAAATTAACGATGGGCGCACCATTATTAATCACACTTCTTATGCATATGAGTCAGAAAACCTATATCCACTTCTGTGGAATATAAAAGGGAACTTCTCATTAGAAACCTTCTAATTGATATGCTTATGAACCAACTTATGACACATATACGCTATTATCAAAGTGGTGGTAATACATTGAATGTAATGAACTGAACTTCTTCACTTATAATGTCACAGAATGCCTGTATTTCATTTCACTGAACGTATCTCTTTATAGTTCCAATGTAGATATTTCATGGTTGTTCGCACCAAAATGTTGGAATTGTTCAAAATGGGTTCTATTGTCATCGATCTGGTAATGATTTACCAATGTTAGGAACCAAGCAGTCGGCAAAGTTTGGGTGTTTGCAGATCATTTTCAAGCTAGAAATAGTAATATGCAGATTACGAGCACAAATGGGACTGACCACAAAAATCACAAGTGTGGGATAATTCCGTAGGTTTAATCAATGGAGTAAACTAAACACAAGTGAAATAGACAAGATAACAATAGAATGCACCAAGCAAAAACCCTAATACCAGAAGCTTGCTACAATGATGCAAACGGTAACAAACTTTGAAGTTATTCGTATGGCACTCAAAATTTGAATATCAACGTTAAAATGGTGAGAAATATCGATTCATGCATGTGATCTCTTCAGGTTGAACGAATCCTGCCAATCCGCGCATTTACTCGTTCAGAATGTTGGCACGACTTATCAAGAATTATCAAACTCGATTTGAGTGCTCTACTTCGAGCGACATTTATCAAAAATCCTAGTACCCAAAAAACCTTTTGTTTTTCAACATCAATGCACACTTCTTCATTGGAAGAAATCGAGAAATCCAATAGTTTGAATAATTTCTCTATGATCTCTGCATCAACCATATGTTTGCAAAATTCCTCGTTCTCGGATCGGCGCTCCAACACCATCAACAGCTTCAGGTAGCTATGCCTGAATTTGCTCCCACAATTGTTGGGTGGCTTGGATGGTGGGGAAATAGTTGAAGTATCATTCCTGGACATGGCCCATGAGAAGGAAACATACAACTCAATTCTTTTTTATCATGAAAATTGAAAATTCTGCCTGCTCCAAATTAACTAAGTAGCTAATGCATCTGTATGTTTGAAATGAACTTGCTTGGCACTGAAGTTCCAGGCTAATTCCTGGACTAGGATACAACTACCTGTCAGAACTAAAGAACACATCACTAAATCTGGCAGAGCTTCACGCTATACAGAGATCTCTACCTCGATACCGAGATATATTGATCTCTCAAAAACTCTGAAAATTGTATTTTTCATCATTTTTCAGAGCTTAGCACACCATGAATACGTTGTCTCTGATGTGATTTGTAGTTTTCTCATCGATTTTGTGGGAGATGGCAAAGTTCAATCCACAAGGTTGTTGATGCATGAGGTCTATCTAACAAAATGATCAGCGGGTCTATCTAACAGAATCCCTCTAATGCACAGAATGATTGGCGCAATGATAGGTAATAACTCATTCGAACAAGAAATCGTGCCAAGTTGTTAGCGATTACATGTTTATTACATGAATGGAATAGAGGGATTGATCACATACGCCGAGGGGCTCACAACCTCCTACCAACAACTAGAACGTAGAATTCTCAGGAGCAGATCCAGGAAAGAATCACGTTCATCTTCCTGATTAAGCAGTGCAATGACCAGCAAATAGTGGAATGTGGGTGAGCTAGCAGACTAAGTTCCTCTCCTTAATAGTCGATCGTTCAACCATAAAATATCCTTCCTTATCCATCTAACCAAACGGAAACCTTTGAGTAATTAATTGGATGTCATTTTTTTCTGTGCGTTGAAAGGAGTTATAACAAACACATTTGATCACCCTATTCTGAGATCGATACCTACGATTTGATGAATAACAAAAAAAATCGTAGAATTTGATGAGTGTAATGATATATGGAAATGTGTTTTTTATGGTGGAGCATGCTGAGGGTTCAAGGCACCTTTCTAGGCCTAGGTCGCTGAAAGACTAGGATTTCTTATTTTCTTCATCGACCAAACTATCGATGTCAAATGTGTCAAGATCTATTCATTTATCCTTTGGTCATTCTGAAGTGGAGGAAATATTACAGAGGACAAAGCAGGTAGGGCTTAGCTTCGGTTTTGGTTTCAAACAAACCCGTAGTTTTTTCAATTCCGGTGCTTGTTCCTACTATCTTGCACAAATCATGATTACGACTTCCTTTAATGCGCAACAATTTGTTTGTTAGAATAATATGGGAAATATAAGTTTTTAAGTTTTAGATCTGCTAAAATTCAAAACTGACCCATCCTTGTTTCAGGTTTTAATTCAAGGTCGAAATTCGATGGATTGTGAATGGGACACACAACTTCAACGTGGATTTGCAAGTTTAGGTCGAAAGATTATGCAGAGTTTCAGAAAATTTGTGGCCAACAGTTGGGGGGGTAACAGATGGCGAACCATAAACTTGCGGTCAACAATGGCAAACAGATTTGCAGGCTCACAAATCCAAGAAATATCATTTGTATATTTGTTTTGATTGTAGGTTTCATATGATAGACTGTTTGCAGGTTTCATATGGTAGACTATTTGCATGTTGCACATGGACGAATGAAAGGCTCTGTTTTATTTATTTTATATATTTTTTATTGTATATTTTTTGCTTTTTATAATGTTTAATGATTTTATTTATCTGTGTAGGTTTTGTTAATTTTAATAATAATAATATATATATATTAATTTACTAGAATTAAAACTAAAAAAAATTAACAAGGAAAATGTTGGTGAAAATATTAAACAATTTTATAACATATATCCAACAATTTAATTGCCAACCGAGAGAGAGCATAAACTTGTGGCGTACAGACAAAATATATGCAAGGGTAGAGTATTTCTAACTTAATCTACTATTCTAAGTGACTGGAATTAAAAATACATGCAATTGAAATGAAATTAAACTTGCAAAAGCATAAATGACATGAAAAACAGGAAATTGCAGGAAATAGTTCTAATCTATGAAAGCATAAGATTGCATGAAATGAATTGATATAAAACAACTAATATTAAATTGTGAGCTCACATAAAATCAATACAACTAATTCATAACCAAGACATCAAAATATGAAGAGATCAAACTATCTATTCTAAAATATGAAATCTATTACAACAGTATCAAATCCATGGCTATCAAAAAAGATGAACCAGTTCTCTACTACCAAACCACTAGAGAGGCCTCTAACCAAAATGAGGAGAGAGCCCTCCTATTTATACATGAATTCAAGATAACTAATCATAATTACAGATCCACTATTCTCTCAAGTTATCCCTCAAAATCCTCAACAAATCTACAACTCGTCCCTTTAAATCCTCAACAAATATTGGATGAGATATTCTCTCCACATTTCCATGATCTTCTCCTTGAAATTAGCCCACACCTTGAAGATGAAATTCGAATCTAAGGCTAGGTGGTCACTTTTGAGCTTGTTAAAGTCTTCAAATAGAACTGTAAGCATCACCAAACTCACCCAACTTTAAAGTATAATGAAAATATGTTATTTTCTCAATAGTTAACCACAAATTCAATCAAACTACTCAAAAATAAACGATTTGGAAAATGGTAATATAAACCCATATTTATTATGAAAGTGGTGAATATTAATGGTTTTATGGAAGAATAAGATAGGAATAAGGTGACAAATGGTATATAAAAGGTGAATAAAATGTAGTCTTTTTGCGGCTCAACACTTTTGCTAAAGATAGAGATGACCATGCTATGATAAAATAACTTATTCTCAAATGGTTGCAAACAGATGGTTCAACGCAAAATTTTCATCAATAGGATGCAATGGAATGATGGTGTGAAGATGAAATTTTTTCATACATTCACTAATTCATTCACTCACATGATCTTGCAATAAATGGATAAGGAGGAAACGATTTCTATCACAACATTTCAAAGAAACTTCCAATCAAACCATCACTTCGCATGCCAATTCAACGATATTTACTGTGCATTAATGGTAGATGTAACCAAAAAGTATGCCCCTGATATCTCCCATTACCTTAAATTAACTATTATTCAACTGTCACTCGCAGCAAAAGTTCATTGTGTGACAACAATTATTCTCTTATAACAGACATATAGTCTGTGACAATAATTCTTCTTCTATGATAGACATAGATTCCGTGACAACAATTCTTCTTCTACGACAGACATAAAGTATGCGAAACAACTCATAAACTTGGGATAAAATAACTCATAAACTTGTGATGAAAACACTCATAATCTTGTGAATTTTTTTTTAATCCCTTTTTGAATTATCAATCGACCAAAGTGAGACTATCTTGATATGGCTTTAGCTGACTTCCATTCGCCAACCCATTAAAGGGCATACCATCCATCCTCTGTAACTGTACTACTCCTACTTCAATGATATGGATGACAACATATGGTCCCAACCAATGTGTTAGAATCTTTTCAAGATTCTTCAAAAATGTGTTGTCATATAGGAGAATAAGACCTCCAACCTAGAATTGCTTACACTTAATATGTTGGTCCTTCCAACCTTTTTGTCACTCCTTCTCGACAGTCTAATGATATCCTATGACAAAGTGATGTTCTTATAATTATATGAGCTGCAACAATATTTCTTGTACAACACTAACATCTATCATCTCTGTTATCGCGGATATCCTGAGATTGGGTACAATATATTCCATTGACATGTCGGCCTCTTATCCAAAAACCAATCTGAACGAAGTTTGACCTATAATGTTTTTGCAGGTTGTTCAATAATCCCATAATAATGTCGATATCCTCTGATCCCATCATCCCTCTGAACATTACATATTTTGTCAATGTATTTTCCAAGATCTTATTGAATGCTTCGACAACACCATTCATTTGTGAGTGGTACTGTGTCATCTTTTCGTGTTGAATATGGAATTCTCCAGTTAATTTGTCAATCAACTAATTCACAAAGTGTTTTTCTTGATAACTTATCAAAATCTTTGGGCATCCAAATAGGTTCACTACATTGTTGAAAAAAAATATTGCAACAATCGTAGCAACACAATCCTTCGCTGGAGTTGCTTCCACCCATCTGGTCAAGTAGTTTGTCATGGTGATTATATAACATGCACCTATTATTTTTCTTGGTGGATTAATAGGACCCAAAAAATCAACCTCCCATTTATCAAATGCTTGCAAAGTCACTTGTGTTACCAGTGGCATTTCATCTCGCCATGACTCTTTTCCAGTTCTTTGGCATATATCATAGTTGTGACAATAATCTATAGCATTTGCATGCATAGTAGGCCACCACAATCCTACTTGTAATATCTTTTGCACTGTTGATTTTTCTGTACAGTAACCTCCTATAACACCAGCATGTGCTTCATTCAATACCATATGTCATTCATGTTCCAAGACACAACGATGAATAATTTCATTCGATCCCATTATATAATTGTCCAGTGATCAATTGGAAATTTGTAGACCTTACAACTAATTGCTTCTTATGCATTGTATTAAAACCTTATGTTGCATATCCACTAGTTAAGAGATGTACAATATCTATGTAGTGATCATCAAACATATTAACTGCAAACAATTATGTGTTAGGAAGACTATCATCGAGACTCACAGGCTCTTATCTACTTTCTATCCTTGATAGATGGTTTGGTCTTGAATTCAGTAGACCCAGTTTGAAAATAATTTCAAATTCAAATTCTTGGAATAGGAGAGCCATCAACAAATATTCCCCCCCAACACTAGCTTATTGACTAAATACTTTAATTCAGAATGGTCTGTATACATCCTGAAATGTCCTCCCAGCAAATAATGTCGAAATGTTTGAAGAGCATATACAATTGTGAGTCCTTCTCTTTCTATCGTGGTATAGTTCTTCTCTGTCGTCGATAATTTTCTACTAGTAAATGCAATGGGGTGCTCAATATAACCTTCACCTGGTTGTGCAAATACAACACCCAATGTGATATATGAGGCATCGACATGTACATGGAATTATTTTTTCTATTCTGGAAAGTCTAATATGGGTGTTGTAACCATGTTTTTTTAAGAACATCCCGAATCTCTTGACATTGCTCACTCCACTAAAACTTGATATCCTTCTTGAACAATTTATCCATAGGGAAATTCACCTCTACATATCCTTTGATGAATTTTTGATAGTACCCCATATGTCTGAAAGTAGTTCTTAACTTTTTTACTATCGAGGGTGGTGGTAGGTAGATAATAATCACAATTTTAGTAGGTTCCACCAATATTCCATCTCAACAAACCACATGATCCAACAAAATGCCAAAACGGGCACAAAAAATGCACTTCTTTAAGTTAAGGGAAATCTGGAACTATCGATATCGTTCAAGCATCATTCTGAGACTCTCAATGTGATATTTTACTAGCCCATATACCATTCATTCATCAAAATAGACTTCAAGGAATTTATGGATGAAATATTTAGAGAAGCTACGACTATTCTAGAAAAAATAACAGGAGCATTCTTGAGTCCAAAGGGAATTACTATATACTAGAAACATCCCCTGTATTTCACAAAGGTCATCTTGTACCGATCTTGATTTGCAATTCTGATTTGATGGTAACTGGAGAATCCATAAATAAATGAATATACTTATTCTCCTCCAACACTTCATCTGTAAATGAGGTTATAAATGGATCATGTAGGCATGCATCATTCAACTTCCTCAGGTCAACGCAGATACATACTTCACTAGTTTTCTTGTCCTGCACCACCCTTGGACTAATCCATTGAGATTCCTCGACAGGTTTTATAATTCCCGCATATAGCATTCTTTCGAACTCTATCTTGAATTTTTCTTTATATCTTGGATTGAGCCGATATGGTCACTATTTAATAGGATTTGCATTGGGATTCAGGGGAATCTTCATTTCTCCAAGATCACCAACAATTCCCTTCATTTATGAAAATTTAGGGAGAAACAGATTTGAAATTCATGCAGTAACTCAATAATGTTCTCGATGGTTTCATCATACCAATAATTCCTGATATTGGCAAACTTCAAGTTCTCTTGAGAACCAATATTTACTTTCTTTATTTTCAGAGGATTTAGAAATTTGTCGCTTGATACACCTGATCCTTCCACCACGCGAGTACCCTCAAGATTAGGAATATTTATGTCACATGGATAATCATCATCAGGTTCACTTGTTACATTGTAGCAGTCCATCCAATGCTGGATTGTCTCATTGCTCTTATGGAAATTTATCATCCACACATGAATGGATTCAAAGATATTAGTATTGATTACTTGCAAACCAACATCAATTTATGGATTATCATCAGTAAATTCAAATGTATGTGTGAAACTAGCATCTATATCTTCTCATTCAACTGTTTCCTATCACAGATCAATTGTTGTATACCAGTCTCTCAGTATCATGTCTAATGTGTGTACAAACTGGTGGACCCATTCCTATCATGGGCATGCCTCCATGATGCACGACAATGCTCAATGTGCTCAACATGATTAGTTAATCCTGTATATTTATGACCAGTGTAGAGCACCTTTTCTCCAAATTGGACTTCTAGAAATATTCATCATTGATATCATTCTAAAATAAACTTCTTATGTGCAACCCACTATCTAGAAGGTGTATCCTTCAATGAGAAATCCAGAGCTAACAAGAATTGAGGTTCAGTTATTTTATCTTCAAACTGTCTGAGAAAAGATTCCAAGTTAGGTAAACCTTCATAGGTAGGTAGATATCAGTACCTACCTGTCACACATATTTTGTGATTGTTGTGCATTTCCTCATTGCTACTTCATGTAGTCGATTTTTCCAGTTTTCCTTAGCTTCTCCTTAATCTAATGTGAAAGAACTAACGCTTTTCCAACTAAGTTTCCCATTAGTTTTCAGATTAACAGAATCATCCATCGCAAAAGTAATATTGTATATATGATACAAATATCCATCCTATCCATCACTATTTACTTGCTTGATGTACCTCTGGCCTTCCGAAGGATCAATTGGTGCGACCACCTGTAATTCTGCATCCTCAAATGTTAATACCCTCTTCTTGAAATATTTAATAATAGTTTAATTTTCAATGGCCTAGTCGATCCCCATAAGCACAATATATGGATTTAAATCATTGACAATATCTATCACCTCAAAGTATGCATAATTCTCGAGTCCTTCTATCTCGACAGGAACCTGTGTCAGTCGACTAATAAGTAGAACCTTTAACTAATTGGATAACATCGGCTGAACAAGAATAGACCATGCTAGTCTCAGCTTTCCCATACTTTCCCATGTTTTTCTAGTGTTAATTTGAACATTTGATCCCAAGTCCTAAATAATATAATCCACGTTATAATCACCTATCTACGCATTCATCCTTAGCTCGCAAACAATTTTCAGTTTTTTCCTAATGTGGTTAATTTCCTTTCTGGTCACACATCTAATTGAGGTTCCTCAACTAAAGCTGAAAATTCTACTACATCATATTTATATTCTATCAATGTTAAACAAATTTTAAGTAATTATTTCAACTTACTGACCTTTTCTACTGGTTTCTTTTGAAATAACTATTCGAACCTTTCAGGCATCTCCAAGATTGGTCCTTCATTCGACAATGGGACAATGGTGAAGTCGATGCTCGATTTTTGTCGATGGATTCCTGTCGTGTGTTCAACAACACTTCCTTTTCTTTCTAGAAATCAAATAGTACTTTATTTTATGTTGATGGTCGAACTCTTGGTTGTTAGTATGGTTTTTCTTGATTCCTCTAGTCACAGCACCTCCTTTTGTAACAACATCAATATTATGATCCCTTGGTTCATCAAAAATATTCTGAATGTTAGGATTGGGAATCTGAGGTGGGTTCTGGTTTCCCATGTTTCTTTCCTCCCACATAACAATCAAATGAGGGAATTCTTCAACAATGTGGTCAAATGATTTATAATATGAACACATCGAAGTAGGATTCATGCAATATCTAGAAAAATATCCAGGTTGTCCATAATTAAAAATATAAGTTGGCATCTTCTGTGAACAAGTCCTCATCCTCGTCCTCGACCTAAAAATACCACCCCCCCTCCCTTAGTTGAGGGTATTGTTCCTAAGAATGCTCATCTTGCATTTGTTCATCATTTTTCATTAGGTATGTGTCACCTATTTTCTATTGTAGCAATTTATATGCTTTGTAGTCATTCTCGTTGTGTCCCACCGATCCCCACTGATCGATAGAATTACTTGCTGGTGCACTTACTATTTTCTTTAAATATAGTAATTCCTCTAACCAATGTACTCTCGTCTGGTATATTATACACCAAGGAATTCCTTGAGTATTTGTCAGATTCGATGCACCTGATGCAATATAATTCATGTATTCTAGATAGGAGTCTTTATGATGAAACTTGGTTTTGCATCGTGTCAACCAAAGTTCCTCATGTAATCCTTTCCCTTTCTTGATATCTTGAAGTTGCAACGTAAGGTTTCTAAGCTGCAACTATATTTTCATCATTCTTGCACCAGTTTCTCCAACCGGTGAAGCTTCCAACTTCATAGCAAGTTCAAAATCCTTGCTATGCGATATAATATTTTGTTGCATCAAAGGAATATGGATATGTGGTAACATCACCACAGTAAACCATTATTTATGTTGGACATCTGACATATGAAAACTCACTTTATCCATGAGAGTTTTAAATATTTGGTCAAAGTCCTAAACAAACTCTGTAGTAAACTGCTTAACCTCCTTTATTTTTGTAATGCACTGCGACTCATATTTAGGATTATTAAATTCTTCTATCAATCCTGTCCAGGTTTGATCTAATATCTTCTGAGTGATTCCTGTCGAAACCACAGATAATTTCATATACCAATCAAGTGCAATTCCTCTAAAGGTTGTGATCATTTGAGACTTCTTTATAGCCTCATCTTGGACCTGTCACACTGTCCAAACAACTTCACATAGGAACCAATGTTTCTTGGGGTTCTCTAACCCATTCCCATTAAAGATCAATAACTTTATATAATTTCTAGCCATTCTATTTACTCTTGGTATTATTGAATTAAAGATCCTACTACTGGGAGTTCTTGTGACTAATATTTCCACTATTACTATTATTATGATTAACAAAACCACTAGGTGATGTGTTTGTATATATTACCTCAGGTTCTGGAGATGTATGTGGGGTTGTGGGTATGCCATAATATTGATATGAATCTAATACCTCTTCTTCTTCTTTAGATATAAGTCAATATTCCTCTTCTTCATTGCTAGATTCTTCGTCGAGATGTGGCGTCAATCCGTAGTCCATTATTTTGGTCGTGTTGCAACTTCCTCTTCTCGTTGCAATCCTTCTTCTCTTTCCCGACTGAAATCTTATTCCACTTCTCAAGCATTGATCCTCTTGTTCAATATCGCTATCGACAGAAAACATCTCAGCTTATTCTAGTTTATTTTGTTCACAATCTTTCTTGCGACATTACCATGAGTCTCCGTGCATTAATATTTATCCGTCAGACTCCATTCTTATCACATACTAACATTTTTATCCATAGCTTCAAATATTTCAGATTGAAACCTCAAGGTTCTTAGAAGAACTCTCTTTCTATTTCTCTATATGACCTAATAGTATCAAGTGCAATCTCAGTGATATATCCCTCCAAAATACTATTAGCCCAAAATTCGAGAGCCCTAGCTATAGGATTACTAACTATTCTCAATCATTGGATCAACTTAGGATTCCACTCTGTAGGTTCTTCACCTTGAAAATTTTTGTTTTGGGTTGCTAGCTTCGACAACCGCTCATGTAATACAATGGGAAATTCACAAAAGAAAATCTCATGGATGTCTGTGTAAAGGTATTGTTCCAACCATTTTGTTGTATCCAGTCATGATCCTTCACTTTCTTCCCATTCAACCTCTAGTTCCTTATAATCAACCAATCTTGAATTTTCGGTTTTGTAGGGTGCCAAAACATATCCCAATCAGAATGATTCAGGTCTCAACAATGGAACCATTTGTTGGCATGCTTTCGGTTCACCCAGGTTTAGACTTCAATTTTCATCAACAAATACTAAGATATCAACCCAACAGAGCATAACTCTATAGATAACAACTACGATGCAGAGAGGTCTCACCAAGATATCTATTAGGAACTTCCAGAACCAGTTTTCTACAGTTATGGAGGGGAATTTCCTTATTACATCATTATTAGGTCACTCAACCGAAACTAGGGAATATACTTTTGTCTTCATACATTCATTCAAGAAGATAGTCTATTGATATGTCGACATATATAATATTATGTAACATGAATCATTAACACACATTAACTAATATTCCTTACGATCATATCAATAGATGTGTGACATATATAGATAATTTTATTCATAACAGATCTACTTGACACATTCATATCAGCTCATTCACAACACATATGCATTTGATATAAACATAGATATTAAATACACATAGACACAAGGTTTAACATGGAAACCCATACTAGAAAAACCATGAAGGTTCTCTTCATCTATCATGAGAAATGGTTTATCACCTTTGGTCTACGCACATAGCCTGCAGACTATTCTTTAGATATTCTTTATAATTCATGAGTTATTTCTTATCTCATCCTCCCTGGTTTTTGTCTCTCTCTCTCTCTCTCTTTATCTCTATTGGTAAAAACTCTTATGGTATGTCGAGAGTGTCATCCACACATGGCTTGGATCGACTCATATGATTTTACACTTCTCTATTTAACCATTTATTGAATCTCAACTGCAAGTTGACAAGTTTTTCTACCTACCCATTACATCTAAATATAGGCATTATTGGCCTAGTTTACAATCAGTATTTGTTCCAAAGACAGACTATTAGTCTAACTACCTCTTATCCAAAATTACATCAAAGTCCTCACTTCAACTTACTATTTTCCTCTTTTTTCGTAGCTTCTTCCGTCACGTCCTTTGCTCCCCTTGCAACCGAAATTGTTATCTTTTCGAGCAAAATTATGTTTATCTTTTCCTAGGCCCAACAAAAATTATTCACAAGATCATAATTCCAAGATTTATTATTCAAGTTCTAAGTCTTGGATTAAACATTTATCCTCTCTTTTGAGCTCAGCATGTAGAAGTGAATTTTATAGCTTAGCTAACTATAGTTTTTCAAACATTTCATAGAAATAGGAATACCTACATGCCTCAAATATTGATCAAGGTGAACCGCTAAGTTCATGAAGGAAAAATTTGTTTCGATGCCTACCAACAACTTCTTTCCATTTACAAGTAATGGTCGAAGAAATAGATCAAAAGAATCATGAGTTTTCAATATTCTTCAATCTCAACTATAATATGATAATACACATATAATATGCAATTACAAACTATTTTTAAAACACATGCATTATTATAGATACATTTTCTAAGACTTGTAAAGTCCTTTCTACAAACACTTTTGTAACCAAATAAGCATTAAGATCTGGCATTTTTAATCTCTCCTTGAGACATTTTAGCAACATTTTGATAACAAACACTTTCATCAAGTGTTGAGATACGTTAATGTCTAATGAAGTGATACTAGGTAAGAGTAACAAGTCTACTCAACATGATTTTCTTGATCCAATCAGCAACTAACCAGAGTTGATATGTCATCCATGATGTCTGTGATATCTCAAATACTTAACAAATTATGTTTAATAACAAAATTCAGCATCCATTCAAAATTTTAACTAACTTGCTTGATAAATCAGCGAAATCCTTGTGGATCATCGGATCTGTGTCCCCACCAAATCAACAGTGGACTTCAATTTCGATAAAGAAAATTTTATAAAAATTATGTGTACAACAATTGTGTTAGCCTCCTATCACTTTCACCCGGCAGAATACTTTGTTGCCGTCGATCTTCTCCAAGATCAATCTCTGTCATTGATCAAAAATTATTTTTCCATGATCACTTCTAGTTCTTAGCTCTTATATTAGGTGTTATTTCATTTAGCATAATTTATATCAATTGTAGATCTGTCGATCCCAGTAATGGATCTATTGAAGATACATGTCCTTTAAACCTTCTGTAATATTTATTGAATTGATCACTGAAAGGATCAATTCCCTCCTGCAACTCGAAGCTTATTGCCTTTGATATATGAAATTGGAGTTTGTCTATCAAGCAGGCTTGATACACATACACACAGAGAATTCAAACCAATACTTCTGGAAATTGAAACGAAGGGATAAACACTCAATAACTTGCATATTAAACTTTGTTATTTATTCAATTGGACCAGAAGTACAATTTCACACAGACTCTTTGCTCTTCACTCCTCAATCTCTCTGCTATAATATCCTATCAGTTACATTCAATTCTTCTTATAACACTTAGCAAACCTATTAGATCCAAATATCTTGGATCCAGATACCTAATAAAATAAATACTATCAACAAATATCTATCCTTAAAGAATTCCTCGCATTATTCAAGGAGAATAATGGCAAATTTCCACTTATTGCAAATTAAAACTAATCCTATCTATCTAACAATGAACTCAATCCTTCTAGAAGTGATTAAATGGAATGTTGACTCATCAGTCAACGAAGTCTGAGTTGGATGCTCATGCATCATACTCTTGGGGAAGAAAAGAATTATTCAATAATTCTTCAGGGTGCACATTATATTTGGAAATTTCTTGATTTGTCATTTATTCTGCATCTTCAGTAGGCTGATTCTTCCATTTAACTATGTACTGAAAGAAGGTTTTATTCCTGGTCTTCCTTATAATTATTTTGTCAAGGATGGATTCAATCTGAGGTTGTTACTTATGTGGAATTTGTCCTTTCCAATCTATAGTTGAATCATCTCCATTTGTCTGGATACATACATCTCTAAAAGGATACAAATCTGAAACGTTAAAAATTGGTGAAATTTGAAGGTTAGAAGGAAGCTCAATCTCATAAGCATTTGCAGAAAACTTCCTTAAAACTTTACAAGGTCCAATATTTTAAGCTTCAATTTATTGTAATTTCCTTTGGGTAACCTTTCCTTTCTAAGATAGGCCATCATTAAATCTCCAACCTGAAATTTTACTTCTCTTCTCTTCAAGTTTTCTCTCTGTTTATATTTTTCTGCACTTTCCTATAATCTCTTCTTGACATTCTCCTGTAGCTCATGCATGCTATTTGCAAAGTATTCACCCTCTGCACTTCTTCTTTCCTATTTTCCCAAATATCTAAGTTCATATACACCTCTTAGATGCATCCCATAGATAACTTGAAAAGGACTCATGCATGTACTTATGTTGGGTGAATCATTGTATGCGAACTCATCCTGAGCAAGAGCCAAGTCCCATTGTTTTGGATGTTCATACACAAGACTTCTTAGTATGTTCCCCAAGCTCCTATTTATCACTTCAGTATGGTCATCATTATGAGGGTGATAAGAATAACTATAACTGATATTAGTCCCCAATTTCTTCCATAGAGTTCTCCAGAAATGACCAACAAATTTTGTATCTCTGTCAGACAAAATACTCAAAAGAAACCCATGCAACTTTACAATTTATGAAAAGAATAGGTTAGCAATATTGGTTGCATCATTAGTTTTCTTACATGCAATAAAATGAGCCATTTTGGAAAATCTATCTACCAAAACATAAATTGAATCATGACCTCTCTGAGTTCTAGGTAAACCCAAAACAAAATCCATGCTTATGGAATCCTAAGGCCTAGATGTAATAGGAAAGGGTTGATACAATCCTGTGTTCTGACTTCTCCCTTTTGCATGTTGACAAATTCTGCATCTTTCAACAAATCTATTCACACCATGCTACATATTTGGACAAAAATAAAAATTACTCACTAGACAAAAAGTCTTGTCTTGTCGAAAATGTCCTGATTGACCTCCACTATGCTTTTCCTGAATTGAATTCTCTCTCATTGAACACCTTCGAATACAAAATTTGCTATCCTTGAACAACAATCCTTCCTGCAACATATAATTTAACCATTGGATTCTATTATGGGTAACTATACTTTCATAGGTTGCATAGATATCCTTGAAATCTAAATATTCTTTATACATATCAATCAAGTTTTCAAATCTCAGAGTATTGACCTTAACTTCTTGCAATACCAGATTTACCTTGCTCAAAGCATCAACTTTATTAGACTTACCACTTGTATGTTTGATAACAACGGTAAAGTTATACAAAAATTCTACCCATTTAACATGTCTTTGGTTTCATTTAGGCTGATTGTTTATGAAATGCAAAGCATGATTGACAGAATACAACACAAATTATTTAGGCATCAAATAATGTCTCCACTTCTTAAGAGCCTGCACAAAAGAATATAATTCTTTATCATATGAAGATTACTTTTTCTTTGCTTCATTCAATTTTTCAGTAAGGTATGACACTGGCCTCTGCTCTTGGCTTAAAACTACTCCCACTGCTTTTCCACTAGCATATGTTTCAACTTGAAACACTTTGTCAAAACTGGGAAAAGCCAAAATAGGCTTCTCAGTTATCTTTTTCTTCAGCAACTTAAAATTTCTATCAGCTGCTTTGGTCCATTTGAAAGGTTGTTTACTTATTCTGAAAGTATCTATCAAAGGTGCACAAATCTGACTAAAATTCTTAATGAAATTCCTATAAAAACTAGTAAGTCCATGGAAACTCCTTACCTCAAAAGAATTCTTTGGAACAGGCCACTTTAAAATCACTTGTACCTTGTTAGGATCCATCTTCAACCCTTCTTTCGAAACTACAAATCCCAAGTAAACTAACTCTTTCTTCAGGAAACTACATTTATTTGTATTTATCAGCAGATTCTCTTTCTACAAATTTCTCAACACCAACTTAAGGTTCCTTAAATGTTCATCTATATTCTAACTAAAAATCAGAATGTCATCTAGATACACTATCACAAGCTTCCCAATAAATTCTTTTAAAACCTAATAAAGGTATTGGGTGCATTAGTAAGTCCAAATGGCATTACTAAGCATTCATGCAATCCATCATTAGTTTTAAATGTTGTTTTCCATTCATCCCCTTCCCTTATTCTAATCTGATGATATCCACTTTTCAAATCTATTTTGGAAAAATATTTCGAACCACTTAACAATCCATCAGATCATCAATTCAGAGTAAAGGGAATCTATACCGGATAGTGATCTTCTTTATTTCCTTGGAGTCATTGCACATCCTCCACCCACCATCTTTCTTTGGACTAAGCACAGTGGGTACTGCACAAGGACTCAAGATTTATTTTAACAATCCTTTCTCTAATAGATCATGTACCTGTTGTTTGATTTCTTCATTTTCTTGAGGAATTGATCTATATGATGTTTTATTAGGTAAAATTGCACCAGTTATTAAGTCAATGTGGTGACTTATACTTCTTACATTGGGTAAATTATTTGGCAACTCATCCACAATAATGTCAGCACACTCATCAAGAAAAGTTTTAACTTCAATAGGAAAATCATCTAAATTTGTAGAAGTTAAAATTACCTTTGGCTTACCAACAAGGGAAAAATGTAGATCCTCCTCTTTCTGAACTTCTTGCAATGGTTCTTTTCCATACATCAACAAAATGTTTGATCCTGAACTATTTCATCTTCCAAGGGTGACAAAGTATGTCTCTTCCCATCTTTCTCCAGAGAATAAATATTTATCCTCCCATCATGAACAACTTTCCTGTCATACTGCCATGGCCTCCCTAAGAGTATATGGCACACATCCATAGGCATTATGTCACATAATATTTCATCTTTGTAAGTAACAATTTGGAATTCCACATTCACTACTCATTCACCAAGAGATGATGTCCTTTATACAACTAGGAAACTTTGTAGGGAGTGGGATGCTTCATCCTCTTCAATCCCAACTTCTCTACCATCTCAGTGGAAACCAAATTATTTGTACTATCACTGGAAATAACCATTTTACAACACTTACCTTGTGACTTACACCTTGTTCTGAACAAACTTTTCCTTTGGTTTGGTTCATGTACTTGCCTCTCTATTTCTACCAAAATTCTCTTCAACATAAGAGATTATCCTTTCTCTAGAGGGTTATCCATATTTGCTTCTTCTTTTCACTCTTCTTGATCCTCTACAACATTCACATTTCTCTGATTTGAAGATTGATTTCTTGGAAAATTCCAAGACATATTTCCAATCTCTCCACAAGCATAACACTTCACCTCTCTGTGTTTGCCTATTCCTCTACCTCCTCTGAATCCTCCTCTCTAGGATGATTGACTGCTAGAACCCTCAACTCCATCTTTGGGAGTCCTACCTCCACTACTAGGAGATCCTCTTCCTCTTACTATATTCTTTCCTCTGTTTCACTGGTTCTGTTTTCTTAACAATTTCTCTTCTACCTTTGAAGCTACTTGATATGCCTCTTCTACAGTTTTCATATTTAATACTGAGATCATCGTGTATATCATATCTTAATACATTTATATAGCTAGCTACTCTTTATATACCTCCTTTTGTGTGTCTAGCTCTAATGCTCAGTCTAAAAAATTCTTCTGTGTATTCTTTCACAGTCATGGTCTTCTATCTAAGGTTCTGTAATTTTCTAATAAGGTTCAATTCATAGTCCTTAGGCATAAACTGACTCTTAATATTACGTAGCATCTTATCCCAAGAGATTATTTTTGAGTTACCTCTTCTTTCTCGATGGATATGAAGCTCATCCCACCAGATGGATGCATGTCCCTCCATTTTGGTAGCTGCATACCTTACTTTCTTCTTGTCTTCAATTTCTTCAAAATCAAAATATTTATTTAGATCATTAATCCAATCCATGAGTTCTTCAACATTTAAGTTACCTTCATACATAGGTACTTCCACTCTTGATCTTCTACTAGTTGTATTATCCCTTTTCTAATATATAGATTAGAATATTAACTTTCTACAAATTAGTTTAATGTTTTGAAATAAAACTTGCAAACAACCAGTCAACTTTTGGAAGCTAAGAAGATAGGGGAAAATGACTGATACTTTTGGTCACAGGGAAGCAGGAAGAGGGAAGAAATTAAGGATATAATAGGACTGATAAATTTTCTTCCCTGAAACATTTATATCAGGTACCATTTAGGTTTCAGAGTCCGCTCCACGGAAACTTACTCCCACACTTCTGGGTCACCTAACCATGAAACTAGGAAGCACTTTTCTCATATCCAACAAACAGAGGATTGTGTAAAATGAATAAGTTTTTGTTATAATTTTATGACACAGTAATAATATTTTCATGAAGTTTTATAATAGATCAAAGGAAAAGGAAAATATTCTGTAAGTTGTAAAGGTGAGACTAGCTCGGTCGGCATCTCACTAGCTCCCTCTTCAGGACTTTCCAAATAGTGAAAGGGTGGTTCGTATTATCTGTTTTGGACTTAGGATACTTATATGTTTTTTTAATGACTCATAAGAAAAATAATGGAGTTTTTTGGAGTCATACAAGTCGAAATATGGAATTTATAGCAAAACTAGTTATTTTCCAATGCAAATCTAGACTAGGTTGACTTAAAATGAGTAAATCTCATCCATTTCGAATCAGAATGTTATGAAACTTGAAAATAATGTAAATAATAACATATTAGGACCATGAGGGTCGAAATAGTTCTCATAATATTCACATAGGTCACATCTCATAGCACAACTCCAAAATTATGACTCTGGAGATAGGAAACCCAAGAAATTTGATCTATGAATCTCACAAACTTTAGGAATAACCTGAAGGTGGTCTAAATATGATATTGAATAGTAAATTAGACATAAATATACATATCATATCATATATATGTCGAAATATCCATTACATATCTCCAAAATTGCTAGAAGATCATAGAACAGAGAGAAGGAGAAAAGAGGAAGGGATGTCACTGATAGGAGGCCTCAAAGCTCTCCAAGATGATTTGATAATGGAATGAAAGAGACATAAACCCCTACAAAAAACCTCCTTCAATATATTAAATATGCTCCTTAGCTTCAGTAAGACCTGCAATATAAGTGGGAAGAAAAGGGGAGAAGGGGAACAATGGACTTGGGGCACATTACCCAAGATACTGAGGCTCACCACTCAGAAATGAAGCTTAAGATTCAATCAATTACAAAACATACATTAACCAAAATTAGTCAATGGGGTTGAATTTTCCTTTAATAGCATCTTGGGTGACCTATTTAGCAAGTGGAGGCCAAAGGTGACCTGTGAGAGCAAGTCAACCACCTAAAAGCCCTAACCCTAGCCACATAGGATCCCTCCTTGGGAAATTTGGAATGTAGACCATGTGGAACTATTTCCATGTCCAACTCATCCCTATGATTTATAAATTGTGCCCTCCTCGGTCAAATAGTTTTTGCTTTTGTTTATGATAGATTTCTACTTTTCCTTTCTTTTGAGACTGAGTCTCCATAAGGAAACTGGGCTCTCCTTTCCCAAAACTTCCATTCTTTTGTCCTTATAGCTTTTCTAAGTTATCCAAGAGGCAACTGTGCCCCCCTTTACAAAATTTCCTGCTTTTGTCTCTTGCTAGTTTTCGGTTGCTTTTAGGAACTTTCCCCTTTCCCTTTCTGACTACTTTTGTCATAGAGTTTCCTCCTTTCTACCTTGTCAAGTTGACTTTCCCAATGTGCCCCCTGACATGGAAATATTATTTACACCTCATTAATTTTCATAATTAATAATAATGAAGAATAAAAATTACATACATGCCTCAATAATAATTATTAACAAAATTTCCCTAGGAAGAATAATTAATTGTAAATTTGAACCCCTAGGAGTTTCGGCATGGTCAATACTTTTAATGATCAAATTGAGGGGACATGATTGTTTTCCCCTCCCAAATCTGCTTTTCCTCAAGCATAAGCAAAGTAGGGTGCTGCAAGATCTGCTCACCCTCCCAAGTAGCATCTTCATGGTTAATCCTTTCCATTGTATCAAATATTCCTTGATTGTTATGTTCCTTAATTTCCTTTCTCTGACCATTAGCACTTTCTATGGTAGTAAGACCAAATGGATTTCATCATCTAGAGGTGCCAGCTCTTCAGAAGCTACTATCTGTTGTCCAACTACTTTCTTCAGACAAGACACATGAAAAACATTATGGATTTTGTTGTTTGCTGGAAAATCCAATTCATAGGCCACTTCACCAACCTTTCTGATAATCTTGTAGGGTCCATAAAACCTTGGCTAAATTTTTTCATCCCCTTTCTTCTTTAAGGAATATTGTCTGTAAGGTCGCAGCCTTAGGTACACTAAGTCTTCCACTTGGAAAACTCTGTCTATTCTATGCTTATATACATACATATTTTGTTGGTTCTGAGCCATCTGCATATTGTCTTTCAATGCCCTTAAGATTTCTTGGTTTTCTTGCAACCAATCTTTAGCTTTTTGTTCCCTACAATCTCCAAACATTAAGTCTAAAAAATTTGGAGCCTCATGCCCATACAATACCAAAAAATGTGTCATTCTGATAGAAAGATGAAATGTGGTGTTGTAACATAACTCACCCAGGTGGAGCCAAGTTTCCAAAGCTCCTTGTTGTCAAGTAACATAGTTGCGGAGGTACCCTTCAAGCCATTGGTTCACCCTTTCAGTTTCCCCATCTGTTTGGGGGTGATAGCGTGTGCTCATGTTCAGATTTTTTCCAACTAGATCAAACAATGCCTACCAAAAAGAACTAGTGAACTTACTATCTCTGTCACTAATTATAATTCTGGGCAGTCCATGCATCCTAAAAATTTCCTTGAAGAATAGGGCAGCAACCTCACTAGTAGAAATAGTGGATGTTACTGCAAAAAAGTGTGCATATTTTGTCAATTTGTCCACCACCACATAAATATTATATTTCCCCTGTGACTTTGGAAGCCTCGTAATAAATCCATGGATACACTTTCCCATTTTTGTTCTCAAATAGGAAGAGGTTGGAGAATTCCAACAGGGTTTTTGTGTTCCACTTTGTTCTCTTGACATGCAGAACATTCCTTCACATACATGAGAACATCATATTTAAGGCCCTTCCAAGTAAATATATCCCTTACCTTCCCGTAAGTCTTCAGAAAACCAGGGTGACTAGCCACTGGTGTATCATGTGCAGCTTCTAAAATATTTCTCTTTAGTGCAGATCCAGGCACTAAGAAAATTTTGTTTTTGTAGTAGATGAGGTCATCATGAACTTTGTACTCTTCATTTTGGTTTACCCCATCCAAAAATTCACAAGAAAATTTTTCTTTAAAATATTCAATAGCCAACTGAATCTTCCATTCATTAAACATTTGCAGCAAAGAGAATGTGGCCTTACGAAAGAGTGCACCAGCCACCACATTCATTTTTCCCTTTTTATACTCAATGTCAAAATCATAAGACTGAACTTTACTCACCCATTTTTTCTTCCTGTCATTGAGTTCCTTTTGGGTAAGGAAGTGTCTAAAACTATTGTGATCAATCTTCACAATGAATTTACCTCCCACCAAGTACTATCGGAATTTTTCCAAGGCATGCATGATGGCCAGCATCTCCTTATCATATATGGAATACAACCTTTCATGTGGCTGAAATTTTCTTCTCTCAAATGCAATAGGATTCCTATCTTGCATTAGGACAACTCCAATGCCTACACCAGAAGCATCACATTCCATCACACTAAGGTTTGGAAAATTAAGGCAAGGCAAGTACTGGACAGTTGCTCATTATCTCTTTCATTTTTTGGAAAGCTTTTTCAGCCTCCTCACTCCAACTAAATGTGCCCTTCTTAGTCAAATCTGTCAAGGTTGCAGTGTACCGGGAGTATCCTTTGAAAAATATGCGGTAGTAGTTACAAAGGCCAATGAATCCTCTCAGTTCAGTGAGGTTCCTTGGGCTGGTTCATTCCAATATGGCCTTTATTTTTTTTGGATCTACCTTAACCCCTTCTTGGCAGATCACATGGCCAAGATGCAGCAGTTATGTCTTGCCAAAATCACACTTAGACATCTTGGCCAAAAAATGACAGATCTGCAAGCATAGTGAGTACCTCCTACAAGTGGTGCAAGAGCTCTTCCCATGTCATACTATAGATCAGAATATCATCAAAAAAAACAAGCACATACTTACGGAGTTGTTTGTTGAATACCTTGTTCATGCATGATTGGAAGTTTGTTGGTGCATTAGTCAAGCCAAATGTCATGACCAGAAACTCAAAGTGGCCAAAGTGACAATGGGAGGATGTCTTTTGTATGTCTTCCTCCCTCATTCTGATTTGATGGTACCTTGACTGGAGATCTATTTTGGAGAAAAATTTGGCTCCATGCAACCCATCCATTAGCTCATCAATTTGGGGAATTGGGTACCTATTTTTTATGGCCTTTGTGTTCAAAGCTCGGTAATCTATGCACATCCTGAGTGTCCCATCCTTCTTCTTCACCAGAACCAATGACGAAGCAAAAGGACTGTAGCTTGTTCTCATGAGACCCAACTCAAGTAATTCCTTGATTTTCTTCTCGATTTCATCCTTGAATCTCTTTGGATTCTTATAGGGATATATTTTTATTGGAAGTGTACCAGCTTCTAACTGAATCCTATGTTCAATGCCACGGTCAAGTGGCCTGCCATGTGGAAGGTCTTCAAAAACCCTCTTATGCTTGTGCAATAATTTTTTTATATATTTGGGCCCAGAAGAAAATTTTCCAGTATTCTCCTTAGTGGTGATTTGGCATTCAACAACCCATTCAATGTCCCCATGCCTCATAACAAATCTCATACTTTTGGTAGAAATTACTTAGTTGGGATAAGTATTCATTCCTTTCAATACCATTGGTTTTCCTTTAGCATCCTTGGAACTTATTCGTGGTATATGGTGTTTTCCCAACACCATGTTGGTTTTTTCCACATTGACAACATAAAAGTTGTCATCCATAGTATAGTCACCGATGTTTACTTGCATATTTGGGATCCATCGGTTGCATTCCATTGTATGGTTACCAAGAATGACCACAGTGAATCCTTCAAATGGCTTAGTAGGTATTTTTCTCCTCTCCACCAGGGCTGAATCAACAAAATTATGGGTGGCACCCCCATCCATAAGGACTGCGATTTCCTACCCTTGCAGTACTCCTTTCATCCTTAAATTATGTAACCAGCGTACTCCACTGAGTAATGCAATTTTGTTGTTGGTTTGATGGGGTTGCTCCTCTTCTTCAGTTGTCTCATACTCCCCATCATCCATCTCAGCTTCTTCTACCACCTCTTCATCACTTTCAGAAAATACTTCAATAAAGTGTGCTTTTCCCTTCACACATTTGTGACCGGGGGCCCATGGTTCTTTATAGGAAAAACACAGCTTCTTCCTCCCCAATTCATCCTGATCCTTATAGGAGTAATATCTATTGCTAGGGGTAGGAAATTTTCTCACCAAAGGTCTTTGATTCTCAAATTTATGAGGCATAGGAGTTCTAGGAGGATACGGTCCTCGGAATTGCATCTTGCGGGTCTCTAGTCCTGCTCACCGCTTCCTCCAAAGTGGTGGGTCGGAAAGCCTTCACCAACCCCTTCAATGGTTCAGCCAGTCCTTCTGTAAACAAAAGGATTAGCCTTGATTCTGATATGTCAATCACCATTACATCCACCTTTTGGAACTTTGATATGTATGCTTCTGGAGTTCCAACTTGTCCTATGTGTGCCAAATCTAGGAAAGAGATATTAGGATGTCTCCGGTCAAATCTTTCTGTTAATTTTCTGGTGAACTCCTCATAGGTGGCTAATTGATCATGGCCTAATGTTTTGATGCCATGAAGCCACTAGTCAATGGCCTCGCCATCAATATTCAGGGCTTCCAACTTGATGGCATCCCTTTCTGCCATAGGATTCGACTGAAAATATGTATCCATTTTCTGAATCCAAGAGCTCATTGAGCAATTGGAAGTACCATCAACATATGGAAAACTGATTTTCCCAATGGAATTCTTTAATTCATAATTATGATATGGCTGCCTTGGATATCCTCTTAGTTTCCCCCTAAATTGAGTCTCACAGAAATATTTCAATGGCAAAGCCCTTCTGCATTCTTCACTCAATGACTGATACACAGAGATTTCTCCTCCCATGTAGCAATAGTTTCATCATGTGCTTCATGGTATTCCTTTGCGGTCTCTACAAATTTGGGCATAGTAGGTTGGGGCTGCAACTTAGGTTCATATCTGTACTCTAGAGGCCTCTTCTAAGGCCCAGTATTGGAGAAAATCGAGCCACCCATGACCTTTATTTCTTCACATTGGGAACCAATGTTGCTCCCTTCTCCATCTTTCACTCCCAGTTGTTTAGCTAGGAATTCTCTGGTCTCTTGAGAAGAATGTATGATATTATTTGAAATGTCTTGTAGACCTTTCAACATGTTATTAAAAAATTTCCTAAATTCATCTTTCTCATCCCTTTCTTCATGGAATCTTCCATCCACAAATTCAACTTCCTCCTCTTGAGGGATCCTTCTTTTGGTATTGGAATTGTATTTTGGACCCATTATTGAATACCAAGAGAAGGTATGGAGGACCATTATCTGATACCATTGTAGTATCCCTGATCTTATATACAGATCAAAATATTAACTTTCTTCAAAATAGCTTAATGTTTTGAAATAAAACTTGCAAACAACTAGTAAACTTTTGGAAGCTAAGCAGATAGGGAAAATGACTGATACTTTTGGTCACAGGGAAGCACAAAGAGGGAAGAAAAAAAGGAAAGAATAGGAATGATAAATTTTATTCCCTAACACATTTATATTAGGTACCATTTAGGTTTCGGATTCGTCTCCACGGAAACCTACTGCCACGCTTCTGGGTCACCTACTAGGAAGCATTTTTCTCATATACAACAACCAAAGGATTGTGTAAAATGAATAAGATTCTGTTATAAGGTTATGACACAATAATCATAGGTTCATGAATTTTTATAACATATTGGAGGCAAGGAAAGATATTATGCAAGTTGTAAAGGTGATACTAGCTCACTGGGCAGCTCACTAGCTCCATCTTCAGTCCTTTCTAAATAGGGTAAGGGTGGTTCAGATTCTCTATTTTCTACTTGGGGGACTTATATATGTCTGTTAATGACTCGTCAGATAAATAATGGAGTTATTTGGAGTCATACAAATAGAAATATGGAAGTTACAACAAAACTAGTTATTTTCCAATGCAAATCTAGACTAGGTTGACTTAAAATGAGTAAATATCATCCATTTCGAATCAGAATGTTATGAAACTTGAATATAATGTAAATATTAATATATCAAGACAATTAGGGTCGAAATAATTCTCATAAGATTCACATAGGTGGCCTCTCATATCACAACTCCAAAATTATGACTCCGAAGCTAGGAAACCCAAGAAATTCGATCTTTGAATCTCACAAACTTTAGGAATGACCTGAAGGTGGTATGAATATGATATTTAATAGTAAATTAGACATAATTATACATATAATATCATATATATGTCTAAATATCCATTACATATCTCCAAAATTGCTAGAATATCATAGAACATAGAGAAGGATAAAAGAGGAAGGGATGTCACTAATAGGAGGCCTCAAATCTCTACAAGATGATATGATAATGGAATGAAAGTGACATAAACCCTCAAAAAAAACTCCTTCAATATATTAAATATGCTCCTTAGATTCAGTAAAACCTGCAATATAAGTGGGAAGAAGAGGGGAGAAGGGGAACAATGGACTTGTGGCACATCACCTAAGATATTGAGGCTCACCACTCAGAAATGAAGATTAAATTTCAATCAATTAAAAAGCATACATTAAACAAACTCAGTCAATGGGGTTGAATTGTCCTTTAATAGAATCCTGGGTGACCTGTTTAGCAAGTGGAGGCCAAAGGTGATTTGTGAGAGCAAGTCAGGCACCTGGAAACCCTAACCCTAGCCACATAGGTGCCCTCCTTGGTAAATTTGCAATGTAGGACCATGTGGAACTGTTTCCATGTCCAAATAATCCCTATTATTTATAAACGACACCCTCCTTTGTCAAATAGTTGTTTTTTTTTTGTTTATGACATCTTTATTCTTTCCTTGCTTTTGAGGCCGAGTCTCCATAAGGAAACTGTGCTCTCCTTTCCCAAAAATTTCATGCTTTTGTCCTAACAACTTTTCTAAGTTATCCAAGAGGAAAATACACCCTCCTTTGCAAGTCTTTCCTACTTTTGTCTCTGGCTTCTTTTCTGCTACTTTTAGGCACTTTCCCCTTTTCCTCTCTGACTACTTTTGTCATAGAATTTCCTCCTTTCTACCTTGGAAAGTTGAATTTCCCAATGCGCCCCCCTGACATGGAAAGATTATTTCCAACTAATTATTTTTCATAATTAATAATAATGAAGAATAAAAATTACATACATGCCTCAATAATAATTATTAACAAAATTTCCCTAGAAAGAATAATTAATTGTCAATTTGAACCCCTTGGAGTTTCAGCGTGGTCAACACTTTTAATGATCAAATTGAGGGGACATGACATTATCCTTCATTAGAATATTCAAAACTATGACTTCTTCAAGGTCTTCTTCTTCTTCAATAGGGAATTCTTCTTCTTCACCACTGTTATCTGAATTGTCTTAGTGGTTCTTTCTTTCCATAGCTTCTAGTCTTATCATGTCTCTTTGCATATTTTTCTCTACATGTTGTCTTCCTTAAACACATCCTACAGGAACCCCATGCGCTCGTCCTCATCTTGGTGGCATATTTATCCAAGCTCTAATACCAAACCTGATGCCAGGTAAGAGTAACAAGTCTAGTCAATGCGATTTTCCCGATCGAATCAGAAACTAACCAGAGCTTATCTATCATCCACATTGTCCACCAGATCTCAAACACTTAACAAATTTTGTTTAATAACAAAATTATGCATTCATTCAAAATGTTAACTGACTTGCTTGTTAAATCAGCGGAATCCTTGTGGATTGTCGGATCTGTGTCCCCACCAAATCAATGGTGGACTCCAATTTCGATAAAGAAGATTAATAAAAATTCCACGTACAACAATTGTGTTAACCTCCCTTCACTTTCACCCAACGGAATACTTTGTCACCGTCGATCTTCTTGAAGATCGATCTCTGTCGTTGATAAAAAATGCTTTATCCATGATCACTTCTGGTTCTCAGTGCTTATCTTAGGTGTTATTTCATTCAACAGAATTTATCTCAACTGTAGATCTGTCGATCTCAGCCATGGATCTATTGAAGATACCTATCCTTTAAACTTTAAGTAATATTCACTGAATTGATCACTTAAAGGATCAATTCCCTCCTGCAACTTGAAGCTTATCGTCTTCGATCTATGAATTTGGAGTTTATCTATCAACCAGGATTGATACACATACACACAAAGAATTCAAACAAATACTTTTGGAGATTAAAACAAAGGTATAAACACTAAAAACCTTGTTGAGTAAACTCTGTTCTTCATTGAATTGGACCAGAAGTACAATTTCACACAGACTCTATGCTCTTCATTCCTCACTCTCTCTATTATCATATCATATCTATTACATTCATTTCTTCTTATAACACTAAGAAAACCTGTTAGATCTGAATAGCTTGGATCTGAACACCTAATAAAAAAATCCTATCAACAAATATTTATCCTTGAAAAATTCCTCTCGAGGTTCAAGGAGAATAATGGCAGATTGTCACTTATTTCAAATAAATACTAATCCTATCCATCTAACAATGAATTCAATCCTTCTAGAAGTGATTACATGTAATGTTGACTCATCAGTCAACGAAATCTGAGTTGGATGCTCTTGCATCATGAAGAACTTGAACTAGTGTCAACAATCCTTACCAACAGTATCATAACAATATTGCAGGTGAATGAGAGAAGAATATGTAAGGATTTATCTTCTAATGAATGAATGAGCTTTTTAGGTATTGGTGTTGGCTTTGAAATGAGATAAAGAACTCCTTGAATGGACCAACAATGTGAAATTTATGGCTAAAATACCAAGATATTCCACTTTCTAGGTATGAGAAACAATCTTTTTAGTTGAGTCATTTTTAAAAACACTTAGTAAGCAATCAAGCTAAAACCATTGTTGCATTAATACAAACACTTTATATGCATACAAGTTATATCCATTGAGGCATTGATACAAACACTTTGTATGCATACAAGTTACAACTCATTGAGGCATTAATACAAATTGTTTGCAAGCGTTAAAATTCACAACCATTTGCGAATTTAACCGAACAAATTGAAAACATGAATTGGATCATTATTTGTATTATACCACAGGTTAGCAATGGATCCTACATTGGCTATCAATTTACAAATCTAAGACACAGAATCAATCCGACGAGCTTAATGTGTTTCTGTAAAATTGCCCAAATTGAAGACTCGGGTTCGGAAAACCATTTTTTGGAATCAAAGTGGGGGTTCCAAGTCCAAATGGCGTGGATACCCCAATATGTTGATATGAAACGCAACCAAATGGTCTAAAAATGTGATTTTCTAAAACAAAGAAAAAATAATAATAATTCAAAACTTCTAAACTCTTATTCATATTTTGCCAACCATATGGAATGACAAATTCCACCTATAGCCATGGAAAAATAACTCAAATCTACCCCATTATCCAATAATCATTTAATCATGCATCTTCTCACACAGTTTCCTCCGCATTGAATGACTTAAAAAGTTTATTAATTTCATAGAACTAATTATTGATTCATACTTTTAATCAAACACATTGATAAATACCTCAACCCATAGTCATGCTCAAGGAAAAACAATTCAGAATTGATTACAAATCAATTATGAACCCCTGATGACTTATTCATCCCATATCATTAACTCTATAGGAAACTGAGTTCATATTGTAATATTTCGTTTGATAATCGTATTTATTCTTTACTTTCTCACACATTCTTGCATTTTAATAAACATTTCCTACATCCTTTAACCATTAAAAACATGGAATGGAATTCACCTTGATACTAATATAAATGCATGAAAAAAAACAAAGATTCAACAATAAAAATCTTACCATAATCCCAACGTTGTGCTTGTATCTTTCCATGGAGAGTTGTAGAAATAATGAGGATATTTGTATAAGAATGGGAGAAGTAATTTAGAGTATTATCATCTTTGGTTTTTCCTCTACACTTTGCATAAATATTCCTCTTTAATATTGCTTCTTCGTCCTCTTTAATCCAAACTAAAACCATCTTGGGTTATTCCATACTACAATCATATATCTAATTCTAAATATAAATAATTGTGATAGAACTAAATTCTATGATAGTTTCATACCAAGGAAAATCACAAAACAATTTTGAAAATGTTAAGTTAAATTTAACCCTAAATTTAACTTCATGAATTCAATGAAAACTTAACCATAATTTACCAAATTATACCTAAATGGATTTTCCAAATATGATTTTGTTTTCAACGGCTCCCACCTTGAATGAAATCCATTAATTCACAACATCCAACACAACCCTCATTCCAAATCCATACAAGTCAAATTAAACTACAACTTAACTTATTAAAATAATAAATACTTAACAATAAAAATGCTAAAATTTATACTTGAACAAGAATATATTCCATAGTTGAATGATCTTTTTCAACAGTTCCAAGCTTGGCGACTTTCTACGACCAAGGGGTTTTCCTCCCAACCTTATCGAGAGAGAACTTCTATTCATGGAAGCCTCAATTTGTAATATCTCACACACAGTACCAAGATGCCAATATATTGAGGTATCCAAGGAAATAATAGGAATATATCTCTTATCTTCTTCACAATACCACTCTCAACATTCAATTATTGTAACACCCTGGTTTTAACCCCGTTTGCATTAAATGTATATGATGTAAATATTGTATTTAATCGTGGTGTGGAGCTAAAGGAAAAATCCCCACCGTCGATTTAGCGTTTTATGTTTTTGCAATTAAAATCGATGCCCATGGTATTTTGTGCTATCCAGGCACATTATAATTTTGGACATCATGTAAATATGCAATTAATTTAAAACCCACAACCAGCTATGTCAATGCGACAAATAATGAGATGGGGGCATGATTTCCTAAGGATAAGGGGGGGTGGAATATTTAACCTCTGAGCCAATGGGAAAAATCCAAATGTCAATAAAAGAACCCAAAAGAGTTGGAAACTACTTTCTTGTCTTATTCAACCAACCACTTAACTCTCCAAGGAGTAATTGGGCAGTTATTGCCTTAGGGAAAGGGGAGTATGGGCAACCATCAATTATGGTAGGGCTGTCAAAATTTGATCCCACACTTTCCCAAGGGAGATCTCTCATCCATTACCCTCACGTGGAGGAAGGGAGATGAATTCTTCACTAATGAAGCTAGTCACATCTCACCCTCATGCACTGGAAGCCGCATTTTTCCTCATGCACGCAGGCAGTTGATTTCCTCATGTGGGATCTCCATTCAGGGAGAAATCCTCTTTTCCCATTCATTTTTTTGTAGGTTTTGGATTTTTCCCATGTATGGGAGGTCGATTGGGAAAAGCTCAATGGCTGGGTTCTTTGTCTGGTGGTTTTGTTATTGTTTATCCTCATTCCCCGGCTAACGTAGAGCCATAGAACATATTTGGGAATCGAATTGTTGTTAGGGGATTGTTTTACCCATCTGTCAATTCCATTTTTGTTTCCAAAACCATTTTTCATCAAACCCAGAACTTGAATTTGGTATGTATGCATCCTATGCTTGATCTGAACTGGTTTGGGAGGGGAAAGATGGTCTGAACTAGCTTGGTAAACCTAGTGTGAGAAGGAACCTCACAAACAGAGCTAGGGGGATGGATTTCTTCTTTACACACCCTAAATAGCACTGGAAAGGAAGGCATAGCCTGAGGGTCTACATAGCAGAGAAGGGGATGCTTCCTTGTGTTGGGTGTGTAGATGTTTTAGAAGGCAGGCTAGATCTAGTGTAGGTGTCCATAGCTATGGGGTTGAGCTCACTAGCTTAGAAATCATCCTTTCCATCTCCTTAGAAGCTTGATAAACCCAAATTTAGTTTGGTTTGGCTGAATTTTGATTATATCCTTAGCTATGTGTGAGTTTGCTAGTGTTCCCTTATTCCTTATGGGAATCATGTCCATCTCAGGGGTGGCAGTGGTGCTGAGAGATTGATGAGCACACTGGACTATGGTTGGGTGGAACGTTGAAACAACATAGATGGTTGCGGGACAAGCTTCTTCATAAGATAAGTATCTCTTGTGTTTTATCTCTGCAACTATAATTGTTTATTTAATAAAATGCAAACAGGATGAATGCTTGAATGGAATGTGTTTTGATTCCACTATATGTTAATGATTTATACATCTGCATATGTTTTTATTTCCAATGAATTTTTATATTACGTTCATGGGGCTAGATTTCCCATATTGATAGCATTATAGTCGTGTTCTCTCCCTGGCAAAGGGGCAGGGACGTGACAATAGTTAAAATTGGTTAAGTTTAGAACTAGAGCTCCATATTCATTTTGGCGGAATTTAGTTACTCTCCCGGTCTCCCCATCAAAACCAATGGTGGTACCCTTGTATTTATATCCTTTGAGTGGGGTGACACCTCATCCCCCTCATGCAAAATTAGTAATTTTATTAATTTCAATAATAACTATTATTCATCACCTCTATTGAGGTGTCATCTTTTGAAATTTTATGTTTTATTAAATTATTTAATCCTTTATTATTCACCTAGCTTAGGTTTCACTCCAACAATAATCTCTAATATTTTTTTCATTTAATTAATTAATTCAACTTTTTCATTAAAATATTATTATACTAATAATCCCCTCTAATGTGGGTAAAAATGAATTTAAATTAATTTAGGGTTTACCATAGGTTAGCTTACCCATTTATTTCATGTCTAAGAGTGGTATTTTTTTGGGGGAATAGGAATTCCATGCCCCTATTGCGTGCCCCAGACTTATTAGGACTCAATTCCCTTACCTTATATCTAGGACTCCATGCCCTAGTAAATTAAGGACTATGTGCCTTGATCTAATTCATAGATTCAATACTTTGCACCTTCAGTACATATCCAAGACTCCATGTCTTGATATTCATGTGGGTTTAGAACTCCGTGTCCTAATATCCATGGTTTCTCATCTATTTGGATTCAAAACTCCATGTTTCCCTCAAGGTACTGAATATGAGCTCTTACCCATCTAATGGTCCATTGGCAATGTCTTGTTTCAAGGCCTGCACACATTACAATCTCATAGATTAAAAGCATCAAATGAAATTTATAATGAAATGAACATAATTATGTTTTACCAAATGTATGTGTGACTTTCATAGTCACTTTTCTTATGAAGAAATGACTTCCATAGTGATCCCTAACCACATTTTACCCAAATGTGTATATGATTTTCATATTCATTTTGATTCTATAGAAATGCACTCCACAATCATTTTTTATCTAAGCATCTATGTTGGAAAGTAATCAAGTCCCCTACCAAATCCTACTCATTACAAGTTTAAGTATCCATAATCATACAATATATGAACAATTAATAAAACCATATCAACTATCTATTCCACACAACAAACATCATCCATGGGTTCCTATATTACAATCATTAATGGTTAACCAAGTTATGCACCAAGTCATCAGTCATATGTAGAAGGATAAATATCCACATAACATGTGCATAATCAAAATTTGTTTAAGATATATATAATATAATATACCATCACACACATATATACACATACTAGTCATGTGCCCCAAACCAGGTCTACAACATATAAGTCTACACACATAAATTTTTCATACAAAATCCATATATATAACTATCAAAAACCCCCCCTCTAGGAGTCATAGACTAGACCATCCAAGATGGGACCCTTGAAGAAATTGCTAAAAGAATAGAACCAAATCATCAAGACAGTTATCCTGCTTCGGAAAAACATTTAGAATCTCTAGAACAACTATTAGAGAGGGGTGTGCAATATCAATAGTGGGAAAACCAGCAAGCATAAGAAATGTTCTTTAATGATTCATTTGATTTAAATATCCTTGATCTTCAAGTGGCCACTAGCCCCCATGCAGTGATCATCTTTTGGATCCCTTTAAACCAACCTTGTTTGGATCTTTCCCTCTCTCACCCACCCCAATCACTTACTATCCACTTTGAATTTCTTTGATGAGCATTGAGAATAGTGGTCAATGTAAAAAATACTCTCCCCCTCATTTATGATAATTTAGATCCTAAAAAGAGAGCTTGTTTCTTCTCTCAAGTTGTATGGATGGTAGGTGTTTAAATTTGGGTGGGGATATCATCAAACATTTGGATAACCTCCCAAAAATTGCTCACAATCTACTAATTTCTACTTAGGATGAATTTTATTCAAACACTTTGTGGCCCCACTTGTAAAATGCCTTTATCATAAAAAATATACCTCGTTGTCCTAAGATTTATGAATGATTCCCGGATGCAGGTGACATGAAGCACCACGACCTACAAGGTCTGGATAAGGGGACACCATAGCCCACAGGGCAACACATCCTACATGGTCTTGCTGACGAGGAACACAACCACACCCAACCATCCTGACATCATGTTGATATACTGATGGTACATACCTCCTTCTAAACTTGCAATGCCTCTTAACTCCCTCGCTGGACATCTCCTCCTTGCAGACAGAGCCTGGTACAATGAGGTCAGCATAATGATGGCCTACCTTAATGTGTATGTGGTTTCACACTGGGGTGTTAAGTTCACTACCAATCGGTCATTCCTTCCTTGATCATCTATTTTTCTCTTTGTCAACCTCCTGTAGGTGATCTTCATGCGATGTCTCCTGCAACCTTCTTGCTCCTTGCTCCCCTGTGCATTGTTGGTATCATGCCGCCTAGGCAACATGCAATACCCAGGTGGGGACGCATGCATAGGGGTTCTAACAGCCCGAGGGCCATGCCCTTCAATGCCCAAGACAGCTCTGATGGCTACGACATTGAAGTTCTAGCTCCCATGCGTATTCTGATCGATGATTGGGAGGACGAGCTCACCAGCTCCCTCTCAGCGGCCAATCACACTACAAAATGGTGAAGGAAATACTGGGTTATCAAAAACCTGCTGACTCATGTCATTCTCCACTCTTTCAACCTCCACATTGCTGCTCCCATCCCTGATTTCAACCTAGTCAGTCCTGGTATCCCTGGTCCTTATGCTCCCCCGGCTCCTTCCACCCCCTCTTCTTCCATCCCCCCTATCATCCCTACCCCTTCTCCTTCACTAGATCCCATGGATGTCTCTCCCCTTTTTCCCTCACCTCAAAGATGTTTTGTCACTTCTGCAGGAAAATCCCCTCATAGTGCGGAAATCTCTAAGAAGATCGAGCCTCTGTCGGTCAAGCGAGCCAGTTCAAGCACCAAGGATGGCTCAAGTAGTAGTGTAAACTCCAGCGATGAGCACGATTCCAGTGACGATGCAGATGACACCAATGGAAAGGATGTGTAACCGAATACCGGGTTGGGACACCCATAATCGAGGAGCCCTTCACCAAAATCTAATACAAGTTTTATGTTTCAACTTCTCATATTTTTAACAAATTTTCTGGGACCATAACCTCCCATGTTTATGCTTACCAAGCTCAGCTTGAAGTTACTTTGTAAAAGTATTAAACTCTATACTGTATGGATATGTTTTCCTTATAGAAGGGAGGATATTTTTTACTACTCTAGCCTACTTTCCCTTCATGGGAAGACTGGTTTCTTTTTTCTGTCTTTTCCTATCTGCATGTCGGATACATAGTTTTGTACTTTTACCTGTAACACTATTTTTTCTCAATAGAATAGACTCTGAATTTACAAAAAAATCATTTATTAATGATGAATGGTAATGTTTTTATGAATTTTGGTATGCAACATATGATTAACTCATCCTCATTTGTCCCAAGTCTCAGAAAAAAAAATCCCCTCAACCCTAGGCACTTTTTGGTTATCATCATTAGACATTGCATCTATCCCTTCACAATTATTGGTGAGAGTAAGAAGGAATATTCACCCTCTTATTCCTACACTTTTATTTTCCTTGTGATGTTGATGTCAAGTTATGGTCCCATGCTTCATAGGGTTTTCCTACTTCATGTGCTTCTCCTTGTATTGTCAGTTTTATCTCTTGTATTTTGATAACATTTTAGCTTTAGGACAGTTTTGGGCACTTCCACAATTTAGTGGACACTGATTGTAATTTTTAGTCCCATTAAGCTATCACTTGGTCATTTATGGACATTAGTAAAATTATTTCATTCTCTTGTGTTATCTCAAAGCATATCCATGCAAAGAAAACAATTTTTCACTCTTACGTTAGTTTTATGCTCTCCTCCTCCTCACCTTCATGATTTTCAATATTTTGATAATGTTGCATAATATAAAATGCATGTCAAACTCTCACTCAATCCAAAATAGATACCCTTACCCAACTCTCAAATCCTCTATGTATATTTCTATAAAGGGATCATAAATAGTTGGCATTTTATAGCTTCCCCTCTCCTTTAACATTTAAACTTGGACATTGAGAACTCCTACCTCGTAGATCTCCATCGATGGGAATTATCTCACTAAATGGGATACTGACATAGGCATCAAAACAAATATCTACAAAGTCCACTTGAAGTTCACATGGATAGAGCAAAAATATCCCCTAACTCTACTAACTCTAGAACTTCATCAATACCTTCACACGTATAAAAAATTTAAGAAGGGCACTACATGACTTAGCAAATTGCAATTAACTTGTACTTCTATACTATCTTAGAGTATATCTAGACTAGGTTTGGGTCTATTTACCATAAACTATGCATTGAAACAAGTTATCATATTCAAACGGAGCAATGCACTTTAGTTATGCATGCATGGACTTCAGTCTGAAGACCAATTTATATTTAGATGCCATAACTTTCACAATAAATGTAGTCATTATCATTTCTTGTTAAGAGACTATCATGGATCTTTCAAACTTCCATAGAATATGAGGACCAAATAAGGTGGGATTTTTCATTGTTTGGATTTCAATTTTTTTAGATTATGCTTATTTAACTATTTCATTGGTCTTGGTATTGTCTTTTTCCCCATTAATGACTTTGTCAACCTTGGTATGCTAGCCATTCTTAGTTTTGTCCCTCATTCTGGTATGTCGTGATTAAACATAGTTTGTGATTTGGAAAATTTATAGTCTACAATTACTAATATTAATCATAGCATTTGTAATCAATTAGAGGATCAATTGGTAAGGAAACCTATAGTGGCAGGGTNTTTGTGATTTGGAAAATTTATAGTCTACAATTACTAATATTAATCATAGCATTTGTAATCAATTAGAGGATCAATTGGTAAGGAAACCTATAGTGGCAGGGGAAATCAACCCTTAAATTCAATTTACATTCGATAAGGATTCCTTTTCAAAATAAGCCACAATTTATCAAACCTCTTGAGCTTATGATGCTAAAGCAACAATCCAACTTTCACAAGGTATTAAGGTGAATAAGAGGGATTTATGAAAAAATGCCCACACTAGAAATGATTTCATTTAAAATGTTTAGATTTATATATATATTCAAAACCATATTTTTCTCTGAACCTCTTGTAAGAATCTAGAGTTGCAAATATTATAGAGATCAAGCAAAGAGTAAACTAACTTCATTATTAACTCGATTATGTATTATCAAAAGATGTAATTGACATAATTACAATGGCGAACTTATAAATATGAGATAATGGAACCTTCTTTAAAAAATGAAAGAAAAGACCAAATACATATGGGATGGATAAATGAAAAGACACACTAGGTGATAGATGTTGGAAAAATAATGGACAATGACGATAAAAGAGGGAATTCCTCCTGAATCCATATAGAAGCAGCAACATGATAATCATACAATATATGATTAATTAATAAAACCATATCAACTATATATTCCACACAACAAATATCATCCATGGGTCCCTATATTACAATTAATAATGGTGAACCAAGTTATGCACCAAGTCATTAGTCATATGTAGAAGGATAAATATCGACATAACATGTGCATAGTCAAAATGTGTTTAAAATATATATAATATAATATAACATCACAGACATATATACACATATACTAGTCATGTGCCCAAAACCAGGTCTACAACATATAATTCCACACACATAAATTTGTCATACACAATCCATATATATATCTATAAAAAACGACCCTTCTAGGAGTCATAGACTAGACCATCCAAGATGGGACACTACATGCGACCCTTGAAGAAATTTCTAAAACAATAGAACCAAATCATTGGGACAGTTAGCCTACTTGGGAAAATCATTTAGAATCTCTTGAACAACTATTAGAGAGGGGTATGCAATATAAATACTGGGAAAACCAGCAAGCATAAGAAGTGTTCTTTAATGAGTCCTTTGATTCAAATATCTTTTATCTTCAAGTGGCCACTAGCCCCTATTACGGAGAGAAACTTCCTATGGCTTGGGCTGTACCACAACAGATAGAGAAACCGCAGAAATCAATCCCTTCCCAAAATGCAAGAGAAACCAAACATCTAACACTAAAGGATCTCAAATCATACCTAATTCCATATGGTTAAAGTAGATCCCTGTTGAGCTTTTTCCAATCCTGCTTGTGTTAGAAATTTGCTCTCAACAACAGCAAACAAGACAAGCATGCTATATAATATGGTGTTAGTTCTACTCTAGCATATATAATCAACAATGTATAAGCAATTAAACACATCCATGGATTCAATATTCATTTAAATGCACATTATTGGACAGGAAAAGATATTTCTATTAATAAAATCATAGATTACACAAGTGACAACCTCTGTCGGCACGTCTACGAACCGAAGAAACTGAGTCCTCCACCTGGGCCTCCACCACCTCAATCCTCCATCTCTCGATAGCAATATCACAAGCAAAGGAAATCTTGGGAATAACACAAAGTGATCCAAAGGGACAAAGGGATGCAGACTCAAGTATAAGCAAGCTACGACAACAATGGACTATAGTTTTCTTGCTCTTCAAGTCCTCCCCTTCAATGTATCCAAGGGGTTCCTTATATAGTACTCCAAAGGGGTAATGGAGGGTCAAATCCGAGTGATCTTGAGGCATATGGAAGGCCAAGAGACAAGTGGTTTGGACACACATCAAGGAAAACTCCAAAACTATTTGGACTTATGCACACATCTCAATGTACGCGGGTTTGAGGTCAATATCCACGTATACGTGTGAGTATGGGATTAAAAGTCACGTACAACAATAAACAGGTGTTTTTAGGGATGAACTTGGAAACATCAAATTATAATATTGGTCCATGGGGTCCAAAGAGAGTTTATAGGGACAGGGAAGGCCATATATGTGTAATCAACCATGTGTGGTAAAATCAGCTGTAACAGATGCCCCCTAATGTGTGAGGTTATATGGGTAACATGATGGCCAAAATACATTAAAAATCCATCCCAGAAGTGGAGTGATGAAGAACCAGGTGGAAGAACCAGCCATCCATCAGTATAGTATAATAATCAATCTCTGCATATGATTGCAAATACATATAACAAGTCCCGGATACATAAGAGTACAATGGACATGAATATGCATGAGATACAAAATGTGACATGTGTGTTCATCGCCACATACAATATATAATAGATCACAATCTCCATGATGAAGATATACAAAGGATCAAGATCTCCATAGAAGCTGAATATATACAATGGATCAAGATCTCCATAATGGCTGAAGATATCTGACATACACTAGAATCAAGTCACGAGAGATGAAATATCATGAACACTGGCATGATCAAGGAGGTAAAATATGTGGAATGCCACCAATCTGGAAATTCTTATACACAAATCACTACAATTACACGTCCTACTATGTGAATAGAGGTGTCGAGGCCAAACATAGTAGTCCATCGTCTGATTACTGGTCATTGATGTATATTGTTAACATACACGAGATCACCCACCGATAATGAAAATGGGAATCAAGGTACTAGAGTGCAATCTAACAAGTGTGAATAGATGTGTTGAGGTCAAACTCTTGAAAGAATCCATTGATCAGGGGACATTGATGTATTCCCAAAACTGTCGATGGCGAGAGAACCTACCACTGATGACTGTAAGTCTCAAGCCACTCAAATGACTCTAGACTCCTATCCTAGAATAAATGATCTGACGTCGATGGGATGGAACCTGCTGGAAGGAGGGAATTAAGGCATCCCCCATAAACCAACATGAGGTACTCAACAACGTTGTCTAATGTGGAAGGACTCAAACAAGATGTGCACGAACCAGTAATAGTACCGGGAATGGCCAACATGCAAAGTCAATAGAACTAAGGAATGGCTGACTCAAGCTTCAACTTCCTTTGAACAAGAGCATAAAGGAAAATGGTGACTGAATGTAGGCAGCATAGACTTGATATGCAAAATTGGGACATCTCTGTGACACAGGAGGCATCAACAGAGCCTCCATAGGGACTGGAAGCTTAACCAGTCGGTGGAGATAAACTCATAGAAAAAAGTACATATCCTAAATTCAAACTACTAACCCAACCAACAAATGTGATATACAATGCTCTATTCGAAGGTGACACAACTCGACTGCTACCAAGGATAACATCTTTTCATGTTCGGCTTTTTGTTTTTTTAGAATTTTTCAGATATTTTGAAAAGCTTGAAAAAGAATAAAAGTGCTTTATAGTTACAAATCTAAGAGGAGACGAGTGTCATGGGACAAACAAACTAGTTCCAAGCAGCGGAACATACCTATGCTCAATTCAGGGAAACATGTGCAGGATAATGACAATCAAGGGAAAGTCCCCTCTCGGTAAAAAAATGGGGTATCAAGCTGCAAAAGATGTGTAAAAAGGCTCTGCTTGGCTAGACATGAGACAAGCTTGGGCTATATGGCTGATAATTGAAGTCAGGGAAGCTAGCATAAGGATCAATAAGGCAGGAAAAACTCGTGATAATGCAATTACAACTTGACATATACAAGGGAGTCCCGGGGAAATGGCCAGCATCAAGTTCAAGAGGAGTATGAAGCTCTTGCTCAAAGTCATGACAGTACTATACAAAGGACTCCCACACCCTACAGGAGAAATGTCAGCATGGGAACCAAATGAAAAACAGGATCTAACTAGGTTACCCATGTATGGGAAAGCTCTACCATTCACAACATGTCACTTCTAAAAACAACAAGAAGGTTTCGTGACAAGATAGAATGCGTTCATACCTAAGGTTAAGATGAAATAGTCATAAGGTTATGCAAAGTGCAAATGGATGTGAAACCTAACCTAAATCTCAGTTTAGACATAATACCTGAAATAGGCACAAACAAGTCAAAGCCACGGGAAACTGTACTAAAAACGGGATCCTACAACATCAAATTAGTTCAAACGGTCCAGAATGATAAGAAACGATCAAAAACTATAGAAAGTGGGTAAAAATTTCAAAAAATTTCTATAAAAAGTGAAAAATTTAAAATTTTTCATACCATTTGAATTTTTTACCCAACATAGTGCATTTGAGCTCAGAACTTCATAAGCGAATTCCAAGAGGATCGTCCAGCGGAATCCCTCCACGTTTGATCCAGGTAGGTTCCCTTGCCTCTCTCTTGCATTTTGATATAACATTTTTCAAATTCCATGGTCAAATTAATTTTTTGGGCCATCCCAACTTAGGCGCTTCAGCCCACATGAAAATTAGGATTTTTTTCACATATAGGGCTGTGAACAAGGATTTAATGGGAAAATAATGATTAAAAACTTGGTTTTTTGTGCAGGATGGTACTAGAGTGGTGAGAGAGAGAACATGGTGATGTTGAGGAAGCTGTTCAAGATGATATCATGGCTCAACAAGCATTATGGGCATGTGGTTTATACAAGTTTTGTTGTCTTGGCAGCCTGAGGGCCAAACTAAGACCACTCTAGCTGCTGGTGGATTATTGGTATCCAGAGTCTGAAACATTTCAGATAGATTGGTTGTCACTCAGCATTGAGGTTGAGGACATATATTTTATCATAGTTTTGTCCCGATGAGGGGAGGTGGTGAACCTCCGATCTCGTGGGCCAGGAGGCGAATTGACCATAGATGAGTACATAGCTATGTACTTTCTTTCAGATACGGAGAAGGTTGGGAGTCAAATCCCGACAAACTCTATTCAAATTTTGGGGCCAAAAGCCATACTCTTGGAATTAGGCAAGATTGCAGGTTTGACTTCACTCCACCAAACCTCGCATCCAATGATGTTCTATGCGGTAGAGTGTATGCGACCTACAACATATGACTGGAGTACTACGCTGTTGAGCAACATGAAATAGTATCTCAGTGACTGCAAAATGGGTAGAGTGCGAAACTTTGGGTTTGGAAACATATTGAGCACATTCTTGTTTGAGCGGGTTCCAGGGTTGAGTCCTAGAGTATACATTGCTCCACATGGATTCCAGGATCCAGTTCAGTGATGATGGGCTAATGTCATACACAGACTGGGAGATGGCAGGGTGGATAACCCCTACCCAGCAGAGTTTTTTCCATGGTGGCAGAGACAGATCATCGACATACATGACTACCCCTATGAAGGGATATACTTCGGTGGAGACCCAGATATGCCCCTACCACCAGGAGTGGCTTATGGAGACATAGGTAAAGAATCCCAAACCCACTTTAATTTTTGAATTATTTAATTTTTTTGAGTTTTTTTATATATGAAATCAAAAGACATGTTTTTGGTGTGACGACACATAGTGATAATCTATCATGTATATGTAGATGTAGGACCACGATGGCCAGATGGCTTTCCTCATCATCGACAGAGGGGAGGAGGTGATGATATTATGGGTGCGAATGTGGAGCAGATGCTCCAAAGCATCCACAAGAAATTTTTTCAATTGACACATAGAGTACCCATGGAAAAAGTCGAGGACTTTCCTGAGGCCATGCAGCGCCAGTTGGTTGGAGTACCACGAGCATGGGTTCGATTATTTCACCGGCTAACTAGAGCTGTAGTGTGCTATCATGATCAACACCCTCCTCCACCTCAGGCTTAGAGACCTAGGTGTACATGTTTTGTATGACCTTGTAGTATATTTTGGTGGCTAATAAGCCCCAATTTTGTATATGACACTTATTTATTATGATGTCATTTTTTGATCTTAATGAAAAAAAACTTTTATGATGATGTATTTTTATTTTATTTACATGTGTGTAAAATGTGTTTGTGATATGCTTATGGTATGTGAAACAAATTCCAATCTAACACACAGTTATCATATGAGTCAGCAACTTGATTAAAAATTCTTGGAACATGAATGTATGTTATGCTCTCAAATTGTCGTTCTAGCAATCTAACACATAAGAATCTTCGTAATAATGTCAGATCCCTAATACGATACAATCCATTAAGTTGTGAAACCACTAACTGCAAATCAAGACGTACCTCAAGAGAATGAACACCATGTTAAATGGCATCACGCAATAACTCAATGACTGCACTATATTCAGCAACATTGTTTGATGAAGGCTGTAAACATATGCCTTCTGAAGACAATATTTGACCCTTAGGAGTATACATCACCCAAGCAGCCGAAGATGAGTTTTGAGTGTGATGGCTAGCACCATCAGTGAATCATATGTAAACGGAAGATTCCATCGACATCTTCCATAAGAAACAAAAGATAATAAACAAACCCGATCACCATAAGAAAACCTAATTATGCAATGCAAAACTGTACAATAATATACAAAAATATGCCCTGGCTGAAGATCATGCATAGTATTTTTTGAGATAGAGCCCATTTCTAAGCTCCGCCAAGGCTGTCCCTTCATAATCAACCAGCTCATAGGTTCCTTTCTCTAAGACATGTAAGGACCATGCCACATGGGATTAAATTTCCCTGCCCCCAAGGGTTCCTTAGCTTGATCCCACAAAAGGATCAAGTCACCTTCACTAAACCTCCTCAGATGGATAGACTTATCATATTGGACCTTAACACAATGCGTGTTAACCTCTAGAGCCACTAAGTCAACTTGACATTTCTCATCAAGCTGCTCTAAGTGGAACAAATGCTCTTCCACTGCGGAAGTGTCTGGTAAAAGCTCCTCAGCTAGCTTCAGAGAAGGGTTTTTGCATTCAACCGGTAATACTAACTCCACCCCATGCACAGCTGGCAGGGAGAACATCAATGGCAGTATTAACCATAGTTCTATAGGCCCAAAAAGTAGGATACAACATGAGATGCCAATTCTTCTTGATTTGTGTCATGGTTCGTTGGAGAATGGACTTAAGTGACTTGTTCACTGCTTCAACCTATCCATTCGCTTGAGGGTAATAAGAAGAGAAGTGATCTTGATTATATCCTAAATTAGAAGCTAACTCTTCCATCATTTTGTTCTCAAAGTTCCTACCATGGTCAGTGACAAGCTCTTTCAGAATGCCAAACCGGGTGATAATCTGGTTGAAAATGAAATGCACGGATGTCTCATCGTCGAATTTAATTGTGGGAATAGCCTCTGCCCATTTCATGAAGTAATCGACAGCCACAATAATATGATGGTGCCCCCAAAATAAAGCTAGGTTGCAATCCATAAAATCAATCCCCCACTTGGTGAAGGGACCGACGGTGATAATAGGATGCAACGGGGTTGGACGCGAGTGCATATTACGTGCAAATACCTGGAAAGGGTGGCACTTCTTGATCGCATTAATGCAATACTTGAATATAGACGGCCAAAAATAGCTTGCTCTCAATATTTTTTGGGCTGTATAAATCCCAGATAAATGACTACAACACGTCCCTCTATGGAAATCATTAAGCATGACCTCAGCCTCATCATGGGTTAAACAACGACGTAAAATGGAATCCACCCCATGGCGGTACAAAGTGTTATCCACTATAAGGTAGTTCTTCGCTATGTGAGGTAATCGTCGCCGCTCATCCTGTGAGAGGTGAGTAGGGACCTTCAATGTTTGAAAATACACTATGATATCCCCATACTAAGGGTCCACCATTGAGATGAGGAATATATGCTCATCAACAAAAGAATCATCATAAACCTCCTCTTCCTCCAAATTTGGGAAATCTTATATGAGCTCTGCAAAGATTAACGATTTCTTTGATTTTTCCAAAACGAATTTGAAATCAAACTCTTTCAAAATCACAATCCATTTATTATATTTTCCCCCAATCATCCTTCTAGTGAGGATGAAATAAAATGGATGGATATGAGCTATGACCAAAGTTTGGCGAAGGAGAATGTAATGTCTCAAATTCTGAACCACATGAACAGTGGCTAAGGCTAGCTTCTCCACATGGGAATAGCGAATTTTTGCATCAATAAGGTTTCAGCTCAAATAATATATGGCATGCTCATGGAGCTCCTCATCCTCTTGAACCAAAACCATACCAACCGTCTCCTGAGACGCGGCCGCATAAATCAATAAATCACAGCTATAGTCTAGTGGACTAAGCACGGGGGTCATTGCTAAGGCTCACTTAAGAGCATCGAAAGACTCCTCGGCTCTCTCATCCTAGTAAAAATGGGTGTCCTTCTTCAAGAGACGCATGAAGCCTTTAGTCAAGTTGGAAAAATTTACCATGAACCTTCGCAAGAAGTTTGCCATACCTTGTAAACATTGAAGGTGTCAAATGTTACATGGGGGAGACAATTGAAGTATTGCCTCAACCTTCAATGGATCAACTCTAATACCCTCCTTAGATAGGATGAATCCTAATAAACGACCAACTACCACACAAAAGATGCACTTATGAGGATTTAAACAGACTTGATAATGACGGCATATTTCGAACACTAATCACAAATGATAAGGATGACGCACTCTCAAATGAGAGTGAGCAGTGAGATCATCCAAATAAACTTCGATAATCATTTTAAGATCGTGAAAGATTAAGGTCATGGCTCGCTGAAATGTAGCTTCGGTGTTTTTAAGGCCGAAGAGCATCTTCCGATATGGAAAAGTACCCCAAGGACAAATAAATGTGGTCTTGTGTTGATCCCTTGGATTGATTTGTATCTGATTATATCCAGAAAATCCATTCATAAAATAAAATAACTCACTTCCCGCACACTCATCCAAAATTTGATTAATAAATGGTGTAGGGAAATTATCCTTAGGACAGGCTCGATTTAAGTCACAGAAATCAGTGCATATGCGGATCACTCCCTGCTTCTTATCCACCAGAATGGGATTTGAAACCCACTCTGTCAAGGGAATGGGATAGATAAAACCAGATTTGAGCAGTTTCTCTATCTCAACTTTAATGGTAGGTGCTTTTCTAGGATTCACGGCACGCAAACATTGTCGAACCGATTTTGCATCCAGATAGGTCTTGATTTCGTGTTTGACAATACGAGGGTCTATACTTGGCATTTCTTCATATGATCAAATGAAAATACCATGAAATTCCTTAAACAGCTCGATATACTCTTTAATCTCATTGGGGGAACAACTTGCCCCAATGTATACATTCTCAATCTTACCAGGATCATGATAAATATTGATAGAAATAGTTGGTGACAGGTTAGCCATGTTCCCTTCAGCCATCTAACCAGGAGAGCTTAATGGGACCATGGGGATACCAATTTTCTCTCTAAGAATCTCCCTAAATTAGTCACACTCTAAACGATCAAGCTTAGGAAGGAAATATGATCTATGGTGCAACTTTTCCCAAGGTTGTTCAATCCTTGACATGGCTTGAAGAATAGCTTCATCTAATGGAAAAAAATCATCAAGGTAGTCATGAGAGTGAGATGAATCTATTTCCCATGCAGGCAACACATAAGGTTCCTCCTCCTTCTGTGAAGAGTAAGGACTAGGCTCTATAACATGATCAATATTTGCTTGATACGCCACCATTGTTGCAGGAAACGGCACGTCTGTCTCGACAGGAACACTTGAATTAATCGGCGAAGGAAGAATCCAAGGATCTTCCATATGAGTAGTGCAAAAAGATACCGAATTCGATGAGGATGAAGCCCCACCAGGAGTATACCCAATCATAAGAACGGGCGCAGTACAACTAAAGGTTCCCATGAGAGAAGGATACATACCCACACCCACATTCTCAGTTGTTGGCTAAGAATGATTGATAATCAGGATAGAAGCTCCCGATGATGCATTAACACTCACATTATGGAATGAATTTTGATCAATAGTAATGATATTCCCATTAAACGGAAAGCAAACCACTTGAAATAGGGAAGAAGCTACGGCTTGCATATTGTGCATCCAATTCCTACCTAGCAAAATATTGTATTCAAGGGGCGCATCAACCACCTCGACCTCGATCATGATAGTCTTCCCTCCCAATTGGAACTCTAGAGAAGGAAGTATACCATGAGGCCGAAACGACCTACCATCGAAATGCGTCAACATGTTGGTAGACTGAGACAACGTGGGAGAACCTAAGTCCTTCCAACAAGACAAAGACATCACGAAAGCGGCAGTGCCTTCATCAATGATAGTACGAATGATGGTGTTATTGAGACACTCTACATGAATCAAAAGAGACACGTAGTAAGGCAAGCAAGGCCGTATTCCCATGGTTTCAAATTTGATAATGGAAGAAGATCTATCGTCACTAACCCCAAGAACAGACAACAAGGCCTTCCTCTACGGAGGACAAGTCTGAAGCACTTCTAACACGTACATTGCAAAAGGATTCTGGCCCAAATCCTCGACAACTGAATACTTTTGGGCATATCAGGCATTAGGAGTGTGCCCCAAATGCTTTAAGACCCCCCTTAGGAACGCGAGGTGGAGCTTTATATTTATCTGTAGGCTTTTCAATTCGCAAAGGGCTCTCGAATGGGGAAGGTTCTTTCCTAAGGTATGGTTGTGACAAACCATAATCTTTCACATGTGTCACAACTTTGGAAGTTTTCACCATGTTGATACAGCCATGACCAGGAGCGACCTCCGGCGGGTTTTGAGTTCCACCAGACTCACAACCAGGATCAACAGTCCTCGAGTTCATATTTTGATTATTAGGTAAAGGATTAGTAAACACAGCTGGGCCCTGTGCTATGAACTTTGAGGCATCCTCCATATGAGGGCACAAGTGAGTGAGGTGATCATCCTTACACAACTTACAAGGAAACTTCACCTTACATTTAGTCTGCTTGTCCCCCGCAGAATTATTCGTGTTCTTGTCATTATTATTACCATTTTTCGTTTTTATTCCCACCCTTATGATTATTTTTTCCTTTCTTTTTATTCCTTCTAGTTTGTTGGTTTCCTTTTGGGTTCGACGTTTGCACAAAGAGTACGCTCATTAATTGGGTAGGTTGAGACGAAGCCGTAGCTTGTCCCGACGTAGGCTGGTTAATCGATAACTAGCTCACTTGTTTCATAACCAAGTCTGTAGGTTTGGTACTTGTGGAGCCAACAATACCGTCAGCATGTGGCCCAAGTTTGATCTTGGGGTCGAAATTGGATCTTGGAGCATTCGAGATAATCTCATAAAAGAGTCCAGATTGAGCAGAGATCAAATCCAACTCTTGAGCCCTAAAGATAGCTTGGTCCTAATTTTGAACTCTAGATGTAGAAACATCCTTCACGATGTAAGGTAACAATGAATTGAGAAACCATTCTAGAAGAAACTCTGGTGGTATAAAGGCTTTAATTAATTTTTTCCATCTATGCCACTCTTGAATATGATCCGAAATGTGCATGGCTTTTTCTTGTCTAAAGGTCGACAAGAGTTCAATACCGACGTTATAATGTATAGGTAGCTGGACATGATTAAGAAAAGTCATGGAAAGATCATCAAATGTAGCATAAGTCCCCCTGGTAACTCTATATACCATTTCGTTGCAGGACCCGTGAGGGTGCGTTGAAATAGCCTCAAACGGATGGAATCGTTGTGTAAGGAATTGGAAGAGCACCAAAGGTGGAAAGTGGTGACATGCTCACTAGGATATTCACCAACCTTACCTTATGACTTGGGAATGTCCAAAGGAAGCTTGGGAGGGACTATCAGCCATGCTGGATTTGAGACACAGGATCATTCATCAATCTCGACAAATCAAGTAAGTTCAAGGTCGCAAGGAAAGGGAGCCTAGGTTGAGCCGGTCGATGCCATGCTCCCTGATAGGACTGGTTTTGATAGGCTTTATTTCTATAGATACCATGGCCTTGGCCAGTGGGAAAATAACCTCCTCCCATTTGACCCATGAAGGGTTGCATGGAAGCATTATAATGCATAGTACCCTGATTGTGAGGTGCTACAAAGCCATAATTAGGAGAGTAAACAAATTATTGATACTTGTACCCATACGATTGACAGTTTTGTCTGCAATAAGGTCCATAAGAAGGTATATGTGAAGCTCCATAGTTTGAACCATAAGATGGTCCATGAGATGGTCCATGTGAAGGTACATGTCTTGTTGACACAAAAAGAGGCACATGGCCTTGCAATACCACGGTGTGAACATGATTAGAATGGACATGACTAGTACCATTATTCTGGCCAGAAGGTCCGCGCAAATTAGGGGGAGGATGTGTCATGGAAAAGGAATTTGAAGGAACGGGTGTCAAAGATGATGGAACATGTGAAGGAATGTAAGTGGTGTTCCCAATGTTTACACGTCTTGATTCTGGTATCCGAATAGGGTTACTAACACTAGGCCTAGAATGAGCATGTGAAGATGCCTCCACCACAAGGATGGAAATTGCAATGTGACTAGTGCCCACAAACCTCTCCGCATGGAAAGGAATGGGAATGCCCCCAGGCATAGTTCTAGGGTCAACTTCCAACTCATCATGATATGTTGGATCAGACTCAGGGGATATCAGGCATGCCATATCCAACATTACCAATTCTTGTGGGTTCATGGTGAGTCTCGTCGCCCGAAAACCAATACCGGTGACCCATGAATGAGGGATCATAACCAGATCATGAAGGATGCTCATGTGCTGGATCATATGTGCTAGTAGGATCACCCTCCCCAACCTCGTGAGGTGGAGAGGACATCTATGGAATCTCATCTCCATGATCTCCCATGGTGTGTGAATCAAAGTAAGAAGTAGTTAGCCCGGACTGTCTGGTTCTCTCTCCCAAAGGAGGAGGAGACGTGGAAGGAGGAATTCCTGCTAAACGATGAGAACGACAAGGTGCCATGCTCGAATCCACAATGACTCAATAACAATAAAAGACTAAATCTAATTACGCAACCCTAAGAAAACTAGTGTGCACAGAGCATACACCTAAAAAATGTAAATCCAAATCATAAGCAAACCAAGGGTAGGATATGTGAGCTCCCGAATGAAGCAGGTATGTCTCACCTAGGAGAGGCTTGAGACTCCCATAGATAACAAGCAGAAGTTCGTAACCAATTATAGTGGCCCTCATCTTCAATGCATATAGTGATTGTGTCGTCTGACCCCTACCTGGCTAGGACACCTACAGAATAACCTTTGAAAATACTGCATCAATAACCTAGGTAAGGAAACTAAGGTCACCTCAATATAACCAATGCTCAGGAAGATAGTCGTAGGTGGGATCGCCCGTATGGGCAGGGTAGAAAATCCTGAAGCCTGAAAGCACAACTGGTACCCTAGGGGTGCACCAGCCAATACCTCAAAGGCCCCCAGATATGAATACAATCCTGGAAATATCTTTGGTGGTCACAGAAAGTAACCAGTGGTCATCCCAGTCACAATTGTGTGCATTGCCTTGTGCTTAACTCCCATGTAAGAGGAGCATCCTGAGAAACACTAATTACACTACTACATTTCGATCCAAAATCCGATGGTTACTTCCGATGGCGCGTGGATTTTTTCTTTTAAACCTACCAAAAATCACAAAGTTAATTTTTTTTTTGGTAAATGTGGCCACAATCGTCGCTTAACCGACGGTTATTCTCATCACCGTCGGTTAAGAGACGGAGCTTTAGTAAGCGACGGCGCGCTAAAGCAAAGTGAAACATGAAAATAATTTTTTTTTCTGACCATACATTTTTCTCATACTTTTTCTCTCACCGTCATACAGTTCAATAGGGTTCACCGTCATACAGTTCAATACGGTTCAAAGGAAATATCCAGTATAGACTGCCAGAACGAGAAACTAAACCTGGAGGGACATTTTACATGTCCAATGTGTTAATTTTAATGTAAATATATGTGTATATGCCACACAAATTCCATGATGGTTCATTAGCTATCCGGGGTTTGCAGTATTTAGCCATCTTCTCTCCATTTTTCTCTTCGGTTATTGGTTTTTCAACTCAAAAATGCGGTTGAATTTGCTGGGGTTTTGAGGTTTTTGGAAGGTGTCCTTTCATGGTTGTGCTGTAAATTTTTTGGCAAGGTCTAGCAGCCATGACAATCGGCAATTTGGTGGAGATTCTACAGCAGAACGATGGATTGGTGGATCTGTCCCAGCAGCTCCATGAAGCCGCGGTGCAGGAGGGTTTAAAGGGCTTGGCTGGGGTTCTGGTAGAGGGCGTCAAGGAGGTTGACCAAGGGACCAGGGGCTTCTTGCACTGGAGAAATTTGCATCTTCAGGGGGTCTTGTCTATTACGTAGGCCGTTGTTGTTGCTTGCTACTCTCTGCGAGGTAAGTTTGTCTGCCCAAATGTCGGGTTCGATTTCATGCCAACTTTAAAATTATGCTTGTTTTCTTTCTCTTGTGTAAATGTAAATAGATTAACACATAATTCATGGAGCAATTCTGCCTCACAATAACTGTAGAATTGTGCAAATGAATGGGTAATTTGTCGAAAAAATTAGGGGGTTTCTACAATTTCTTCCATTAAGAAGACATGGAAACTTGGAAAGAGGAGAAGAGAAGTTTAATCGAATATCCTAGCATTTAGAATTGTTGGGCGTTCATTTAATTTCTTCCCTTGCAACTCTGTGGGGTCGGAGACTAAAAGGCATTGCAGTTCTTTTATTAAAAGGCAAGACAATTTGATGTTTCATTCTTCTTGGGAAACTTGTATTTTACCAATAAGAACTCTTGTGCAACCACCCAGACAAAGGCATTTTGATATTTCAGTTTGTAGGGTCACTTCTGTTTTACCAATGAGAGCTCTCTTTGCAACCACCAACTTTTACAGGTTCCAAGAACTTGTCAGTTTGAAGTTGTGAACTATCTTAGTATCTTTGGCTAAAGACAACACATTCAAGCCTGTCAAAGTCATGTAATTGCTACAACAGGAACAGAACCCCGCACCTATATTCCTTTAGCTTATACATTATATATTGGACACCTGCCATCATCTTAACAATTAATTCTGAATTTGGGAAAACTGAGGATATCTACGATCAAAACTTAGAGTAGATGATTTAGAAGAGACTGTTGGAAGCATAATTTTGGAAGAAATTATCATCATAATATATATTCTAGCTTGAGCTTTTCTAAACAAGATCTTGACCATCTGTACTTGCCCAGCGACCCAGACACTATATTCTTGGATCTAATGGTTGTATCATTTACCAAGATTTTTGTGCAAGAAATTAAGAATAGTGGGGACCTTTCAACCACTACATTGACCTGGTTATGTCTTAACCTTTGCCATTTTTAAAGATTTATGTGCAAAACAAAAAATATAGTTAGTGGTCTCCAACAACTGCACTGAATTTCATGTGCAAGACTCCATTTCCATTTTTAATGACTTTTGCCCAGGACATTAGCTATAGTTAGTGGTCTCCAACCACTGCATTGACCTTAATATGCCCAAGGCTGCCATTTCTAATGGGTTGCTGAATCATTTTCAAAAGATTAGCTGCTCCAAAATGCCTTGTAGACTTTTAAACTTCTACCCAAAACCATCTTTAACTATACATCATTCTTTATCCCCCTTACTGCTTCCTTAACTTCTATAGAGAACTAGCTATATCTATAGGCTACTCTGTAAAGGATCAGGAAAGAAAAAGGAAAAATTCTATGTTGGCACCATGTGGGTTTAACCATCCAGGCCCGGAGTGTCTCCATAAAACACCCAGTCTTCAAAAATATAGTTCCTGTAGAATGTGGGGAAAGCATGTTATTGATTTAAGAAGTGAGTAAAGCATAGAAGACGCCAGCTATATTTTAGGACTCTGTCGAATCCAGGGCATGCAATTTAATGCATGAAATAATGGACGAATTCACCCAAATCAACTGTAGATTTTATTGGAGCTTAGAAAGTATAATTATCTATCAGCAATACTTAGTCAATAATGAAATAGCTTTCCCAGACCATCTGAAAATTTTATTAGAGCTTAGAAAATTTATTATGTGAATACGCTCAAGCAAAAATGGGGAAAAATGCCCAATTCACTTGTAGCTATTGTTAGAGACCCAAAAATTCGAATTTTCTATTATAAACTTACTCACTGCATGCATTAGATTGTATGCCCATGTTTGTTCTTTTGAATAGCATCATTTTCGATTTTATTTGAAGAATATCCAGCATTTACAAAAACAATCAAGTTGGCATATCTCAAAAAGGTTTTTATTAGTATTGAGTTTCTGTTTTAGGAAGCTTTAAACTTATTACATTACATTATTAACTTATTTATTACAAATAATTATTTTATTAGTCAAAATTACAACCAACAAAGAGCACATGTAGTTATGGCAAGCAACTATATTTTGCAATATCTAGAGGGAACAATTAATCTTGGCATTAGCTTTACTGTGTGCACTTGTAGTGAAGAGCTTCAACAGCTACAATTTTATAATGTTGATTGTGAAGGAAATGGTGTAACAACAGAAAATTTATTTTTTCTTTGTGAAGCAATGAAGCATGGTTGTCTAGGTTACACAAGCAAGGAAAAATTAATGTGATTGAAAGAGGCTGCTGTCAAATGTTGGAGAAAGACCAATGTATCCTATGATATTATATCCTTTGGACTATTCTTATGAGGAGAATTGTATGTCATTGTAGTTATGCTAAGTGTGATCAATAGAAAACTTGGAACAACTTTCATCTCAATACATTGTTTTAAAGGTCTGTACATAAAATATGGACTAAACTCTTACCTTTCTCTACAGGTCACAGTGGAGGAGGCAAGGGACCAGTGTAAACTTCCTTGGATGTGCGAAGCACTCGATAAGTTTGAGGGTTATATTCTTCGAAGTAGAGATGTCTCAAATTCCTCATCTGAATTTACCTCGGATTCTTTGTCGCAGTTCTCAGATGAACATTCACAATAATGTATAGAAAATTCAGAGTGTTAGGAAATGGATTCTAGATGTGTAGATGCTGTTAGTTATGATGAGCATCCAATTAGTCCCATAGAGGATATTCCCCATCTAATTGAGGAAAGTGCGAGTTCATCCTCTGATGAATAAGTCCATCTAATCGTATGCTACCCACCTTTTTTAATGGATTTTATTCGCCACTTGAGATTCAGTCGGCACACAAAGCATGAGTGCAACTAAAAATTGTTGCTATTTTATTTCTGACATTCAATTGCAGTTTTCTTCTAGGTTACAATACTTCCTATACTTCAAGGTAACAAAAAAATTGACTTCATATATCAATCTTTTTTAAAAGTATCCTTACTTAATTATCATCTCTTAACCTTGAATTTCATTATGATTAGTGGAAATCGTCAACAAACTGTCACAATTACTAAAAAAATTTAATCTTCCATGGACTGTCATGATTTTTTACTTTTATTTTGGAAAGATGAGTCCTTGAATTTTAGGCAACTTGAGGTTCTTGTTCTGCAACTTTTAATGCAGAAACAAGGAGATACTAACAACTGTATGAATTTATTTTAACTTAATTTATCATCTATAATCATAAATTCAATATTCAGGCATGCTGCTCTAACAGTTTAGTTGCAGGTTTCTGAGTTTTACAGCGTAGAATAGCAGTTCAATTGCAGATTTGGGGTCATACACACGCCCAAAAGTTCATCAATGAAGCCTTAAATCATCTATGGATTCCCCCTTGAGATTAGAAAATCACTAACCCAGAGCGAGAGGGATTTGTGTGAGGTGACATTGGCACATTTCCCCAAGTTATCCAGTCACCTTCGGGTATTTCTGCAAAGCATTCCCAGGTAACAATAGAAGCTATCAGTTTCTTGTTAATGTTCAATATGAACGTGTCTGAGTTTAATAAAGCTTGTGAGTATTCCATGTGAATTGGACTCTGGAGAGCCAAACTCTGCCTGAAGATCAAATGAATTGGGTTTGTACTATGTAGCTGGAAATCAAGTCGCATTTGTCCATCTGATGACAGTCTTCATTGTGTGTCTGGGTGAATTTTTTCTCAACGGTTTGTATGATAAGATTTGCTTTAGTATATTTTTGCAAATGCTACTTCTTGTAGCCAAGGATTGCCATATGATTATGCGTTTGATAAACTATATTTCTCGATGTTATCACCCATGTCTGTCAAATATAATTCTCATGAAAATATGTTTTGCTATTTAAGCAGTCAATGTAACGATTTAGGTTTATATTTACATAGTTTAGAAAAATAAATAAAATTATTCTTTCCCTTCTGTAACCCCAAGTTTTGCATGGGCATGCATTTGTGGTTTTTATCACATTCTTGATGATTTCTGGATGAGAAGAGACTGGAGTTTGTAAGAGAGGTGCTGTTCCTTGGATAACTGCAGGGGCATACTTAAAATCTGGCAGTTTGTGAAGTAGTATCACAGTAATTTCTTAAAGGAATGAGCCCTACAGTCAAAATGCAGCTCGCCGAGACTAAGTGCCAATAAGACTCGGCCTTCGTCCTGTGCATCTAAACAGTAACAATAGTGCAAATTTGAGTTTGGTAAACAATAAAAAATGATCTTGAATAAATTGTGGTAGCATCCGAGGTTGTTTCAGACTTGTTTCCATCCTTTCATATCAGCCATAAAAGGAACATATTTAGGGTGGTTTTTCACTCCCTAGGCCCTAAAATACCTTCAACTTGTAGCTGCCTCTCTGCATATGGGCTAAGTGTGACCCCATGAGCTTTGGTGAAGTTGTGATGTGGCAACTTCTCTGCATTTGTGTGGTAGTTCAGGTCATCATATGCAAAATCCTGGAATTTTCATAGTTGAAGCAAATTGGTCAGAACAGAAAATCCTTGTGATTCCACAAAGCATGAGTCCATGGCTTTATCCCATTTTTTATGAGGAAATTGGAGGATTCAGAACGTATTGGAAAATTTCATTCCTCTAACAAAATCCAGGTTCAGTGTCAAGTGCAACAATATCAAGTTCAAACGTTTACAAGTCCAGAGAAGCTCTGTGAAGCTTAACCTTGTGAAAAAAGGGGATTTGAAGCCCCAGACCTTCACTAGTGAAGATCGCTCCATCTTTGTGACTAGACCTGTACACAATCCAAAGTATATGAATGTGAAGAAAATTACCAAACTATGATATTGCTTTCCAGATTAAGTGATTTAAGAATGATTCCAACCTACCTAGGCAGCATTTGATAACTTTGGTTAGTAAAATATATGTATAAGAATTAGCAAAAGCCATAAAATTACATACAATTCTCAGCATAATATTATGCTGGGTTCGATATTAGTCTTTGGGAGCGTAGTTGTTTGGTCTGCATGTATTGCTTTTCAGGTAATAATCAATGCCCTTATTGACAAATCTATGTATTCCTTCTTCTGATTTATTATACTCCATCTATAATTCCTTGACAGTTGATTTCTGAAACTGGATACAGGCTCCTATTTTGAAGAGATATCCGGCTCAATTATCAGTGACAGCACTCTCTAGTTTTGTTGCAAGTGTAGAATCTTCCCTAATTGCTATAATCTACGAGCATAAAAAGCCCAATCTCTGGGCTATTCTTTCATCAACTGAAAGCTATGGCTATAGCATTCGTAAAAGAGCACTGATACGTTCTTCATTAAGTTGGTGACAGGCTTCTTTGTAAATAGAAGAATGCCAATCTGGAGAAAAAATGCACTCTTTAATAAAACTAAGCACTTCAACAGCTCCTTGTAAAGGAATATTACTGGAGTCAGAAACACTGTCATTTGCAGAGCAAGGCTGTTCATGTCCATCAGAGATGACTACTTGCCTGCTAGCCTTTGAAAACAGATCTCCAAAGACATAGGGTTTATAGAAATTTATATCAATGCTTTGTTCTTTCATAGGTTTTTTGTTCTTTCTAATTGAGTATATCCGAGTCCTAGAAAATCCCGAGGCCTCTCCAAGCTAGGTGCAAGAGAAAAGGTAGAGAGGGACACCAAAAAAGTAGAAGTACAAGACAATTTAGTGTTGTATAACTACCAGATAAGAGATGAAATCATGTGGTAAAGAACCTGCTTTAGAATGTTATATTGGGTTGAAGTTAGGCAATCCCCATTAAGTTGAGTCTCCTACAGTCAAGTCTGTAAACTGCAGACATGAGTAATGCGGCATTGGGTAGAAACCTCAAATTTCTCAAATATAGGGGAAGCTTTTTTTATGCCCATTCTGAGTAATGTGCTTTTTTCATGTAAAATATGGTGGTCATTGACAATTTGTGTGTGCATGTTTTTGATAGAGAGAAAAGGTGCTTATTGTCATTTTGTGTGCAGCAAGGCATGTTCTATGTCAGAAACAAGGGAAAATCAACGAGGCATACAAGAAACTATAGGATGGTTGGTTGAGCAATGGAGATAAGGTGCCTCCAGCTGAATTTGCAAAGGCAAGCTTTCAAAACCTGAACAAGTCTGTTGCATGTGATGGTTGGAATCATTACTTGTGTAGTCTAAGAGGCATCAATTAGTATGTATTTTTTAAATAACCTGCTGCTATCTTTTGAGGTTTGAAACAATATTCATGTTACTTTGCAGGTTTGAAAATCTGTCAACTATTTCAATTTCAGAGCCATTGTTGGAACATGCGATTCCATAGTCCACTCTTCTTTATCAACTTTTTATGATTTTGTTTGCTTTTAACATCCTTTGAGAACTACGTGGTCTATAGGGCCTCTTATCTTAGAATCAATTTCATCAGAGATTTGATCAAGGATGTTGTTGGGTTTGAAGATCTTGTTTCTATAGTTGAACATTTCAGTTATTAAATTTCCTAAATCATTTTGGCTTTTGTGCAATATAATATCATGGAGAGAATTTTGCAGACATATTTTATTTATCCCTTCTCGTTTTTTTTATAAGATCCCTGGACCCTAACATTGTTTTGTAGCATGATTCCTTAAAGAAGTGGCAGTATTGAATTTAATGTTAAAAGTAGGATTTTAGTGGTTACTAAAGTATAGAAATATTTTTTATCTTTGTTGAATTAAGCAAACAAGTAATGCCAGATTATAGTAGTTTTGTTTGTTTAAATGTCTGGCCTTTCTTGGTTGGCTTAAATCTGCACATAACCTCATTTCAGTTATCTTTATCTACTCACAGGTTGCCGCTGAGTATTCAGAATGCCCTTCTGGCAAAAAAGGTGGGGATCTTGGATGGTTTCCTCGAGGGAAGATCGCAGGACCTTTTCAGGAGGTAGCTTTTAACACACCTGTTGGAGCTACCAGTGCTCCATTCAAATCACTGCACATGCTTTTGTATTTTTTTTTTTAAAACACACACTGGTGTCAAAGAAGGGTTGTTATATTTAAGGCTTCACTTCAACAGCAGAGCAATGGATTAAAGCTTGATCTACTCCTAGCGTTCAACTATTTTCTGGTCATATACCCATTCCAGAGAAAGCTATGCAGCAGCAGGAGGCAGAGAAGAAGGGCTCAAAAAAATTCAGGGAAAATGATGGGGAGTCTTCTGACATCATTCTTCCTGGACTACCCAATGATATTGCATTGGAATGCTTAGCCAAAGTTCCAAGGTTAATGCATCAGCAGCTCTTAGCAGTCTCCAAGGTATGGAAAACTGTTTTATCCTCCCAAATTCTTAGCTGGAATTCATCATCATAAGGTCTTCCGAAAGACCATTTGTATGTAAACTTAATGTTCTCTGCAATTGGGGATGAGAGGTTTTATGCCTGGAACCTAGTAAACAGGACCTGTTTGCCTCTGTCCATATGCCCCATTAATGTGACATGCGCTAAGTTTGTTGTGAGCAGAGGGAGGATTTTTTCGATTGGGGAATTGGTGAACTCTGCCACTTCAGCCGATGTGTGTGCATATGACCCATCCTTGAATAGGTGGGAGTCCCTTGCACCCCTCAAGCTTCCACGGTATGAGCCTATAGTTGTTAGTATTGGGGGAAAGATTTATGTTATGGGTGGTTGTATGGAATCTTCAGACTGGGAAGAGGTTTATGATCCTAAAGTGGGTCTCTTTGCCTATTCCTTCGTCAGAGTTTTTGAATGATGGATTTTGTAGGGATTGTGCTGTGGTGGATGGTAAGCTCTATGGGATGTGTTATGTGGGTTTGGGGTTTGTTTTTTATCCCATTTTGTCCACGATCAAAACAGTCAGCAGCGGTGATCCTGTTGAGAGAAGCCATTGTCATGGCATCCAAGTTCTTTTTTCAACCTGGAAAAAATAGTGACATGAAAAATGTACTTTTTTAGCTTTGTACCAACTCATTAGGATTTATCCTTTCTTATTTACTTGTTTTAGTGTGTCCAACTGTCATTGTTGTGAGTGCTTGAACTGTATCAAATTCTATTGATAATCATGAATTATATGTCCAACCAAGCTTTCAATCAAGTTCTCTGCTTGCTGGAATTGGTATTGAGCTGTTATGATTTTAACATTGTCAAGGTTGTCTCCCTTATTTCTCGACCCAAAATAACTTTCCCATGTCTATCTCCACTAAATTAATATTGAGCTGAGAAGCTCTTTCTTAGATACAGAAACTGAGTTTTTGAGTATGTCATTTCTCATAATCTTTGGATATGACACTAGAGATTTCACTTATCCATCTTTAGAAGGTTTCTAGTTTGGACTTTTGATCACTACTCATATTTACTATTTAGATATTAAGACATTTTTCAATGTATCTATATCAGCTTCCATGATTCATCTAGTCAGAGTAGCCTTATACTCTGTTTGCCCAACATAATTATTAAAAAAAACGGTTCTCTATTAGAATAACTTTCAAATATTCCTAAAATGATCTGAACGATAATTTTGGGCAATGCATGCATCAAATTGTTCTTTATATATTCTTGCAGTTTCTTCCTTCAAGGACACACCCTCACATGCAAATGAGCTCATTTGGGGCCTACATATTGAGTGGTATACGCATCTCCAGCAGTGAGGTTTAGGAAGGAGTAAAACCTTAATATGTTTGCCTTGCATAATAGGGTAGTGAATGTTGATGTGAGGCGTTGTACTTGTTTTCTCATTATTTATCCAAATCATTATTACATTCTGTTTTAAGATTGATGTCTTCCCCACAAGACATCCCGCATGGAATTTGTATCACCACTCTGAGATATTTGGTGGAATATAGCAAAACTGTGTTCAAAATA